>CM056498.1:16868363-16949505 GCA_029783415.1 Anisodus acutangulus
AACAACACGGAGAGTGTAGAGTGGAGAAAAAAATATGTGAGGTAGTGTGAAGTGGTGAGTAAAATGAGAGATTTCATTCCCTATTTATAATAGGAAGAAGGTCCCTCTAAGTAATTATAAATTGTGAGAATGCCCCTCCCCTTTGCTTAATGGCTAAATATTACAAAATAAGTTGCAAGAAAATTCCTTCTATTTTTCTAGTGGCTAGAGATTGAAATATGTTTTGCAAGATGATCCCTCCTTCTTTTTATTTAATAGCTAAGCATGTATGTAATGTGTGTATGTAAAGTATGTGAAAAATATATAAAGGGTGTATATATGTATGTATTTGTGTATGTAAAAAATTATAAACAATGATCACTATAAAATATCAATAATTTATACACTAAATTAAACTCCTTCTGTTCTAAATCATGTGCTAAATCTTAGTCTGCGTCTAAAATTAATTTCTCCGGCTCTCATGCATCAATATAATGTTCTAATATATAACTAATATATAATAGTGTAAATATAAACCAACGTATTAATGTATAAATTAAGAAATGATTATTAACTGCACAAAAATTGTAGTATCAAGCTATACATGTGCAGAAAATAATGATTTTTGAAAATGATAATAAATTGATAAAATTCCTAAAATAAGGATAATCATCAATAAATCATCGAAAAATGTAAAAGTGTGTAAAATGTTATTTTGTGCTTTTTAACCCCATGAGGCGTTAATTTTAGGTATAGCGAGTCGAAATTGACTGGCAAGACCGATATATGTCTCTGCAAACAACAAAACCCAAAGAAAGATATAAACAAGGGCCGACAAGGCCACCATACTAATATACTAATTATACGACGTCTACAATCCTATAAGAAGATCAAATTGTACCGTGGTCGGGACCTACCCATCATCTCTATATACACAAAACAATACCAACTCTGAACCTGGTAACTTCGAATGAAGTGGATCTTACCAATCACGCTGATACTCAACATCGTTTATTGTGGTGATGTCTTTGTCTGTCTATTAGGATCTACATGCATAAAATGCAGTGCCCCCGACAAGAGGGACATCAGTACGAAATAATGTACCGAATATTTAAGACAACCGAATAACCGAAACTGAACTGTTATATATGATATACTATGTAAAAACTAAGAGTCAGTAATAATATAGAAACATATCTAACTGTCTCAATCTCATGTCATGTATGCAATACTGAATATAAGTTGTCCAGCCTCATGTGGTGTCCGGTGTATAAGTTCATAGCCCCGAAGGCAACGTGAGTGACCCGAAGGTTGTGCATAGCCCCGAAGGCAAAATGTATCTCTGTATAGCCCGAAGGCAACTGTATTTTTGTATAGCCCCGAAGGCAAATGTATATGATGATGAATGCATAACCCCAAAGACAAACTATATCTATATATAGCACCAAAGGCAATTGTATCTCTTCATATAGCTCCGAAGGCAAATGTATGCAATGATGCCCTAAATGATATGAATGATATACTCTCTATTTCTCAAACTATATATGATATAATCTAACTGAATATACTCTCGATGAGGGACGGTTTCAACACAAGTAAGATGGAATAACAGAGATATAGAAACTCTAAGAATTTCTCTTCTCGTATACGCTCGTTTGACTCTTACTGATAATGGGTTTATGCCCAAAAAAAGGAAGGGACTGCCTTTACATACCTTTATTTTCGAACCTCTACTACAGGTGTCGGAACCGGCCCCCATTATACCTTAATCGCGATGAAAAATGGAACGACGAGATCGAAATAGAGAGTAAAACCTGCTACGTTACTTCGTGAGAAGAATTATATTTTTCCCCCTGGAATTGCTGGTATGTGCAAAAACAAAGGGTTACGTTGTTGCTATTACAAGAATAGATTCCATTTAATAAGCTCTTAACAAAGTGAATTAAGAGGTCAAATTTCCACCAAACACCTTTTACATGTGTTGTGTCCTTACACCTACACCTAATTACACTTATTAGTCACCACTTTATTGCCTTTCCATGTGTCAAGTGGAGAAAATCCACTTCATCACTATCCATATATAAAACTTATCCATAATACCATGTGATATAGCACTAGTCCATAACACTTTTTGGCACACAAAAAATATTATTTTAAATCTTCGTTGTCCCATTTTAATGTCTTGAATTATTTCTGGACTTCATCCTTTTTATTTAAATTACTACTATACTCGTCCTAATTTACTAAATTTCTTTTAGACCTTAAAACTCATGGAGTTCCTGTTGATTAATCTACGACACATCTTAATGTAGTACGGGGTGTTACACATTTAGCCTCAACTTTAGTTTAAACTATTACTAACCTGGTGCAAGTCCTTATCCTCCCCGAATAACTTAATTTATGACGACGTAAGCCAACGCGAAAAACTTGGGGTGTTTCAACTAAGGTGCGAATGAGGGGTACCAAGAGAATCTATGGTTTACCACAAAGTCAGTCCTCTCCGCCATACCGATTGTTACTTGTTCTTTTCTATGCACACTCCTAACTGTTTTGGTACCAATCAAGTCAACTATGATTCAAAAGATTATTTTTGTATTTTTGAATAAGGGGTACCGAACCCAAGTAGGGCTGCCTATGTATCTCATCTTTGACGAGAATCACGTGCGTGTAGTTCGTTTAGATAGGATAGAAAGAAATAAAATATTTTTGTGATTTTTCAAATAGATGATTTTTTTGGTGATTTTTGAGTAAGGAATAATGAATCCAAAAAGGACTGTCTACGTATCTCATAAAAGAAGAGAATCATATGTGCGTAGTTCGTGCGGAGAGGTAGGAAGAAAGAAAACATTTTTATGATTTTTTCGAATGAAGGTTCTTCTTCAATTTTTTTTTGTGATTTTTAAATAAGAAAACCGAACCCAAAAAGGGCTGCCTACGTATCTCATCAATGAGAGAATCAGGTGTGCGTAGTTCATGCAAATAGGATAGAAGAAATGTTTCAATCGTAGCCGAAACTTTGCAAGTACTCAGATAGACCGCAGAAAAAAGAGGGAGCGATCTTCTCTCATCACACCTTAGGTTTTTACGCACGAGGAAATAGCAAGCTATTTTCCCTTGACAACCTGGCGAAGGGACGATTTGTAGTATTTTGCGCTTATGTCTTTTTGTTCGACAAGCGGCAGAAGAAGGGAGCAATCGCAGGCACGAGTAACTAATCCGACTGGGCAGTTAAAAGTGTGTCGATCGTAGGCATGGAAATTTGATATTATCCGGCCAGGCGCTAGAAAGGAGACTGATTGTAGGCACAGATCTTTGACGATACTCTGGACAGGCGACAAAAAAAAAGAGACCGATCGTAGGCTTGGAGCATTGGCAATACTTTGGCCAGTCGGCCAAGGGTGTGCCGATCGAAGGTACGGAACTTTGAAAATACCCGAGGAGGAGACAGATTGTAGGCTCAAAGCTTTGAGAATACTCTATCTAGGTGGACGAAAAAAGATGTCAAATGTAGACAGAGTTTTGATACTACTTATGTACGTTTACAAGATTGTTAAAAAAGTCCAGACATCGTTAATGTTTTACACTACTATGCAATCATCGGCAAGACTGTTAAGAGGAAAAGCCGGATCGGTAGAGCTTTGACGTCACTTTGAGCATAATGATTCTTTATCTTGTGATGTTGATTCTACAATTTCTTATGAGTCTCTACTAGTTGAATTGAGTTGTGGAGATCATATTGGTTATTCTTGTGAACTTGATAAATTGCAAGCTAGTGATGCTAACATTGATCAATTTGAAAAGTCATGTGATGCTAATGTGTTGGACCATAAAGATTTCATCTTTATTGAAGATCATTGTATGATTCAACTTGATTGTGAATCTTTAACAAATGAGGATGAGTTTGATATTGACTCATATGATGGTCCTCTTTTATGGGAGAAGAAAGTCATAATTCTTTTGTAACTACTTTGACCTCATTTGATAGGATATTTGATGTTAGTAGTGATTTGATTTTTGACTATAATATTTTGTATAATGACCTAACTTCTTCTCATGGTTTCAAAGTGTATGATAACCCTTTATATGGAGTTGAAATTAAGGATGTTGAGGAATGTACTAGTGAAAAGAATGAGTTTGGGGAGCTTCATAAAGTTAGTAAACCTCTGTGTAAGAAGATAGAGTGATTGATACTAGGACTAGTGTTAATTTCTTTACTTACTCAATTCCTAACTTTGGAAGAACATTCTTGATTGATTATGGTAATGCTTGTAGGGTGAAATATCATTCTTTGAAAGAACCTGCTAACTTTCTTGATTTAATTGTGAAGGTTCAACCAAAGAAATTGTGTATCTTTAGTTGCTACTTTGGTATATATTATTGCATGAGGTTTTCAAACTTTTTAAAATTGAGAATGATATGTTTGAACGGCTAGTACTTAAATATGGATTATCAAAATCCATTGAGGTAAAATCTATTGATATGCTTTCATTTGTTAATGCTTCCAAGTGTGGTTCATATGTTTCATTTCTTGAAATTCTTGGTTGTCTTGGTAAACTCAATGAGAAGTTTGTTCCTTAATGTCAAGTACATGTTGTTTATAATATGAAAGTGTTCTTTTTTTATTCCTATGATACTTGGTTATATCATAAAAGTATGCAATTTGAGTTGAAATTTATGAACTCCCTTGTCTTTGCTATGTATTTCTTGGTCAAATTCGTGATTCATGTTTATTTCCGTCATTATTTTACAAGGATCAAATTCGAGGACAAATTTCTTTAAAGAAGGAGGGAATGATGGGATACGAGGTGACCATTATAAAATTGGAGTCTTCTTTTCAAACTTCAATATCCATAATATGATTATGTGGATATTTAAAGAATGGAGAACAAGACCCAAGACAATTAGAAGCTCAAAAGAAAAAGAAAGAAAAAGACCTATGTCTTGGTCTTCATTTAAGAGGCCTTTAAGTTAAAGGGTATTTAGTTTTTTGCTTAGAACAATGAATCATAGTATAAATAGGTTATTTGGTCTTTCTTTTAGATAGATTATATTGAATGGTGAATGTACATTACTCTTTTGAGAGTTGGGGATTTGTCACATGCCTCTTCTTGAACCTCTTGAATTACCACAAGTAGGTAATTCATGTATGAGTTCATATCTCTTCTCCCTGTGGATTATATATCGTATTTGAATGTTAATCTAATTAGTTCATATATTTTCTTCATTGTTTCTTTGAATTAATTGATAGCATTTCAATTTTAGATTAACCCTTCCTTTCTTCGTATCCTAGATTTAAGATTATTGGTTGCATTTACATATGTCTAGATAATTAATTACTTAGGTGTGTGCTTACCCCAATAATTCTCTTAATATTCCTGTCGTTTTATTATTTTCTATAATTGTTCTTGATGTTCATGTGGAGTTGAAGAATCCATCTTCAATTTATTTGAATTCCCGAATCCGTTTCACACCAAAGAGAGAAATTAAACTCATACAAGGGAATACTTACCCAAGTAATCAAGAGGGTTCAATTGGAGATAAAATGAGTCATCTCAAAACTCATAAAGGAGCCTAAGCCACAATATTCCTCCCAAAAACTAGCCAATAAAACAACATAAGATAGTATTTACACTAGACTAGGCTAAGGCTAAAGACTAGCCTTATTACAAAAACTAGACGATGGACTCCCAACAATTTGAATAGAAGTTTTGATTATTTTATGATTGTTTGTTACCACTCACAACCACACAAATGATGTATAATTCAAGCTTAATAAAAAGTAGACAGTGAACGTTACATTATACGGACCCAATAGTAGTTTCAGATTATTATACATATGCAAAAAAAAAATCACACTCTGTGCAGTTAGCATGTTGGACTCCGTAGTACAAACATCCACAAATGTATCCATATAACATGAGTTAATCGGCACACTTCTGTTGGGATGCTATTTTTGAATGAGTTGCGTCATCAAATGATCTAGAACAATTAAAGGATGAGGCGTGTTAGGCCAAAGGAGGAAACTTAAAGAAACTTAAAATTGTTGAGCTCTGCAAGATGTTGCGCTTTACTCACTATCAAAAGTTGTGTTTGTTAAATATACACAATATACATGTGTATATTGTGTATATTGGGCTGTATGTTACTGTGCACAGTGGGCTGTATACCGTGTACAGTGGGTTGTATATTACCGTGTATATAGTAACGGATTAGGTAAGGTTTTGTAGTGTAATTAGTATTGTACACTTACCATAATTTGTATTACCATAATTGTATAGTTAGTATCCAAGTAGAATAAGGTTTTAGGAGTAGAATAGGAATATGATTCTCCTATTATGGAAATATGTAAATTGTATATATAGTCTTTCAATTAATGAAAATAATCAAGGACCCCAAGTCTTTCATAGCAAACTCAGAGCTGAGCATTGTCATGATAGACTGGCGTAAGGCATCGGAAGAGGCAGTCAAAATAATATCATTCACATATAACAAAATATAGGCCACAGATGAACCACGACGGTAGATGAACAATGAATTATCCAACCTGCTGTGAGTGAACCCAATAGTCGAAACATAGTCTACAAACCGCGTATACCAGGCTCGTGGAGACTGCTTAAGCCCATATAAGGACTTCTTCAACAAACATACATGATGAGGATGTTTGGGATCCCCGAATCTCAACGGCTGATGTATATAGACTATTTCCTTGAGATCACCATGTAGGAAAACATTCTTTACATCTAACTGATGAATAGGCCATGCTTTCGAAAGAGCCAAGCTAAGCACAGTGCGAATGGTAGCCGGCTTGACCACCGGACTAAACGTCTCACCACAATCTACACCAACCTGCTGAGTCTTACTATCACACATAAGCCGCGCCTTATGTCGGGAAAATGAACCATCTGAATTTTCCTTATGAGCAAAAATCCACATAGACCTAATAATATTAATACCAGATGGACGGGGTACCAACTCCCACGTCTTATTATCAATAAGAGCATTATATTCATCGGTCATAGCAATTTTTCAATTCGGGTCATTTAATGCAGACACAGGAGTTCGGGGTAAGGGTGATTTAAGAACATTAGAATGTAAATTAAAATGTCTTTTTAGTGTAAAAATCCCCCGTTGACTACAGGTGACTGGTCCATGACTCGGGGCAGAGGCGGGTGGATTTTGGGAATTTTCGGGACTCGGGTCGGACTGGCTAGCATGCAGTGGGCCTGCTAACCCAAATCAGTAAAGTGGAGCGAGAACCGACCGGCCTGCACTGGCTGGGATCGCCCAATCGCGAGAATCGCCCAGTGGTTGGACTGGGATCGAAAGTGGGTGACGAACCAATGGGGCCAACGGGCAGTGGGCCCGCTGGAGAATTTTGGGTGTGGGAGACGTCCGAAAAATGCTAAATAATATACGGGGATATACTATCATCCAAAAAATTATACGAACTAGGCACGAGAGTATTAACTTTAGCAAATGAAAATTGGGATTCATAAAAAATGACATGGCGATAATGATAATTTTATTAGATGATAAATCAAAGCATTTGTAGTCACGATGATTAGACGGAAAACCCAAAAACACACATGGAGTAGACCGGGCCTGAAGTTTGTTAATTGTGGTGGACGGGAAAAACGGATAACACAAACACCCAAAAACCCGAAGATGTGAATATGAATGAATTTTATAATATAAAATTTGAAGGGGGGAAGAATATGTCAAACCTTTGGAAGAAATGATGTTAAGGAGATAGGTATCCATTTGTAGAGTATGATGCCAAAAAGACGGGGGTATGGAAGCATGAATTAATAAAGTTCGGACAATGTTATTTATGGAATGAATTTTGCATTCGACTTTTCAATTTTGTGAAGACGTATGAGGACAAGAAAAACGAAAATTGATCTCATTAGTAGCACAGAATTCCCAAAATACCCCATTGTCATATTCTTTGCCATTATCACACTGAATATTTTTGATTTCTCGTTCGAATTGGGTTCTAATGAATGCTCTAAATTTTATGAAGACGGAAAAAACTTGAGATTCTTTCGATATCGGAAACGTCCATAAAAATTTAGAATAATCATCCAAAAAAAGAACATAATACCGATGACCCAAAGAACTGAGAACAGGAGACGTCCATAAGTCGCTATGAATAATATCAAATGGCATTACAGTATGAGAATTTGAGTCTACAAATGGCAACCTAACAATTTTTCCTAAAGAACAAGATTGACAATTTGGAGTACTATTCGACCCTTACATGAAATAAAATTATTTTTATCTAATGACGACAAAATAGAAGACCCCGGATGACCAAGACGAGCATGCCACAAGGAAGGAGCAAGGGCTGCAAACGCTGACGGCAAGGCTTGACTCGATGGACTGAAACCGAGTGTGATAGGATAAAGATCTTCCCTACTATCACACCTCATGAGAGGACTCCCAGTCTTGAAATCCTTTACAGAGAAACCAAAAGGATAAAATTCAACAGAAACGGAATGGTCAGTGGTGAATTTACGAACATACACTAAGTTTTTAATCAATTTGGGGACATGTAAGGTATTTTTCAAGATAAGGGGTGGATTGGGGGGAGACAAAGTTTTATGACCATAACCCTGAATTGGAATAGAGTTACCATTACCAACAATTATACCATGAGGGTTGCTCAAATTAGAATAAGACGAGAGAGTACCTTGATCGGATGTCATGTGTGTAGTCGTGCCGATGTCCATATACCAATTCGGATCTGGTTATATCAACCCAAGCGTGTGCATTGTGGCCTTAATATCGGTGTGAGTAGGTATAGGGCCCACTGCCGAGAATGCTTGTGTGGGCCGAGGCTCAAGCAGTCCACCCTGCTGCCCCGACCCAGTGCTGAAATGAGAAGAAGAAGGGGCCTGACTGTTGGGCCTGAATTGGGGTTGTCCAGCCCACTGCCCATTAACTAAACCTAGAAAATAGGGGTTGTTGGGACACGACCCACTGCCCCAGCCCCACTGCCATGGGCCCCACGGCTGGGACCAGTAGGGAGGTGGCCCATTGTTGACTGGACGGGGCCTACTGTCGGAATATTGTCCATCGGAACCACCGCGTTTGCCCCCGCAGTTTTTGCCATTATTCTTATGATTATTTTTGCCGCCACCATGAGCACAGTTTTGGCCCGAATTATCCACAAAACCCAAAGAATTTGTGGAGGACGTCATCATGACGACATGGCTTGCACCGGTAGTCTCCTTCTTATCCAAACCAGCTTCTTCCAAAGTAAGCATGGAGCGGACTTGATAAAAAATGGGAAGTGGATTACTTTGACGAAGGAGAGTCCCAACGCCATTATAGGCCTCAGAACGGCCGGCAACCAATTTTAGAACCAGATGATTATTTGTCACAGGTGCGCCAATGTTACAAAGTTGGTCTGCCAACTCCTTGAGTTTCTTGCAATATGCAGATACATTCGGAAATTCTTCCATGCGAACTTGAGAGAATTCCTGCTCGAGTGTGATAACACGTGAATGTTGGTTATCCTGAAATATGTTATTCTAGGTAGCCATAGACGTAGTGTCTGGCTCAATGATCATCTGTAAGAGGTCAACCAAAATAGTGGATTGTTCGGTCACTCATCATGTAGGTGGGTTGTTCTTATCTCAAAGAAAGTATGCAGCTGAGATCATTGAGAGGGCTGAGATGTCATCCTGTAAGTCCACTTCCACTCCAGTTGATACTAAACCCAAGCTTAGTGCCGCAGTCGGCGTACCATACAAGGATCCGACCCGCTATCGCAGTCTTACAGGGGCCCTTCAGTATCCTACATTCACGAGGCCAGATATTACGTATGTTGTCCAGCAGGTGTGTTTGTTTATGCATGATCCCCGAGTTGAGCACATGAATGCACTCAAACGCATCATTCGGTATATTCAGGGTACGATGGACTTTTGTTTGCATTTATATCCCTCCTCGACATCCACACTTGTCTCGTATACGGATGTTGATTGGGGTGGATATCCGGACACCAGACGGTCTACGTCTGACTATTGTATGTTTCTCGGCAATAACCTGGTCTCATGGTCTGCAAAATGTCAGTCAACATTGTCCCGATCCAGGGCTGAGGCCGAATATCGAGGGGTAGCTAATGTGGTCTCAGAATTATGTTGGTTACGTAATTTGCTGTTGGAGATTCATTGTCCCATTC
Source organism: Anisodus acutangulus (assembly GCA_029783415.1). Taxonomy (NCBI): domain Eukaryota; kingdom Viridiplantae; phylum Streptophyta; class Magnoliopsida; order Solanales; family Solanaceae; genus Anisodus; species Anisodus acutangulus. The sequence goes on from CM056498.1 coordinate 16,878,529, forward strand.
AGAAAGCAATCTGGGTTTATTGCGATAATATTAGTACCATCTACCTTTCTGTTAATCCGGTTCAGCATCAGCGCACTAAGCATATCGAGATGGACATTCACTTTGTCCGCGAAAAGGTTGCTCGTGGTCAGGTATGCGTCTGCCATGTCCCGTCAAGGTATCAAATTACCGATATCTTTACAAAGGGTCTTACCCACGGTCTTTTTTGAAGATTTTAGGGATAGTCTCAGTGTTTGAAGACCGTCCGCTATGACTGCGAGAGTGTGTTAAATATACACAATATACATGTGTATATTGGGCTGTAATACCGTGCACAGTGGGTTGTATATTACCGTGTATATAGTAACAGATTAGGTAAGGTTTTGTAGTGTAATTAGTATTGTACACTTACCATAATTGTATAGTTAGTATCCAAGTAGAATAAGGTTTTAGGAGTAGAATAGGAATAGGATTCTCCTATTATGGAAATATGTAAATTGTATATATAGTCTTTCTATTATCCAAGTAGAATAAGGTTTTAGGAGTAGAATATCAATATGATTCTCCTATTATAAAAATACAAATTATGGTAAGTGTACAATACTAATTACACTACAAAACCTTACCTAATCCGTTACTATATACACGGTAATATACAGCCCACTGTGCAAGGGAAAAACCCACCGTGCACAGTAATATACAACCAAATATACACATGTATATTGTGTATATTTAACCGTGTTAGAGCCTAAATACCATTCGATACACATGAGAGAAATAAGTCATAGAAGACTTATCATGAATAAGCTCAAGCAAGTAAAATAATTCAGCTCCATCATATATCTTTGCGTACAATGTATATGGCACATTTCCTCACTATATAACATCTCTTAAATCCTTGTCTTGTCACACCATTCCTTTCTTCTCTCCATTGCCACCAACACTTGCAACAAAAAACACTTAATTAGTTCCCATAGAAAAGTACCAACAAATCCTAAATAAGAAACAAAGCCAAAAAGGTATCAAAACTCATCCAAGAAAGTTAAGTCGGGGAAATAGAACTGACATAATGCGATCATTTCGGGTTGAAAGGGGAATGCACGAAAGACTACATAAGTGAAGGGAAGGGGAATTTCGAGGGGAAATGGCTATGTGAATTGTGCTCTGAAGCTGTTAGAGATGAAATTAATAGAGAAAAAAGTAAGAAATTTCTCGGGATAGAAGAAGCTGTAAAAGCTCATATGTCATTTCTACAGTCATTTTGTAGAAAGTATAAGTCTAATCCTGCAGTTCGCGTAGCAAATGGGGATGAGGCAGATGGTGAGAAGGTCGGGTGATTTGTGAATAAATTTTTCTTTTACTTCTTCTAAGAAGTATATGTTGTTGGTTACAAATGTGCAAAAAATAGAAATTACAAGTAACTGCTAAGTAATACAAGAACTGAAATTACAATTCAACAACAAACTGAAATTACAATTATGTTGAACAAGAAACTGGAACTGTTTTTGTGTATGCTGAGTCGAGTGTTGCACTCTGTCTTTAAGACAATATTGCCCCGTATGTATCATTTATGCGTCCTGGACAATTGTCTCCCAAGATAAAACAACAATGGAACAATTGAGCAAAGAAAACTCAAGTGCTACCGTGAAGAATTTTGAGTAATGAAATGATGCTTGGAAGGTTATAGGAAGAACTCTTTGTTTCTGTTTTTTGTCTGTTTTGTGTGTAGCTCAATAATGGTGACAAGGGGTCTTTATATAGTTAAAGGAGAGGTTGATGAACTGCCTCCATAAGTGTCATTACTGTCCACGTAATGACAATTTTCTGATCTCTCTGCCCAATTCTGACTTGAAACTTCAGGGACCAAACTGTACATGTTGAAACTTCAGGTACCAAACAGATAATATCATAAGAAGCACAACCCACAGACCCACGACTCGTGAACACGTGAACCCCTGAACCCGTGAACCTGAGAACCCGAGAACCCGGAACCCGAAACCGGACGGGACGGGACGGGCGGGCGGGCGGCGGCGCACGTGTGGGCTTTCCTCGAACTGAAGCACATCTAGGTCCTCCCTCCTTTAAACACATGGGATACCCCTTAGGGTCCCAACTCCCAAGCCAAATTTGAGTCTTATAAACAAAACAATTCTTTCTTCATCCACCGATGAGGGAGAATTGATCTCATACCACACTTTTCTGTGCTTCAAATACCTCACTTCGTGGACCAATATCTCTTTCATTTCTCAATAAAATTTGACGGTTCTTGGCCCTACGGTTATCTAAGTAATTAGTAGATCATGCACGTATGAAGAACCGAATTCTCCAACATGCGTAACACTAGTGTTTAAGCCGTTAAAGTTGGTCGGATGCAACTCCCGCCAAAGGCAAATTTCCAACAATCCTCTCTTGAAAGAGATTTTGGCGCACTCACATGGTGCCTTTTTCATTTCCAGCAATATTTCAGCGGACTGATGTTGCATAAGGAGAGGTAGCTTCAGCTTTGAACCTTCTATAGTTAAATACCATTGGACTTACTTACTGCGCGGTGAACGTGATGTCTTGAACCGTCAGTGTTTAGTGTAAGCCAAGTCAATAGTACCAACACAACAAATTCCCTTACTCTCTTCTTCGTAATGTTTTGTCCGTTTTGGCCATGGACAACTTCTTGGATTCTTAAGTGTGTTCATTTGAGGCGGCCCGTCCTCGCACTTAAATAGGTGGTCTCCTACAAGGTATCTTGCTATACCCCACTTCACAAGTGTTAGGAACCATTAAAAGTTTCCCAAAACCTAACCTCAATTATTGAGGATCATTACAGGTTTTGAAAACTTAACCTTTACCCATACTGCATATAGCACTTAACGTCTATCGCAGTAACGACTTTGGATTTGGTGTTTCTTTACAGAAATCACTATCCGAAGTGCTCATGCTTCCACTGAAGCGATCAACTGAACCTTTACAGCTTAGTTTTCCCATTGAACCAAATTACTGGGATCTCCAGTTAGTAAGGTTGGGTTACCACTGTATTGGTCCTTATATTTTGGGTTTTAAGCCCATTCCCCTAGACATGCAAGCCATCTGATCCTTGGGTAAGCCTTTTGTCAATGGGTCTGCTATATTATCCTTTGAATTAATGTAATCAATGGATATTATACCCGTGGTGATCAGTTGCCTAACGGTCTTATGCCTCCGTCGAATATGACGAGACTTGCCGTTGTACATAGCATTTCGTGCCCTTCCTAGAGACGACTGGCTGTCGCAGTGGATCATTACCGAAGGTACGGGTTTGTTCTAATACAGAACATCCTCTAAGAAGTCATAAAGCCACTCAGCTTTTTCTCCTGCTTTGTCTAAAGTGATAAACTCCGATTCCATTTTGGATCGGACGATGCAAGTTTGCTTAGAGGATTTCCAAGACACAGCCCCACCACCAATTGTAAATACATACCCACTGGTGGACTTGGTGTTCTCTATATCAGATATCCAGTTTGCATCACTATACCCCTCTAGTACAGCTGGATATCTCAAATAGTGTAACCCGAAAGTTAACTTGTATTTCAGGTATTGTAATACCCGATTCAACGCCTTTCAGTGATTATCACTCGGATCACGGGTGAACCTAGCCAACTTATTGAATGCATAAGCAATATCAGGTCGGGTGCAGTTTGTTATATACATCAAACTACCGATCACCTGTGCATATAGCTCCTAATATACAGGTGCACCAAGATTTTTATCAAGCTTTTGATTTGTATCCATTGGTGACTTTATCGGTGAACTGTCTAAGATCTCAAACTTTCTCAAAACATCCTCGATGTAGTGAGACTGAGATAAGACCAGTCCGTCAGGCGTCATAGAGATTTTAATCCCTAAGATGACATATGCGATACCTATATCCTTCATGTCGAAGCATTGTTTCAACATGTTCTTAGTCTCTAGGATTACCCTAGGACTGCTTCCTGTGATCAACATGTCATCTATATACAGGCATATCATAACAAATGAGTCAGAGTTATCTTTCATGTAGACACATTTATCACACTCATTAATGGCGAAACCCTTCGATAGTAGAGTACTATCAATTTTTTTGTGCCATTGCTTCGGGGCTTGTTTCAGCTCGTACAAAGATTTGACAAGCTGACAGATTTTCTTCTCTTGCCCTTGAACCACATACCCCTCGGGTTGGTTCATATAAATTTCTTCTTCCAAATCACAATTTAGGAAGGCTGTCTTGACATCCATTTGATGTATCTCAAGGTCACGCAAAGCTGCGATCGCAATGAATACCCGTATAGATGTCATCCGAGATACCGGGGAGTATGTGTCAAAGTAGTCAAGACCTTCTGTCTGCCGATATCCCTTGACTACCAACCTGGCCTTGTACTTGTCTATAGACCCATCTGCTTTGTATTTCCGTTTGAGTATCCATTTACAACCCAACGGTTTATTTTCCGGAGGAAGATCAACCAACTCCCAAGTATGGTTATGCAGAATGGAGCCTATTTCACTCTCAATAGCTTCTTTCCAGAGCGGTGCTTTTGGAGTTGACAACGCCTTAGCAATTGTCCTTGGTTCATCATTAACCATATAAGCTACAAAGTCAGGACCAAAGGATTTATCCTTCCTGGCCCTTTTACTTCGCCTTAGATCCATCTCTGGAGTCTCCAAGTTCTGAGAATCTGAAATACTAGATTCCGGATGTTCAGCCACCTCGAGATCCGCTAGATCTGAATTATCTAGATCCGGGCCGTCAACGACTCCCGGTTCTTGATAACTTCGTTTGCGAGAGGTTATGTCTTTTTCCTTTCTAGGAAATGTGTCTTCAACGAATAGAGCATTCCTTGATTCCATGATTGTACCTTGGTGGATATCTGGAATATCTGACTTATGCACTAAGAAGCGATAAGCACTACTATTATTTGCATATCCGATGAATATGCAATCTACAGTCTTAGGCCCAATCTTGACCTGCTTTGGCTTGGGTACTTCAACCTTTGCCAAACAACCCCACACCTTAAAATATTTGTAGGTGAGTTTCTTTCCCTTCCATGATTCATATGGAGTTTTGTCCTTACCCTTATGTGGGACTCTGTTAAGAATCGTATTAGCGGTAAGGACGGCTTCTCCCCACATATTTTGGGGAAGACCGAAATTGATAAGCAAGGCATTTATCATTTCCTTCAATATGCGGTTCTTATGTTCTGCCACACCGTTTGATTGAGGTGAGTATGGAGCCGTCGTTTGATGAACAATGACTTCTTGGGCAAAATATTCCTCAAAAGGCGCTACGTATTCTCCCCCTCTATCGCTACGAATGGATTTAATCCGTAGGCTTAGTTGATTCTCAACTTCTGCTTTGTAACGTCGGAACGCTTCAAAGGCTTCATCCTTACTTTTGAACAAGTAAAGGTAACAATACCTTGTGCTATCATCAATGAATGTCACAAAGTACTTGTTCCCCCCTCTAGTATGTGTGAACTTCAAATCACATATATCTGTGTGAATAAGTTCTAGAGGAGCGGTATTTATTTCGACGGATCGAAAAGGAAGCTTGGTGAGTTTTGCCTCTATGCACACCTACACTTATGTTGAGGGTTTACGTCGATAGACGGCAACAACTCCATCTTTACCAGCCTTTGGATAGACTTGTAGTTAACGTGTCCTAATCTGTGATGCCATAAATTAGAAGACTCAAGAAAATAAGAAGAAGGTTCAACTTTATTACTTGGACGCTTTACAGACATGCCATTCACTTTGAAGAGGCCTTCACAGACGAAGCCTCTCCCCACAAATGTGCCATTCTTAGTGAGTACAAACTTATTGGATTCAAACACTAGCCTAAAACCAGCATTAACCAATAAAGGTCCAGAAATTAAATTTCTTCTAATCTCTGGGACGTGCATCACTTCCTTCAGAGTGAGCTCCTTACCGGAAGTCATCTTCAGGACCACCTTTCCTACCCCCAGCACGTCAGACGAAGCGTTGTTGCCCATGAACAGTTTCTTATCGGTGACTGGTGTGTACGTGGAGAATGCATCTTTGTTGGAACAGATATGTCTAGTAGCACCTGTGTCCATCCACCACTGCATCAGATTCTCAACCAAGTTGTCTTCTAGCACCACTGCCGAGAATTCCTCAATCGTGTCATCCAGGAGCGTGTCCTTGACGACGTTAGCATGCGCCTTGCCTTTAGACTTGGCTTTCTGTTGTTGCTCAGTCTTGAGCTTGCGGCATTCCTTGATCCTATGACCAGGTTTCCCGCAGTGGTGACAGTTACCTCTGAACATCTTCGCTGCGTGGGCCTTTCCATCTTTCTGGAACTTCCGCTTCTTGCTTGAGTTCCCTTTGGCCTCAGCTAGATTCACCTTTGCCTCAGCAGGTTGTCTACCCCTTGGCAATGTCTTCTTATTATTTTCCTGAATTTAGAGTTTGATAATAAGCTCTTCAAAGGTCATCTCATTTGTCTTGAGTTTTAAGTAAATCATAAACTCATTCCACGAAGGAGGTAACTTTTCGATCAGCGATGCAACCAAAAACTGTTCATTTGGTTTCATTCCTTCCAAATTCAGGTGATGTAAAATCATTTGGAACTCCTAGACTTGGGACATCACTGTCTTACTGTCCACCATTTGGAATTTTAGAAATTTCCCAACGATGAACTTCTTAGTACCCGCATCTTGTGCGTTGTACTTCTTTTGAGGTTTTTCCCACAGCTCTTTGGCAGTGCCAATGGTGCAATAAACGATGTAGAGAAGTGCATCAGCGATTCGAGATGTAATTCTTACACATGAAATCACTATGATTCCACGCATCAAAAACCATCTTCATGCCGTTAACGACACGGATACCAAGGCCCCCTTCACCCGTTTCAGCAGGCGAAGAGTCCATTTCATCTCCAGCTCGTGGAGGATCTTCCGTTAGGAACCGGGTCATGCCCATGACAGTTAAGTAGAAGAGCATCTTTTGCTGCCATCTCTTAAATTCTGATCCCATGAATTTTTCAGGGCGATCATGGTGGTGTGAGGCAGAAGGTGGAGCACCAGCAGTCGGGAAGGCAGCGGAGTTGCTGCCTTGAACATTAGCGGCAGCAGCAGTAAAGGCAGCAGAGTTACTGCCTTGGCCAGTATCGGCAGTAGCGGGGAAGGCAGCATTGTTGCCTTGCAGCAGCAGCAACATCAGCATCGGTCATGTTTCCAGCCATGTTGTAGCAGTTACAGTAAGGTATTATTGTCTTAAACTTGTTGTTGGTTACAATGTGCAGGAAACAAAAATTACAAGTAACTGCTAAGTAATACAAGAATTGAAATTACAATTCAACAACAAACTGAAATTACAATTATGTTGAACAAGAAACTGGACCTGTTTTTGTGTATGCTGAGTCGAGTGTTGCACTCTGTCTTTAAGACAATATTGCCCCGTATGTATTCTTTATACGTCCTGGACAATTGTCTTCCAAGATAAAATAGCAATGGAACAATTGAGCAAAGGAAACTCAAGTGCTACCGTGAAGAATTTTGAGTGCAACAGATTGGCCATTTAGGAAGATGTAGAACGGATTGGCCAAAATAAATGGTGAAGCTGTTGACGTTTCTGATCTCTCTGCCCAATTCTGACTTTCTTGAAACTTCAGGGACCAAACTGTACATGTTGAAACTTCAGGAACCAAACTGTACATATGAAAGAATTCTGGTCCAAACTTCAGGGACCAAACTGTACATATGACAAAGTTCTCTGGTCCAAAAAGATAATATCAGAAGAAGCACAGCCCACAGCCCACAAAACCCGTGAACCCGGAACCGGACGGGCGGGCGGCGGCGGCGGCGCGCGCGTGGGCTTTCCTCGAACCGAAGCACATCTAGGTCCTCCCTCCTTTAAACACATGGGATACCTCTTGGGGTCCCAAACCCCAAGCCAACTTTGAGTCTTATAAACAAAACAATTCTTTCTTCCTCCACCGATGAGGGAGAATTGATCCCATACCACACTTTTTCATGCTTCAAACACTTCACTTCGTGGATCAATATCTCTGTCATTTCTCAACGAAATTTGACGATTCTTGGCCCTACGGTTATCTACGTACTTAGTAGATCATGTGAAGAACCGGATTCTCCAACATGCGTAACACTAGTGTTTAAGCCGTTAAAGTTGATCGGACACAACTCCCGCCAAAGACAAATTTCCAACAGTATTCAAGATCAATAAGCACATCACAAGTAGGAGATGGATATTCTTTCTCCTATTATTAGTCAGACAGCACCATTAGGTACTATCGTAATGGGAAGACGAGTGAAATAAGTGTACTTTCATCAAAAGTCTCAATTAAAGAACTGGAAATGGAAAAAACTACTAATATAGAAGCACTTTCTTCCTAATTAGTCGGACCTCAACTTCGATTGAATAAGGTCCCACAATCTATTTTCATGCCTAACTTTTAAAGTACCATCTGTCTTGTACGGAGGATGTTTTCACTTTGTTTATGTTGACACATTATTTTCTATTTCAGTCACAACTATCATATTATATTTTTTGACGGAAAGGTATTTTTCTGCACGTTTTTCATGATAATGCTGTTTTTAATAAGCGCACACGTCAAAATTAGAAAAAGTAAAGTTACTTTACGGTTACGCACTACATCATTTTCTGCTGCAAATAGAATTAATTCATTCACTTTGTTAAAAATCAAGAAAATGGTTTAAGCGACTCAACTACAACTACGATTACATGATTTTAGCAAACAATATAAATTACTTAATTAGTTGATTTAATATGATTTCAGAAGAGTTAGGACTATGAAAGAAGCATTTTGAGCACATTAATGCAATATATCAGGACCCACTGCTATGAGAATACAATATGTACCATATGAAGTGCATATCAAGCTAGATCAGCAATGGTGGACAGCAACAATCTAAACTTTGGTTTCCTAAGCCTTAAGCTTCTTAGTGAATCTCGCATAGGAATGTGTTAAGTGCTGGATTTTTAAACTGATAACTTAATTCCAAGATGTGTATATTCTTACATACTATATCAACATACCATATAAGGAGAAGCTAGTATTATCAAGGCGGAATTGAATTATTACCTGAGCAGGATCCATTTCAATCGATCATCACGCCAATGAACTAATTACCTTTTCAGTTTTCACCAGAGACATCATAACCCGTATTTTATGTTGTCTATACATATTTCTTTCCTGCAGCCTCATTGTAGACTCTTTATGCCAATTACAGATATTAAATATCTAAATGTTATTCATGTTAAAAAAAAATCATAAGATTTTTCTTCAAGAAAAAAAAAAGCAGTCCGGTGCAAAAACCTTTTAACCTTTAGATTTAGATTATGATTAAAACCAAGCTGCTGAAGGACAAAATGAAGAAAGCATCTAATAATTAATATACGGAATACTAACTTTGGGTTAAACAAATTATCCGACAATAACATAAAAGAAAGCGTGTCCATGAAGAAGAATTTTTGACCTAGAATCCCTTGCTTAGCTATTACGCTCTCCCCAAAACTAATCCAGCCCTCTAATTTTACATGTTATTAGTCACATCAATTTCTAATGTGAATATAGTAGCCTTTCAGATTTAGAATCAACATTGTAAATATTTAGATGAAGAGAAAAAAAGTAAGGTCTATTAAACAAAAGGATAAAGCAAGATAATGTGTAAATTATTTTTTGTCCAACTGCGATAAGCAAAGTAATAATACACATAAGAGGAAATACCATACCCAAAATTTCTTCAATAGCAAAGAGTTAAGAGCCAACTTCACCTACATGTACATAACCCTTGAACCAGCTAAATCAGCTATTAGCCAAGCATGATTTTGTTGATTCCTTCAGCCACATTTGGTCAAGGTATCTGCAAAAAATTCAAGGAGAAATCATAAAGAATTGCTTTGCCAGGGTTAATATACAGATACTTCAAATAATTGACACAACAAAGTGATAAAAGAATGGAGGCAAAATATATGGAATCTACATATAGATAAGTAGAAAAGACGCCACACCTCAGCCACGATTTTAAAGTTCATTTTGGACTATGCTATATCTTATAATAAACTTTCTCACTTTAAAAGTTTTAGCCTTTCTCATGGTATGTTTGTGGTTGTGTCTTGATCTTCTCGGTTAAGAGTCCCACATCAGTAATGAAATTGGAATATGGACTCTTTATATAGACTTGGACAATCCTCACCCTACAAGCTACCTTTGGAGTTGAGAAGATCCATTCTTTACGTTCTCTTTCCTCTAAGAGAATATGTTCAATTTTGGATTCGCTCCCTTTGGGAAGGTTGACGACTACGTGAGAAGATAGCATTTTTCTTGTCCGTGTACTACAAAATGGATAATTTCCAAGAGGGAGAACAAAATGTGAAATGGATAATGCTCCGGTCTCTCGAGTCAAGCCTTGTCATCTACTTTTGCAGCTATAACTCATTCCTTGTGGCATGCACGTTTGGGTCACCATGGGTCGTCCATTGTTTCTTTGTTACATAAAAATAATTTTATTTCTTGTAAAGGTAAACCTAGTACTCCGATTTGTCATTCCTGTTCTTTAGGAATACATGTTAGATTACCATTTGTAGCCTCTACTTCTCGCACTTTAATGCCATTCGATATTATTTATAGCGATTTATGAACATTTTCCGTTTTATGTTCTGTGGGCCATCATTATTATGTTCTATTTTTGGATGATTATTCTAATTTTTATGGACTTTTTCGTTTGCTAAAGTGAGTAGTCCCGGGCCTAGTTCGTATAAGTTTTTAGATGACGAGGTCTCTCCGTATATTATCCACCATTTATCGGACTTGTCCCGCACCCAAATTCCTCCAGCGGGCCCACTGCCTGTTAGATCTACTGTTATGTCCCCTTTGTCCAGCCAGTCCCTCCCGTCTCGGGTCCAGTAATTGGGCCGAATTTCCAGCCCAGTTCTGCCCCTGCTTCTATTTTTAGTCTCGATCCAGCTTCACGTGTTGGGCCAGCAAGCCCACAGCCTACTGGCCAGTCCATCACCATCCGAATTTTTCCCAAAATCCACCTAATTCCCTCCGAGTCACACACCGGTCACTCGTAGTCAATGGGGTATTTTTAAATCAAAAAGACATTTTAATCAAAAATCCCCCTACCCTGTAACCCAGTGTATGCATTAAATAATCCGAATTGGAAATTGGCTATGAACGACCGATATGATGCTCTTATTGAAAATAAGACGTGGAAGTTTGTGCCCCGTGCTTCTGGTATTAATATTATTCGGTCTATGTAGATTTTCACTCATAAAGATAATTCTGATGGTTCTTTTGTGAGACATAAGGCTCGTCTTGTAGGTGATGGTAAGAATCAGCAGGTTGGCGTGGATTGTGGTGAGACGTTTAGTCCTGAGGTCAAACCAGCTGCCATTCATACTATTCACAGGCTGGCTCTTTCAAAGGCATGACCCATTCATCAGTTAGATGTGAAGAATGCTTTCTTACATGGTGATCTTAAGGAGACCGTTTACATACATCAGTCCTTGGGTTTTCGAGACCCCAAAAATCCTTATCATGTCTGTTTATTAAAGAAGTCCTTATATGGGCTTAAGCAGGCCCCACGGGCTTGATATAAGAGATTTGCAGACTATGTTTCGTCTATTGAGTTTTCTCACAGCATGTCTGATAATTCATTGTTCATATATCATAGTGGTACATCCCTGGCTTATATTCTATTATATGTGGATGATATTATCTTGACTTCCTCTTCTGATGAGTTACGCAAGTATATCATGCCAATGCTCAGTTCTGAGTTTGCTATGAAAGACTTGGGGCCCTTGAGTTACTTTTTGGGGATTGTTGTCACTCGTTATATAGGTGGGTTATTCTTATCACAACGGAAGTATGCCGCCGAGATAATTGAAAGGGTTGGTATGTCCTCGTGTAAGTCTACTTCTACTCCAGTTGATACTAAGCCCAAGCTGGGTGCTGTGGCTGACTCACCTTATGAGGATCCCACTCACTATCGCAGTCTTGCTGGAGCTCTTCTGTAACTTACTTTCACGAGACCGGATATTTCGTATGTCGTACAACAAGTGTGTTTATTTATGCATGTTCCTAGGGTGGAGCACATAAATGCGTTCAAACGCATTATCAGATACATCCAGGGGACACTTGACTATGGCTTGCATCTATATCCATCATCGGCCTCTATACTTGTCTCGTATACCGATGCTGATTGGGGTGGCTGTCCAGATACCCGATGATCCACGTTTGGTTACTACATATTTCTTGGTAATAACTTGGTCTCGTGGTCTGCCAAATGATAGGCTACCTTATCACGCTCCAGTGCAGAGATCGAGTATCGAGGGGTAGCCAATGTGGTTTATGAATCATATTAGTTACGTAATCTTCTCTTGGAGCTTCACCTTTCCATTAAAAAAGCTACCTTGGCATATTGTGAAAATATTAGTGTCGTATATCTTTCTGGGAATCCAGTTCAACACCAGCGCACTAAACATATTGAGATGGATATCCATTTTGTTCGCGAAAAGGTAGCTCGTGGACAAGTACGCGTCTTACATGTTCCGTCCAGGTATCAAATTACAGACATCTTTACTAAGGGTCTTCCATCGGTCCTCTTTGAAGATTTTAGGGACAATCTCAGTGTACTAAGACCGCCCGCTATTACTGTGGGGGTGTGATAAATACCATATTTGGCTGAGTTGGATCGTGATATACATGGTACATATAACCGTGTATATCACAGTTTGGAAGGCTTATTTTAGGTAAGGTTGTTGTATTTAATTAGCATTGTACACTTACCTTAATTGTAGAATTCTTGTACAAATAGAATAGGGTTTTGGGAATAGAATAAGAATATGATTTTTCATATTATAGATATTATAAATTGTATATATACTCATTTATTAATGAAAATAATCAAGGGATTATTTCTTTCAGTAGCTGCGGCAATAGATGAATCAACATGGTATAGGAAGCTATGCTAAAAAATAGGAAAAAATAGAGAAAATGGTTACGATTTTGAGAAATACACGAAATTCCAAGTGCGTAAACACCAAAAACCAAGAATGAAGAGAACAAACTTAATGAAAAATAAAGAAAAGAGAGAAATAAGAATGAAGAATATCATGCATGGTATAAACAATCTGGATACTTGGAGTGCAAGTTCAGTAACGGGAGCGACCATGAGACAAGCGTGGAGGTGAGGCTTGGTACTCAGGTCATTCCAAAGAAAGAAAGCTTCAAGTATCTCGAATCTATTATCCAAGGGAATTGAGAGATTGATGACGATGTCACACATCGTATTGGTGCAGGGTGGATGAAATGGAGGCTCGCATCCGGAGTCTTGTGCGATAAAAAGGTACCACAAAAACTTAAAGGCAAGTTCTATAGGGTGGTGGTTAGACCCACTATGTTGTATGAGGCAGAGTGTTGGCCAGTCAAGATTTCACACATCTAAAAGATGAAAGATGCGGAGATGAGGATGCTGAGATGGATGTGTGAGAATACAAGGAGGGATATAATTAGAAATAATAATATCCGAGACAGAGTGTGAGTGGCATCGGTGGAGGATAAGATGTGGGAAGCGAGGTTGAGATGGTTCGGGCATGTGCAGAGGAGAGGCACAAATATCCCAGTACGGAGGTGTGAGAGGTTAGCTATGGACTGGTTCATGAGGGGTAGAGGTAGGCCGAAGAAGTATTAGGGAGATGTGATTAGACGGTATATGGCGTAGGTGCAACTTACTGAGGACATGACCTTAATAGGAGGTTGTGGAGGACACGAATTAGGGTAGTAGATTGTTGAGTGTAGTCCTACTTACGCTTACATACTGGCAGTTGTAGTGTTATTATTGTAGCCCTGTTTAGCCTATCATACTAGTAGGCGCAATATTATTTTATAGTCCTCTGTCATTTAATTTCTGATGTTGTATGTTCTTTCGTGTACTTTGTTTATCTTATTTACCTGCATTAGTTACTGATTCTTTTTTCAGAATGCTTTATCATGTGTCACTCGCTTTTGTTACCATCATTTTCATACTGCTTTAAATTTCTTGTTTGACTCTGACCATTTCTCTTTCTTTGCTTGTGCTTATGCTTTATCTTGAGCCGATAGTCTTTCGAAAATAATTTCTCTACTTACCAAGGTAGATATAAGGTCTGCGTACACTCTATCCTTTTCAGACCCCACGTTGTGGGACTTCACTGGGTATGTTGTTGTTGTATAAACAATTTGGATGCATATTCATACTTTTTTTTCTCCATGTAAGTCTGCAAAATTTCAATTTTTATTATCTCAATGTTAATCCATTAACATCGTAAAATAGATATAACCCACTAACAAATAGCCAAAAATTCGATGCAATTTAACCAAATCAAACAATACAAATAAAAGAAACTGAATCAAAATTGATCTGAAGTCCGCAAAATATAAGTTGAGGCAATAAAGACAGCAAAGAATTTAATTGCAGAAGAGAAAAGCACTAACAATTTTCAAAGTAGCATATGAATCTGCAAAATCACACAGAAAATGAACTAACCAATTATTACTGAACACATATCCAACTGATGGAGAGAATCGATAGAATAACATAAGGATAGATGAAGAGAAAGCCAAATATTAATACCAACCTAAAGAGATGATGAACATGACATAAAAGAGGAAAGAGAAATGAAGATGAGGGTTTTGAGAAGTGTATACACTATTTCTAAGAGGGACCTACAAATATATTTGACTCCTTTTACGAAGGGGTCACTGATACCGATTACATGATCATTTCTTGAAAACTTTCCAAACATAAGATTTGATATGACCGTGTTTATAGAGTTTACTACCAAATTGTTATTTGATTTCTTCTTACATGAACATACAAGATTGATTATTGTTACGGTTTTTGAAAGAACATTTATTTCATGATATTTTCTGATTATTATATAAGCATGTTTTCTTACTTGTCCCCACTAAAATGGTTGTGGTTAAGTGTTATGACTCACTGAGTTAGTATCTCACTCCTCACTATTTTTTTTTACAGCGACCACATGTGACATTGGTGAGGATTTCTTTAACTAGAGAGCATGAGTTGAAAGTTTCTTGTGAGCCCCGCATTGCTTCACGTGGGCAAGAAGTTTTCTTATTTGCTATTGTCCTTTTATTTTGAAAACTCTTAGAGTTGCTCCATTGATCAATTTACTAGTGTCACGAGTATTCCTTTATAATTATAGACTTGTGAGTAGTATTAGACGTCTTCGTATTTGATGATGGATTTAGTATTATTGGTTTGCGAATGATTAATTGATAAATATTACAAATTGTTTTGGATAATATTGGTTGGTTGGTTGTTGATTCTGAGACAGAAATTTTTTGGGTGGTCCAAAAGCAGGGAAAACTCTGTCCGATTTTCTGTAAACTCCCATTGAGGCTTGCTTTGGTATCCTACCCCTTAGCGCCGGTCATGACCTTAAATTGGGTCTTGACAGATTCCTAGCTCGGCTTGGTGTGTATGTTCTTGATGAAGCTTGGCTTGCATCACATATGAATTAAAATTTCATGGGTGCACCAAAGAATATTGCTTCTGCTCCTTTTTTTTCTTCTGTTGGGTGCTCCTTTGGTAACTTACCAAGCAATAATGTGTTTTGTAGAGCATATTTTCTCCAGTGGAATAGTGACGACATTGTTGATTATTAGTCGAATAAGAATTAGTAGAGCCCTAGTGGATCAGATAGTCCATTATTCCATGAGCGAACACTCGGTCTAGATACAACAACATATCCAGTGTAATTCCACAAGTGGGGTCTGTGGAACTCAATGTATTGATAAAATGCTTAAATGTATTTCAACACTTCTTACTTGTAAAAAAAATTATTGCCCAACATTTAATTTGTGCATTCTGATTCTTTAAGCCATGGTACTGATGCAGTTCATTTTCATTCAGGTAGAATGGAGTCAAAGCAGCAAAGCAGTTCTGCAGCTCACATTTCTTAAGCAGTTCTGTCATTTACATGATAAGGTATGATATTTATGACATACTAAGTACATCCCTTGTTATTGATTCATCCCTCATTTTGCAGTGAATTTTTAGAAATGGGTCTTGGGCCTAATTCACCTCTAAAAGCTAGCTCATTGGGGAGGGCGAGGAGGGATTGCTCAAGCTATATAAGGATATCAATTGCCCATTATCCCACCGATGTGGGACTCCAACCACCCCCCAAGGCCCCCCAAAGTTGGACATTTGGAGCGTAGACAATATAAGACGTGGGGCCCAATATCAAAAATAGAATTGGGATGAGTGCTGGCTCTGATAACATGCTAAAGAAATGGGTCTTGGGCCTAACTCAACTCCAAAATCTAGCTCATGAGGGGAGGATTGCTCAAGACTACATAAGGAGACCAAGTGCCTATCATCCCACCTATGTGGGGACTAAATGATCAAGGAATACTCGGAAACACATCTCAAAGAGTTTGGGATAGGAATCCATAAAGAAACGATCCAATTAATCAAGATACAAAATGAGAATTGTATCCATACGATTTTTACAATGTTAAAGCTTCTCTAACAAGGAAAGAGTATCATGTAGCCCTTGGGGGGTACTATTTCATACTCTCGAATGCCTGACTAATTTGGAAAGAAGTATCATGTAGCTCAGTTTTCTTGTAATTCAAAAGTGATGGTGGTGTTTTATGCCTTGAGGCTGTAGAATGGATTCAACTAATGGAATCATGGTTGTGAACTTGTGATTGTCCACATCTTTTATACTTGAAAGAAAGCTAGTACCTGATCCTGAATCCTTTCTTTAATTTTCTCAAGTGAGAACTGGTAATAATAAGTTGCATATATAAGATCAGGTTAAACACGATGAGCAAACGTGTGAAGGATAAGAGGGAAAAAAGCAAAACCTCCTTCCCAGCAAAGAGCGCCTCTTAATACAGAATAGTCCTTACCACCATCAGCATCACTACCTACCCATATTATTTTTTATGTAGCCTCCCACAACTACTTTCACCATCACCATTTATCATAATAATCATTGGCACCAATCTGCATGTTATACTTATAATGATCCTTGAAGAAGTCCATGGAAGACAGTATGCAACAAACTCTGGAAATATAATATATACTTATGGTTTGCAAAGTTTAGCTCTTCCTTGAATAAGGCATTGAGCTGCGAGAATTATGCCTCCCTATTCCCATTACCTTCCTTTTTAGACCTCAATTTTTTTCCAACTTCTAATACATATCTTATGGTGCCAAAGACATGAGAATACAATTTGGAACATTGCTAGCTGACATTGGACTCATCAACCTCTCAAAAAAGTGGGAGGTATCTTAATTTTTAAGATGCATATTTATCAAGTTTACATTATTAATGATATGACTTATAAGTTGCATTGTCGTCCTTTAAATTGGATGACAATAATTTAGTGAATTTAATATATAAACTTGAACTATGAATTACTTGCTATTTCTGGATATTTAAACTGAATGGAACAATAAAACCACGGCTGGAGGTATCTCGAGGACAATGTTAGACCATGTTTACTTCAAAAAAGGTTAGGATGTTAAGGATCTTAGGACTGCAGTTATATGCACCTTCCTCGCCAACTCATCATGAACTTTTTAACAATTTGCACTTTGGGTTCATGGTTGCAACTTCTAGCTCTGTTGCCTACTTATCGTATATGGTTGTTTCTTTGTGTAATTAGTGTTGATTACAATGGTGTAGGAAACGAAAATAAGTAACTGCTAAGTATTACAACAAAATAAAATTACAACAACCTGAAATTTCAATAAACTGGAACAATAAACTGGAAGAAGAAAACTGATTGCTGGGTCGAGTGATGACACTTTGTCTTTAAGACAAGATTACCCCGTATATATCCTTTCTACATTCTGGACAATAGTCTCCCAAGATAAAACAACAACTCAACAAATGAGCAAAGGAAACTCAAGTGTTACTTTGAAGAACTTAGTGTGATGAAATGATGTTGGAAAGTAGTAGGAAGAATCTGGTTTCGTTTGTGTGTTCTGTGTAGTCTCAACAATTGAGCAAAGACTTCATTATATAGTGCAAGGAGGGGACATACCAACTGCCCACATAATTGTTGTTACTGGCCAAGTAATGACAATTAGTGAGGAGTAATTCAGCCAAAATTAATGACGAATTGATGTGCAACGGATTAGAGCTTTTAGGGACAGTTACTCAGCCATCAGCCAAGTAATGACTGAATTGATGTGCAAATTAATGGAGGTTAACATTCCAAAACCAACAGCAAAAGAACAAGTTCTCTGCCCAATTTAACTTACCTGAAACTTCAGGGACCAAACTATAAATATGAAGTAATTTGGGTATAAAAAGATAGTATCAGAAGAAGCCCATGACCCACGACCCACGACCCATGACCCGAGACCGGAC
Source organism: Anisodus acutangulus (assembly GCA_029783415.1). Classification (NCBI taxonomy): domain Eukaryota; kingdom Viridiplantae; phylum Streptophyta; class Magnoliopsida; order Solanales; family Solanaceae; genus Anisodus; species Anisodus acutangulus. Next base: position 16,896,913 of record CM056498.1, read on the forward strand.
GGGACGGGCGTGCGGCGGCGGCGGCGCGCGTGTGGTCTTAGCCTCGAACCAAAGCACATCTAGGTCCTCCCTCCTTCAAACACATGGGTTACCCCTTGGGGTCCCAAACCCCAAGCCAATTTTGAGACTTATACACTAAACAAATCTTTCCTCCCCTACCGATGAGGGAGGATTGGTCTTTACCACATTTTCATGCTTCAAACACCTCACTTTGTGGACCAATATCTCTTTCATTTCTCAACGAAATTTGACGATGCTTGGCCCTACGGTCATCTACTTACTTAGTAGATTATGCACGTATGAAGAATCAAAGTCTCCAATATGCGAAACCCTAGTGTTTAAGTCATTAAAGATGGTTGGACGCAACTCCCACCAAAGGAAAATTTCCAACAATCCCTTCTTGAAAGAGATTTTGGCGCACTCACATGGTGCCTTTTTCCAGCAATATTATAGCGGACCGATGTTGCATAACGAGAGGTTTCTTCAGCTTTGAACCTTCCATAGTTAAATACCATCGGACTTACTTACTGCGCGGTGAACGTGATGTCTTGAACCGTCAGTGTTTAGTGTAGGCCAAGTCAATAGTATCAACACAACAAATTCCCTTACTCTTTTCTTCGTAATGTTTTGTCCGTTGTGGCCGTGGACACTTCTTGGATTCTTAAGTGCGTTCATTTGAGGCGGCCTGTCCTCGCACTTAAATAGGTGGTCTCCTACAAGGTATCCTGCCATACCCCACTTCACAAGTGTTAGGAATCATTAAAAGTTTTCCCATACCTAACCTCAACCGGTGAGGATCGTTAAAGGTTTTGGAAACTTAACCTTTACCCACACTGCAGATAGCACTTAACATCTATCGCGGGATCGACTTTGGATTTGGTGTTTCTTTGCAGAAATCACTATCCAAAGTGCTCATGCTTCCACTGAAGCGATCAACTGAACCTTTACAGCTTAGTTTTTCCATTGAACCAAGTTCCTGGGATCTCCAGTCAGTAAGGTTGGGTTACCACCGTATTGGTCCTTATACTTTGGGTTTTAAGCCCATTCCCCTAGACAGGCAGAACATCTTATCCTTGGGTAAGCCCTTTGTCAGCGGGTCTGCTAGATTATCCTTTGACTTTATGTAATCAATGAATATTATACCCGTGGTGATCAGCTGCCTAACGGTCTTATGCCTCCATCAAATATGACGAGACTTGCCATTGTACATAGCATTCTATGCCCTTCCTAGAGCCGACTGGCTATTGCAGTGGATCATTACAGAAGGTACGGGTTTGTCCCAACAAGGAACATCCTCTAAGAAGTCGTGAAGCCACTCAACTTCTTCTCCTGCTTTGTCTAAAGCGATAAACTCTGATTCCATCGTGGATCGGGCGATGCAAGTTTGCTTAGATGATTTCCAAGACACAAATTTCAAAGACTAATTGTAAATACATACCCACTGGTGGACTTGGTGTTCTCTATATCAGATATCCAGTTTGCATCACTGTACCCCTCTAGTACAACTGGATATCTCGAATAATGTAACACGTAAGTTAGTGTGTATTTCAGGTATTGAAGTACCCGATTCAACGCCTTCCAGTGATCATCACTCGGATTACGGGTAAACCTAGCCAACTTGTTGACTGCATAAGAAATATCAGGTCGGGTGCAGTTTGTTAAGTACATCAAACTTCCGATCGCCTATGCATATCGCTCCTAGCATATGGGTGCACCACGATTTTTATCAAGATTTTGATTTCTATCCATTGGTGACTTTATATGCGAACTGTCAAACATCTCGAACTTTCTCAAAACATCATCGATGTAGTGAGACTGAGATAAGACCAGTTCGTCAGACGTCTTAGAGATTTTAATCCTAAGATGACATCTGCGATACCCATATCCTTCACATCGAAGCATTGTTTCAACATGTTCTTAGTCTCTAGGATTACCCTGGGACTGCTTCCTGTGATCAATATTTCATCTACATACATGCATATCATGATGAACGAGTCAGAGTTACCTTTCATGTAGACACATTTGTCACACTCGTTAATGGAGAAACCCTTTGATAATAGAGTATTATCAAACTTTTCATGCCATTGCTACAGGGCTTGTTTCAGCCCGTACAGAGATTTGACAAGCCGACGGACTTTCTTCTCTTGCCCTTGAACCACATACCCCTCGGGTTGGTTCATATAAATTTCTTCTTCCAAATCACCATTTAGGAAGGCTGTCTTGACATCCATTTGATGTATCTCAAGGTCACGCAAAGCTGCGATCGCAATGAATATCCGTATGGACGTCATCCGAGATATCGGGGAGTACGTGTCAAAGTAGTCAAGACCTTCTTTCTGCCGATAGCCCTTGACTACCAACCTGGCATTGTACTTATCTATAGACCCATCTGCTTTATATTTCCGTTTGAGTATCCACTTATAACCCAACAGTTTATTTTCCGGAGGAAGATCAACCAACTTTCAAGTATGGTTATGCAGAATGAAGCCTATTTCACTCTCAATAGCTTCTTTCCAGAGCGGTGCCTCTGGAGTTGACAATGCTTCAACAATTTTCCTTGGTTCATTATCAACCATATAAACTACAAAGTCAGGACTGAAGTATTTATCCTTCCTGGTCCTTTTACTTCCCCTTAGTTCCATCTCTGGAGTCTCCAAGTTCTGAGAATCTGGAACACTAGATTCCGGATATTCAGCCACTTCGAGATCCACTAGATCTGAACCATCGAGATCCACTAGATCTGAACGATCTAGATCCGGGCCGTCAGCGACTCCCGATTCCTGAGAGCTTTGTGCAAAACTTCGTTTGCGAGAGGTTATGTCTTTTTCCTTTCTAGGAAAGGTACCTTCAAAGAATTGAGCATTCCTTGATTCCATAATTGTACCCCCGTGGATATCTGGAATATCTGACTTATGCACTAAGAAGCGATAAGCACTACTGTTATTTGCATATCCGATGAATATGAAATCTACAGTCTTAGGCCCAATCTTGACCTGCTTTGGCTTGGGTATTTCAACCTTTGCCAGACAACCCCATACCTTTAAATATTTATAGGTGGGTTTCTATCCCTTCCATGATTCATATGGAGTTTTGTCCTTATCCTTATATGGGACTCTGTTAAGAATCGTATTAGCGGTAAGGACGGCTTCTCCCCACATAATTTGGGGAAGACCGGAATTGATGAGCTAGGTATTCATCATTTCCTTCAATGTGTGGTTCTTACGTTCCGCCGCACCGTTCGATTGAGGTGAGTATGGAGTCGTCGTTTGATGAACAAAGCCTTCTTGGGCACAATATTCCTCAAATGGCGCTACATATTCTCCCCCTCTATCTCTATGAATGGATTTAATTCGCATGGTTAGTTGGTTCTCAACTTCTACTTTGTAATGTCGGAACGCTTCAAAGGCTTCATCCTTACTTTTCAATAAGTAAAGGTAACAATACCTTGTGCTATCATTAATGAATGTCAGAAAGTACTTGTTCCTCCCTCTAGTTTGAGCAAACTTTAAATCACATATATCTGTGTGAATAAGTTCTAGAGGAGCGGTATTTCTTTAAATGGATCGAAAATGAAGCTTTGTGAGTTTTGCCTCTACGCACACCTCACACTTATGTTGAGGGGTTACGTCGATAGATGGCAACAACTCCAACTTTACTAACCTTTGGATGAACTTATAGTTAACGTGTCCTAATCTATGATGCCATAAATTAGAAGATTCAAGCAAATAAGAAGAAACTTCAACTTTATTACTTGGACGCATTACAGACATAGCGTTAACTTTGAAGATGTCACGACCCGACCCGACGGGCCGCGACTAACCGCCCTAATGACGTCATTATCCTGACATGTCGCACATAATCCAACTAACACCTAATGAGTCTGAAATTCGGTAGCATAACGCTGCAATAACAACATATGCCAGGGTAGGCAAGCCGACAAGGCTGCCTTTACCCCCGAATGTACCTGCTTCCTGAGGAGTCACAACTAGCCAACACAATACAACAGGCAAGCCGACAAGGCTGCCACTAGATAATATCATATATACACGGGGACACTCAAACACAGAGTACAATAGCATGACTGACCAAGACAGAGTTATAACCCTTACATAAGTACAACCCACAACTGTCTACAGACCTCTATAAGAAGGACAACGACATATGACGGGACAAGGCCCCGTCGTGCCCTAAAATATACATAAATCAAAATGATAGGGTTCCGTACAAAAATGGTAAAGTTGTGGATCAAAGGAGCTTTCCAAACAGCTACGCAGGAACCTAAACCGGAGGGTCACCAAACTGAGCACCTATACCCGCGGGCATGAACGCAGCCCCCCGAGGAAAGGGGGTCAGAACGAAATAATGTACTGAGTATGTAAACATGAAATACTGCAAATGAGATCATAAGTAGCCAATAGATAACAAGAGGTCAGTATAAAAATCAGGATCCAAATCCAACTGTGCCATAAACAATAAAAGTTAGTTGTGCCTTACAAAAATGAGAGTCAAGTCAAGAAAACATGACTCATATTAGCCAATAGATAACAAGAGGTCAGTATAAAAATCAGGATCCAAATCCAACTGTGCCATAAACAATAAAAGTTAGTTGTGCCTTACAATAACTCGGCCCACTAATGCGGGACTCGGTGGAATCATATCGTAACCCGACCCATATTAGGACTCGGTGAAGTCATATCATAACCCGGCCCATGCTGGGACTCGGTAAAGTCATATCATAACCCGACCCATGCTGGGACTCGGTAAAGTCATATCATAACCCATGCTGGGACTCGGTAAAGTCATATCTCATCTATGGATCCATCCTACGTAACCCGACCCTCTAGTGAGGGACTCGGTGAACAATGCAAGGTTGTGCTCGAACATAACCCAGCCCGGGACTCGGTGAAGTGAAGTAATAACACTTAGTCAATAAAATTATTATAATAATGTCATAATAAACTCTTTACTGAAAAATCATAGGCACTTCTCATAACTAACATCTTTAGGAATTAAACTGTATAAGAATCAAAAATCATGCCAAAGAAAGAAGGAATAGTTCACATACCTCTTAGACGGACTAATCAACTCAATATTAGAGTACGTATCATTTTAGAACTTCAACCTATAATAATGGTAATACGTTCGTCAATTCTATGATCACTGGCATACTTTATATCGAATAACGACTTCCTATTCTATAAAAATTTGGGCAACACTTCCCTTGTTTATACATATTTCCACAACTTCCAAACGAGGCTAACAACATCAATAACCAAGCACCAATTAAGGGCACAACCAAAACAGCAACAAAGGGGATTTACTCACCCACTTCTCATGTATAGTTATCCTCTTAATCCACATTAAAACAGCTCACAAAACAGTCCATGTTCCAACAACAACGAGGGTAGAATGTGAAGCCTTTCTACACCTTATTCCTCCCTTATTCCTTTAGGACTTACATTAGCAATTATCACACTTAAACATGCATCATAATGGTAACTAAATTTTTAGCATTATAACACCACAAAACAGTCCATATCCATCTCAACATGTCCAACGATTTCATGCAAGTTCTTGGCCACAACATGTCATAATTTCATAACTCTTCTCTTAACTCCTAAAATCCAATTTCATATTTCAATACTTCCATGTAACTAATTTTAAACTTTAATATCAATATTTCCTTTCAATTTCATCATGCAATTAGTGATAATAATACAACAATAACCAACGAATCCAACAATCACCAAAATTTGTCCCAAATTGGCAACTAGCCCAAAATTGTCACATGCATTGTTTAAATTCCAAATTTTCCTTAACACAAATTCATATCCTTAATTCTAACAACATGCATTCCAATTAAATTATAGAAAGAAGAATTTTGTACCTCAAATTCGTCCAAAATAGTCCACAATTTTCTGCCCACTGCTTGTCCGAAATTCCCCACTATTTTCGTATTTCTTTCCCATTTTTCGTTCACTTCTTCAAATCCAATTGACATGCAAGTGTTCTACAATGTTAAGCCATCATCCTTACCCATTTTTCTTCCAAAATTTCCTCCCAAAAATTCAAAATTTCTGGTCCAATTTTTGGTAAGCAGTGGCACGTTTTTGCCACTGTTTTTGGTGTTGTTTTGACTTCTAATTTTGTGAATAATGTAGTCCAAGAAGAAGAGATTTAAATCTTAAATTGGGTATGGGGTTGGGGGTGATTTTCGGCCAGCAGGAGGGGGGTTTGGAGAAGAGAGGTGATGTTTTGTTTAAAGTTTAGAATGAAAGAGATGAATGTAGGTTTTAAAATAAAAAAATCTAAAATTTATTATTTACACCTTGGCCCCCAAGTTCTTCAATTAATAAATCTCAAACCCACTTCTTTTAATTCCCAAGAATTTCATAAGCCTCGTATCTTCAATTTCATAATTTTATAATACATTATTAACCCATATCGGGACTATACAATTTTTTATAAGTTTCCAACGTCACCCTCATTGTGACCAACATCTTTCCGGAATCACATCCTCTTGTATACTAATTTCCGGTATTTGAATCCTATTTCCTTAATTACGTTCTTAATTATCGTCTTAATCATACGAGGTGTAACATTCTTCCCCCCTTAGAAACATTCGTCCTCGAATGTTCATAATAAGTCTTATGGCAGAAAAATTTTGGCAGAGTCTCCTTTATAACTATGTCTATCCACCTATATTGAGCAAACCAACATGTGCCACAATATATCACTCATATACAATTCCTCTATCACCTAGACATCATCTACTGGGAAGACTCTGGAAGGATCACCAATACACTTACGCAGCATAGTTACATGGAAGACTGGATGTACCGCCTCCAATTCAGATGGTAGATCCAACTCATAGGCAACCTTGCCTATCCTACGAATGACCTGGTAAGGCCCGATGTACCTTGGGATAAGCTTCCCTTTCTTGCCAAACCTCATCACACCCTTTATGGGTGACACCTTTAGGAACACCCAATCATCAACCTGAAACTCTAAGTGTCGACGTCGATTATCAGCATATGACTTCACAACTCGCGGTCGCTAATAATCTCTACTGAATGAGCTTCACCTTATCGACAGCTTGCTGAACCATGTCTGGGCCGATCAACTTAGTCTCACCTACATCAAACCAACCAATAAGTGACCTGCACTTCTTCCCGTATAAGGCCTCGTACGGTGCCATCTGGATGCTAGAATGGTAGATGTTGTTATAGGCAAACTCAATGAGTGGTAAATGATCATCCCAACTACCTCTGAAGTCAATAATACAGGCCCTCAACATATCCTCTAATGTCTGGATAGTACGCTCTGCCTGCCCATCCGTGTGAGGATGAAATGTTGTGCTGAGACTCACTTGTGTCCCCAATCCCTTCTAGAATGATCTCTAGAAGTTAGCTGTAAACTAAGCTCATCAGTATGATATAATAGATGTGGGAACCCCGTGCAGTCTCACTATTTCCCTAATGTACAGCCTAGCATAGTCCTCAGCTGAGTAAGTAGTCCTCACTGGAAGAAAATGGGCTGATTTCGTCAGCCTATCCACGATAACCCATATGGAATCACACTTCCGTTGAGTGCGAGGTAAGCCTGTAATGAAGTATATATTGATCACTTCACATTTCCAAGTCGGGATATCAATCTCCTGTAATAATCCACCAGGCTTCTGATGCTCAAGCTTAACCTGCTGACAATTCGGGCACTGGGCAATAAATTCTGCTATGTCTCTTTTCATGCCATCCCACCAAGACAAGCATCTAAGGTCATGGTACATTTTCGTCGACCCTGGATGAATGGAATAACGGGCATTGTGTGCGTCTCCCATAACCTGCTGTCGTAGCCCTACAACATCAGGTACACATAATCTGCCCTCATACATCTGCACATCATCAGGTGTAACCTCAAATAAAGTCTTTCCCTTTCGGAGAGCTGCATCTCTATACCGGGCCGGAATAGGATCCTCATACTGACGTTTCTTTACCTCTTCCACGATAGAGGACTCAGCAACATCCCGAATAAGAACCCCGCTATCTCCCGAATCCGCCAACCGGACTCCAAGACTAGCTAGCTTGTGTATCTCACGAACCATCTCCCTTCTGTCTGACTGCACATCCGTCAAGCTACCCATGGATCTACGGCTAAGAGCATCTGCCACAACATTGGCTTTCCCCATGTGGTACAAGATATCAACATCATAGTCCTTTAGCAAGTCTAACCACCGCCTCTGCCGTAGGTTCAACTCCTTCTGCTTAAAGATATATTGGAGACTCTTGTGATCCGTATAAATATCAACATGAATACCATACAAATATTGTCTCCAAATCTTCAGGGCATGAATCACCGTTGCTAGCTCAAAATCATGAGTGGGATAATTCTTTTCATGCTTTCTGAGCTGTCGGGAGGCATAAGCTATAACTTTGACATGCTGCATCAACACACAACCTAGCCCAATACCTGAAGATTCACAATAGATGACATAACCATCCGGTCCCTCGGGAAGAGTCAGAACTGGAGCCGTAGTCAACTTATCCTTCAACAACTGAAAACTGTGCTCACAAGCATCCGTCCACTGAAACTTAGCTGCCTTCTGGGTTAGCCTAGTCAAAGGCGCTGAGATCGTGGCAAACTTCTCCACAAACCTTCTGTAATACCCTGCTAGCCCCGTAAAAACTGCGTACTCTCAAGAGGGTGTCGAGGTCCGCCAAGTCTTCACCGCCTCAATCTTCTGTGTATCCACCCGAATACCATCAGCCCCGATACTATGCCCCAAGAATGCCACCGAAGTCAACCAGAACTCACACTTGGACAACTTGGCATACAACTGCTGGTGCTGGAGGACCCTAAGTACCATCCTTAAATGGTCTGCATGCTCCTGCTCTGAACAGGAATAAACCAGGATATCATCAATGAATACAATGACGAACATGTCTAGGAATGGCCTGAATACCCGGTTCATCAAATCCATAAACACTGCTGGAGCATTGGTCAGTCTAAAAGACATCACCCTAAACTCATAATGTCCATATCGGGTTCTGAATGATGTCTTTGGAATATCTGCCTCCCTTACCCGCACCTGATGATAACCTGACCGCAAGTCTATCTTCGAGAAACACTTAGCACTCTGCAACTGGTCAAATAAATCATCAATCCTGGGAAGGGGGTACCTGTTCTTGATGGTTACCTTGTTCAGCTGCCTATAATCAATACACATCCGCAGCGATCCATCTTTCTTCCTCACAAATAACACTGGTGCTCCCCATGGAGATGTACTTGGCCTAATAAAGCCTTTCTCCAACAAGTCTCTCAGCTGCTCCTTCAACTCCTTCAGCTATGCAGGTGCCATTCTATAAGGAGGAATGGATATAGGTTGGGTACCTGGCAATACATCTACTTTGAAATCTATCTCCCGCTTTGGAGGGAGACATGGAAGATCATCTGGAAATACATCCTGAAACTCACTAACTACCGGAACTGACTGAAGAACCGGTACCTCCGCTTCTGTATCATGTACCCGAACCAAATGATAGATACAACATTTTTTGACCATCTTCCTTGTCTTGAGGTATGAAATAAACTTACCCCTCGGCAATGCTGCATTCCCTTTCCATTCTATAACTGGCTCGTCTAGGAATTGAAATCGAACCAACTTCTCCCTAAAATCAATGTTGGCAAAACAAGAAGCCAACCAATCCATACCCATAACGACATCAAAGTCGGTCATAACCAACTCTATCAAATCTGCTAACGTATGACGGCTATATATACCACCGAATAATTTTTATACATACGCTCGGCTATAACCGAATCTCCTACCGGTGTAGCTACCTCAAATAGTTTTATAGGCTCAGGTTCTATCCCTATTCTATTAGCAACAAGAGGGGATATGTAGGACAAGGTGGAACCTGGATCTATCAAATCATATACATCACAGAAAAAGACCGATAGTATACATGTAACAACATGTGGTGACACCTCCGATCATGTCTATTGGCCAAAGCATATATGCGGTTCGAAGGACCGCCGGAACTAAAAACTCTGCCACGACCTCTACCACGGCCTGCTGGCGTCGGAATACCCTGCCCGGTGGGGCGCATAGCTATAAATGACGACGAACCAGCACCTGACCCCGTAGGCCGAGCCATCCCACCTGAACCACCCATGTTGGGACACTCTCTCATCATATGGACCTGACGGCCGCAGGAGAAGCAAGCACCTCTGGTCGAACGACATTCCCCAATATGAAGCTTACCACACTAAGAGGACCAAGGATCAGATGGCCTCAACTGACTAGAGCCCCTATTCCTCTGAGAACCCGAAGCCCTGGAGCTCTGTCCGGCTCCTGAATACCCGGGGCGGTTGAACCTCCTGCCCGTAGACTGTAGAGGAGCACTCTGTGCTGGCTAAGATGAATATCTGACCTGCTGCTGGAACTGTCTGCCTTGAGACTCACCGGAATAAGCTGCCGACCTAGCCCTCTTATGCTGGTCCCTGTCATGACCTTTGTCTGGCTGTCGCCCACTATGTCGGTCCTCAACCCCCTGTGCGTATGCCTGGATACGAGCAATATCCATACCTGGCTGAAGAGCCACCGCCATACAACCATCGATCAGATAATGGTTCAGCCCCATCACAAAGCGATGCACCTTGTCTGCCATATCTGTTACAATAGTGGGTGCGTATCTGGCTAATGAATCAAACTCCAGGCTATACTCACGAATGGTCCTGCCACTCTACCTCAACTGTAAAAATCTGTCCACTCTAGCTCTCCTCATCTCTGGAGGCAAGAAATGACCAAGGAAGGCCTCTGTAAACTTCTCTCATGTAGCTGGAGGAACATCTTCTCCCCTGAACAACTCCCAAGACTCATACCAGTTTGTAGCTATATCCCGCATCCTATACGAAGCCAACTCCACAGACTCAGTCTCCGAAGCCCTGATTACCCTCAAGGTACGCTGCATCTGTCGGATAAACTCCTGCGGGTCATCCTCGGGCCTTGACTCGAAAAACTCTGGTGGACTACAGCTCAAGAAATCACTGACCCTCAAACTATCTGCTCTGGGGCCAACTCCTGGTCCCTGTCTATAAGTCTGCCCTGCCGCTAACCTAGTCAGCAGATGTACCGCATCTCTCATGGCTCTGTCCTCTGCCCCCGGCTGAGGATATGGAGGCTCATGTGCTGGGGCCTCGGAAACTGGTGATGTTGCCCCCTGAACTGGAGCCTCTGGTGGTGGAGACAAAGCAGAGCTCGCCGACTGGGGCACAGTCTCCGGCATAGACTGAGTACGGGACCTGGTAACTCTCTGAATCCGACTAGTATCTCCCGCTGTAGACTTGCCCTTCTGGGCTGCTATCGCCTTCTTCGGAGGCATAGCTGTAAACATAGTAAGTCGTCAGAAAGGGATTGTCCTAATAACATAGCTCTATTGCACGATCTAAGAGATGAAAGAATAGAAACCAATCCTAAATGCCCTGCAGCCTCCTGCGTATAAGTAAGGTGCACAACATACCCATACGCAAGACTCTACTAGACACGGTGTATAGACATTCCGAGGACTAACTGCTTTGATACCACTTTTCTCACGACCGACACGACGGGCCACGACTAACCGCCCTAATGACGTTATTATCCTGACCTGTCACACATAATCCAACTAATACCTAATGAGTCTGAAATCCGGCAGCATAACGCTGCAATAACAACATATACCAGGGTAGGCAAGCCGACAAGGCTGCCTTTACCCCCGAATGTACCTGCCTACTGAGGAGTCACAACTAGCCAACACAATAAAATAGGCAAGCCAACAAGGCTGCCACTAGATAATATCATATATACACGGGGACACCCCAACACAGAGTACAATAGCATGACTGACCAAGACAGAGTTATTACCCTTACATAAATACAACCCACAACTGTCTACAGACCTCTATAAGAAGGACAACGAAATATGACGGGACAGGGCCCCGTCGTGCCCCTAAATATACATAAATCAAAATGATAGGGTTCCGTACAAAAATAGTAAAGCTCTGGATCAAAGGAGCATTCCAAAAAGCTGCGCAGGAACCTAAACCGGAGGGTCACCAAACTGCGCACCTGTACCTGCGGGTATGAACGCAGCCCCCCCGAGGAAAGGGGAGCTCAGTACGAAATAATGTACTGAGTATGTAAACATGAAATACTGCAAATGAGATCATAAGTAGCCAATGGATAACAAGAGGTCAGTATAAAAATCAGGATCCAAATCCAACTGTGCCATAAACAATAAAGGTCAGTTGTGCCTTATAAAAATGAGAGTCAAGTCAAGAAAACATGAATGCCTGTCCATATACATATATATACCTGTAACGTAACCCGACCCACTAATGCGGGACTCGGTGGAATCATATCGTAACCCGACCCATATTGGGACTCGGTGAACTCATATCATAACCTGGCCCATGCTGGGACTCAGTAAAGTCATATCATAACCCGGCCCATGCTGGGACTCGGTAAAGTCATATCATAACCCGGCCCATGCTGGGACTCGGTAAAGTCATATCTCATCTATGGATCCATCCTACGTAACCCGGCCCTCTAGTGAGGGACTCGGTGAACAATGCAAGGTTGTGCACGAACATAACCCGGCCCGGGACTCGGTGAAGTGAAGTAATAACACTTAGCACGAGTAGATTTCATGAGTAACCATATGCAATCAAAATTTTCATTTGACTCCCAATAAAATTATTATAATAATGTCATAATAAACTCTTTACTGAAAAATCATAGGCACTTCTCATAACTAACATCTTTAGAAATTAAACTGTATAAGAATCATGTACGTCACTGCACCTTCATTAAATAAAAATCATGCCAAAGAAAGAAGGAATAGTTCACATACCTCTTAGACGAACTAATCAACTCAATATTAGAGTACGTCTCGTTTTAGAACTTCAACCTATAATAATGGTAATACGTTCCTCAATTCTATGATCACTGACATACTTTATATCGAATAACGACTTTCTATTCTATAAAAATTTGGGCAGCACTTCCCTTGTTTATACATGTTTCCACAACTTCCAAACGAGGCTAACAACGTCAATAACCAAGCACCAATTAAGGGCACAACCAAAACAGCAACAAAGGGGATTTACACACCCACTTCTCATGTAAATTTATCCTCTTAATCCATATTAAAACAGCCTACAAAACAGTCCATGTTCCAACAACAACGAGGGTAGAATGTGAAGCCTTTCTACACCTTTCTACACCCTTATTCCTTTAAGACTTACATTAGCAATTATCACACTTAAACATGCATAATGGTAACTAAATTTTCAGCATTATAACACCACAAAACAGTCCCTAAAATAGTCCATATCCATCTCAACATGTCCAGCGATTTCATGCAAGTTCTTGGCCACAACATGTCATAATTCCATAACTCTTCTCTTAACTCCTAAAATCCAATTTCATATTTCAATACTTCCATATAAATAATTTTAAACTTTAATATCAATATTTCCTTTCAATTTCATCATGCAATTAGTGATAATAATACAACAATAACCAACGAATCCAACAATCACCAAAATTTGTCCCAAATTGGCAACTAGCCTAAAATTGTCACATGAATTGTTTAAATTCCAAATTTTCCTTAACACAAATTCATATACTTAATTCTAACAACATGCATTCCAATTAAATTATAGAAAGAAGAATTTTATACCTCAAATTCGTCCAAAACAGTCCACAATTTTCTGCCCACTGCTTGTCCGAAATTCCCCACTGTTTTCGTATTTCTTTCCCTTTTTTCGTTCACTTCTTCAACTCCAATTGACATGCAAGTGTTCTACAATGTTAAGCTATCATCCTTACCCATTTTTCTTCCAAAATTTCTTCCCAAAAATTCAAAATTTCTGGTCTAATTTTCGGTAAGCAGTGGCACGTTTTTGCCACTGTTTTTGGTGTTGTTTTGGCTTCTAATTTTGTGAATAATGTAGTCCAAGAAGAGGCGATAAAAATCTTAAATTGGGTATGGGGTTGGGTGTGATTTTCGGCCAGCAGGAGGGGGGGGGTTTGGAGAAGAGAGGTGAGGTTTTGTTTAAAGTTTAGAATGAAAGAGATGAATGTAGGTTTTAAAATAAAAAAATCTAAAATTTATTATTTACACCTTGGCCCCCAAGTTCTTTAATTAATAAATCTCAAACCCACTTCTTTTAATTCCAAAGAATTTCATAACCCTCGTATCCTCAATGTCATAATTTTATAATACATTATTAACCCATATCGGGACTATACAATTTTTTATAAGTTTCCAACGTCACCCTCATTGTGACCAACATCTTTCCGGAATCACATCCTCTTGTATACTAATTTCCGGTATTTGAATCCTATTTTCTTAATTATGTTCTTAATTATCATCTTAATCTTACGAGGTGTAACATTCTTCCCCCCTTAGAAACATTCATCCTCGAATGTTCATAATAAGTCTTATGCTAGAAAAATTTCGGCAGAGTCTCCTTTATAGCCATGTCTATCCACCTATATTGAGCAAACCAACAGGTGCCATAATATATCACTCATATATAATTCCCAATTACCAGAATCAAATAAGGAGTTAAATTACATTACCTGGAGTCATAGGGAACAAGTAAGGATATTTCTTTTTCATTTCATCTTCTGCCTCCCAAGTCATTTCCTCCCTATTGTTGTTTAGCCACAATACCTTGAAGGAAGCCACGTCCTTCGTCCGTAATCTCCTGACTTGGCGATCAAGTATGGCTATGGGACTTTCCTCATAAGATAGCTCCTCTATCACCTGGACATCATCTACTGGGAAGACTCTGGAAGGATCACCAATACACATACGCATCATAGTTACATGGAAGACTGAATGTACCGCCTCCAATTCAGATGGTAGATCCAACTCATAGGCAACCTTGCCTATCCTACGAATGACGTGGTAAGGCCCGATGTACCTTGGGATAAGCTTCCCTTTCTTGCCAAACCTCATCACACCCTTCATGGGTGACAACTTTAGGAACACCCAATCATCAACCTAAAACTCTAAGTGTCGACATCGATTATCAGCATATGACTTCTGTCGACTCTGTGCTGCTAATAATCTCTCCTGAATGAGCTTCACCTTATCGACAGCTTGCTGAACCATGTCTAGGTCGATCAACTTAGTCACACTTACATCAAACCAACCAATAGGTGACCTGCACTTCCTCCCGTATAAGGCCTCGTTCGGTGCCATCTGGATGCTAGAATGGTAGATGTTGTTATAGGCAAACTCAATGAGTGGTAAATGATCATCCCAACTACCTCTGAAGTCAATAATACAGGCCCTCAGCATATCCTCTAATGTTTGGATAGTACGCTCTGCCTGCCCATCGGTCTGAGGATGAAATGTTGTGCTGAGACTCACTTGTGTCCCCAATTCCTTCTGGAATGATCTCTAGAAGTTAGCTGTAAACTGAGCTCCTCAGTCTGATATAATAGATGTGGGAACCCCATGCAGTCTCACTATTTCTCTGATGTACAGCCTAGCATAGTCCTCAGCTGAGTAAGTAGTCCTCACTGGAAGAAAATGGGTTGATTTCGTCAGCCTATCCACGATAACCCATATGGAATCACACTTCCGCTGAGTGCGAGGTAAGCCTGTAATGAAGTATATATTGATCACTTCACATTTCCAAGTCGGGATATCAATCTCCTGTAATAATCCACCAGGCTTCTGATGCTCAAGCTTAACCTGCTGACAATTCGGGCACTGGGCAATAAATTCTGCTATGTCTCTTTTCATGCCATCCCACCAAGACAAGCATCTAAGGTCATGGTACATTTTCGTCGACCCTGGATGAATGGAATAACGGGCATTGTGTGCGTCTCCCATAACCTGCTGTCGTAGCCCTACAACATCAGGTACACATAATCTGCCCTCATACATCTGCACATCATCAGGTGTAACCTTAAATAAAGTCTTTCCCTTTCGGAGAGCTGCATCTCTATACCGGGCCGGAACAGGATCCTCATACTGACGTTTCTTTACCTCTTCCACGATAGAGGACTCAGCAACATCCCGAATAAGAACCCCGCTATCTCCCGAATCCGCCAACCGGACTCCAAGACTAGCTAGCTTGTGTATCTCACGAACCATCTCCCTTCGCCTGATCGCACATCCGCTCAAGCTACCCATGGATCTACGGCTAAGAGCATCTGCCACAACATTGGCTTTCCCCATGTGGTACAAGATATCAACATCATAGTCCTTTAGCAAGTCTAACCACCGCCTCTGCCGTAGGTTCAACTCCTTCTGCTTAAAGATATATTGGAGACTCTTGTGATCCGTATAAATATCAACATGAATACCATACAAATAATGTCTCCAAATCTTCAGGGCATGAATCACCGTTGCTAGCTCAAAATCATGAGTGGGATAATTCTTTTCATGCTTTCTGAGCTGTCGGGAGGCATAAGCTATAACTTTGACATGCTGCATCAACACACAACCTAGCCCAATACCTGAAGATTCACAATAGATGACATAACCATCCGGTCCCTCGGGAAGAGTCAGAACTGGAGCCGTAGTCAACTTATCCTTCAACAACTGGAAACTGTGCTCACAAGCATCCGGCCCATCAAACTTAGTCGCCTTCCGGGTTAGCCTAGTCAAAGGCGCTGAGATCGTGGCAAACTTCTCCACAAACCTTCTGTAATACCCTGCTAGCC
Organism: Anisodus acutangulus; assembly: GCA_029783415.1. Classification (NCBI taxonomy): domain Eukaryota; kingdom Viridiplantae; phylum Streptophyta; class Magnoliopsida; order Solanales; family Solanaceae; genus Anisodus; species Anisodus acutangulus. The sequence goes on from CM056498.1 coordinate 16,913,642, forward strand.
CCAGAAAACTGCGTGCACTCGGTAGGTGTCGTGAGGTCCGCCAAGTCTTCACCGCCTCAATCTTCTGTGTATCCACCCGAATACCATCAGCCCCGATACTATGCCCCAAGAATGCCACCGAAGTCAACCAGAACTCACACTTGGACAACTTGGCATACAACTGCTGGTGCTGGAGGACCCTAAGTACCATCCTCAAATGGTCTGCATGCTCCCGCTCACGAGCGAGAATAAACCAGGATATCATCAATGAATACAATGACGAACATGTCTAGGAATGGCCTGAATACCCGGTTCATCAAATCCATAAACACTGCTGGAGCATTGGTCAGTCTAAAAGACATCACCCTAAACTCATAATGTCCATATCGGGTTCTGAATGATGTCTTTGGAATATCTGCCTCCCTTACCCGCACCTGATGATAACCTGACCGCAAGTCTATCTTCGAGAAGCACTTAGCACCCTGCAACTGGTCAAATAAATCATCAATCCTGGGAATGGGGTACCTGTTCTTGATGGTTACCTTGTTCAGCTGCCTATAATCAATACACATCCGCAGCGATCCATCTTTCTTCCTCACAAATAACACTGGTGCTCCCCATGGAGATGTACTTGGCCTAATAAAGCCTTTCTCCAACAAGTCTCTCAGCTGCTCCTTCAACTCCTTCAGCTCTGCAGGTGCCATTCTATAAGGAGGAATGGATATAGGTTGGGTACCTGGCAATACATCTACTTTGAAATCTATCTCCCGCTCTGGAGGGAGACCTGGAAGATCATCTGGAAATACATCCAGAAACTCACTAACTACCGGAACTGACTGAAGAGCCGGTACCTCCTCTTCTGTATCATGCACCCGAACCAAATGATAGATACAACATTTTCTGACCACTTTCCTTGCCTTGAGGTATGAAATAAACTTACCCCTCGGCGATGCTGCATTCCCTTTCCATTCTATAACTGGCTCGTCTAGAAATTGAAATCGAACCAACTTCTCCCTACAATCAACGTTGTCAAAACAAGAAGCCAACCAATCCATACCCATAACGACATCAAAGTCGGTCATAACCAACTCTATCAAATCTGCTAAGGTATGACGGCTATATATACCACCGAACAATTTTTATACATACGCTCGGCTATAACCGAATCTCCTACCGGTGTAGCTACCTCAAATAGTTCTATCGGCTCAGGTTCTATCCCTATTCTATTAGCAACAAGAGGGGATATGTAGGATAAGGTGGAACCTGGATCTATCAAAGCATATACATCACAGAAAAAGATAGATAGTATACATGTAACAACATGTGGTGACGCCTCCTGATCACGTCTACTGGCCAAAGCATATATGCAGTTCGAAGGACCACCGGAACTAGAAACTCTGCCACGACCTCTACCATGGCCTGCTGGCATTTGAATACCCCGCCAGGTGGGGCGTATAGCTATAAATGACGACGAACCAGCACCCGATCCCGTAGGCCGAGCCATCCCACCTGAACCACCCATGTTGGGACACTCTCTCATCATATGGCCCTGACGGCCGCAAGAGAAGAAAGCACCTGTGGTCGAACGGCATTCCCCAATATGAAGCTTACAACACTGAGAGCACCGAGGATCAGATGCCTCACCTGACTAGTGCCCCTGTTCCTATGAGAACCCGAAGCCCTGGAGCTCTGTTCGGCTCCTGAATACCCGAGGCGGTTGAACCTCATGGCCGTAGACTGTAGAGGAGCACTCTCTGCTGGCTGAGATGAATATCTGAACTGCTGTTGGAACTGTCTGCCTCGAGACTCACCAGAATAAGTTGCCGACCTAACCCTCTTATGCTGGTCCCTGTCATGACCTCTGTCTGGTTGTCGCCCTCTATGTCGGTCCTCACCCCCCTATGCGTATGCCTGGATACGAGCAATATCCATACCCGGCTGAAGAGCAACCGCCATACAACCATCGATCAGATAATGGTCCAGCCCCATCACAAAGTGATACACCCTGTCTGCCATATCTACTACAATAGTGGGTGCGTATCTAGCCAATGAATCAAACTCCAGGCTATACTCATGAATGGTCCTGCCACTCTGCCTCAACTGTAAGAATCTATCCACTCTAGCTCTCCTCATCTCTGGAGGCAAGAAGTGACCAAAGAATGCCTCTGTAAACTCCTCCCATGTAGCTGGAGGAACATCCTCTCCCCTGGACAACTCCCAAGACTTATACTAGTTTGTAGCTATATCCCGCATCCTATACGAAGCCAACTCCACAGACTCAGTCTCCGAAGCCCTGATTACCCTCAAGGTACGCTACATCTGTCGGATAAAATCCTGCGGGTCATCCTCGGGCCTTGACCCGAAAAACTTTGGTGGACTACAGCTCAAGAAATCACGGACCCTCAAACTATCTGCTCTGGGGCCAAAACCTGGTCCCTGTCTATAAGTCTGCCCTGCCGCTAACCTAGTCAGCAGTTGCACCGCATCTCTTATGGCTCGCCCTTCTGCCCCATTTGAAGAGAGCCGAGGCTCAGTCTTTGAGGCGTCAATCGTGATGTTGCCCCCTGAACTGGAGCCTCTAGTGGTGGAGACGAAGCAAAGCTCGCCGACTGGGGCACAGTCTCCGGCATAGACTGAGTACGGGACCTGGTAACTCTCTGAATCCGACTAGTATCTCCCGCTGTAGACTTGCCCTTCTAGGCTGCTATCGCCTTCTTCGAAGGCATAGCTGTAAACATAGTAAGTCGTCAGAAAGGGATTATCCTAATAACATAGCTCTATTGCACGATCTAAGAGATGAAAGAATAGAAACCAATCTTAAATGCCTTGCAGCCTCCTGCGTATAAGTATGGTACACAACATACCCATACGCAAGACTCTACTAGACACGGTCTGTAGACATTCCGAGGACTAACTGCTCTGATACCACTTTTGTCATGACCCGACTCGACGGGCCGTGACTAACCACCCTAATGACGTTATTATCCTGACCTATCACACATAATCCAACTAACACCTAATGAGTCTGAAATCCGGCAGCACAACGTTGCAATAACAACATATGCCAGGGTAGGCAAGCTGACAAGGCTGCCTTTACCCCCGAATGTACCTGCCTTCTGAGGAGTCACAACTAGCCAACACAATACAACAGGTAAGCCGACAAGGCTGCCACTAGATAATATCATATATACACAGGGACACCCCAACACAGAGTACAATAGCATGACTGACCAAGACAGAGTTATTACCCTTACATAAGTACAACCCACAACTGTCTACAGACCTCTATAAGAAGGACAATGACATATGACGGGATAGGGCCCCGTCGTGCCCCAAAATATACATAAATCAAAATGATAGGGTTCCGTACAAAAATGGTAAAGTTGTGGATCAAAGGAACTTTCCAAACAGCTGCGCAAGAACCTAAACCGGAGGGTCACCAAACTGAGCATCTGTACCTGCGGGCATGAACGCAGCCCCCCGAGGAAAGGGGGGTCAGTACGAAATAATGTACTGAGTATGTAAACATGAAATACTGCAAATGAGATCATAAGTAGCCAATGGATAACAAGAGGTCAGTATAAAAATCAGGATCCAAATCCAACTGTGCCATAAACAATAAAAGTCAGTTGTGCCTAACAAAAATGAGAGTCAAGTCAAGAAAACATGAATGCCTGTCCATATACATATATATACCTGTAACGTAACCCGGCCTACTAATACGACACTCGGTGGAATCATATCGTAACCCGACCCATATTGGGACTCGGTGAAGTCATATCATAACCCGGCCCATGCTGGGACTCGGTAATGTCATATCATAACCCGGCCCATGCTGGGACTTGGTAAAGTCATATCTCATCTATGGATCCATCCTACGTAACCCGGCCCTTTAGTGAGGGACTCGATGAATAATGCAAGGCTGTGCACGAATATAACCCGGCCCGGGACTCGGTGAAGTAAAGTAATAACACTTAGCACGAGTAGATTTCATGAGTAACCATATGCAATCAAAATTTTCATTTGACTCCCAATAAAATCATTATAATAATGTCATAATAAACTCTTTACTAAAAAATCATAGGCACTTCTCATAACTAACATCTTTAGAAATTAAACTGTATAAGAATCATGTACGTCCGTCGTACCTTCATTAAATAAAAATCATGCCAAAGAAATAAGGAATAGTTCACATACCTCTTAGACGAACTAATCAACTCAATATTAGAGTACGTCTCGTTTTAGAACTTCAACCTATAATAATGATAATACGTTCGTCAATTCTATGATCACTGACATACTTTATATCGAATAACGACTTCCTATTCTATAAAATATTGGGCAGCACTTCCCTTATTTATACATGTTTCCACAGCTTCCAAACGAGGCTAACAACATCAATAACCAAGCACCAATTAAGGGCATAACCAAAACAGCAACAAAAGGGATTTACACACCCACTTCTCATGTAAATTTAGCCTCTTAATCCACATTAAAACAGCCCACAAAATAGTCCATGTTCCAACAACAACGAGGGTAGAATGTGAAGCCTTTCTACACCCTTATTCCTTTAGGACTTACATTAGCAATTATCACACTTAAGCATGCATAATGGTAACTAAATTTTCAGCATTATAACACCACAAAACAGTCCCTAAAGCTGTCCATATCCATCTCAACATGTCCAACGATTTCATGCAAGTTCTTGGCCACAACATGTCATAATTCTATAACTCTTCTCTTAACTCCTAAAATCCAATTTCATATTTCAATACTTCCATATAAATAATTTTAAACTTTAATATCAATATTTCCTTTCAATTTCATCATGCAATTAGTGATAATAATACAACAATAACCAACGAATCCAACAATCACCAAAATTTGTCCCAAATTGGCAACTAGCCCAAAATTGTCACATGCATTGTTTAAATTCCAATTTTTCCTTAACACAAATTCATATCCTTAATTCTAACAACATGAATTCCAATTAAATTATAGAAAGAAGAATTTTATACCTCAAATTCGTCCAAAACAGTCCACAATTTTCTGCCCACTGCTTGTCCGAACTTCCCCACTGTTTTCATATTTCTTTCCCTTTGTTTGTTCACTTCTTCAACTCCAATTGACATGAAAGTGTTCTACAATGTTAAGCCATCATCCTTACCCGTTTTTCTTCCAAAATTTCCTCCCAAAAATTGAAAATATTTGGTCTAATTTTCGGTAAGCAGTGGCACGTTTTTGCCACTATTTTTGGTGTTGTTTTGGCTTCTAATTTTGTGAATAATGTAGTCCAAGAAGAGGAGATAAAATCTTAAATTGGGTATGGGGTTGGGGGTGATTTTCGGCCAGCAGGGGGGGTGGGTTTGGAGAAGAAAGGTGAGTTTTTGTTTAAAGTATAGAATGAAAGAGATGAATGTAGGTTTTAAAATAAAAAAAATGAAAGTTATTATTTACACCTTGGCCCCCAAGTTCTTCAATTAATAAATCTCAAACCCACTTCTTTTAATTCCTGAGAATTTTATAAGCCTCGTATCCTCAATGTCATAATTTTATAATACATTATTAACCCATATCGGGACTATACAATTTTTTATAAGTTTCCAACGTCACCCTCATTGTGACCAACATCTTTCCGGAATCACATCCTCTTGTATACTAATTTTTGGTATTTGAATCCTATTTCTTTAATTACGTTCTTAATTATCATCTTAATCTTACGAGGTGTAACAGAAGAGGCCTTCACAGACGAAGCCTCTTCCCACAAAAGTGTCATTCTTAGTGAGTGCAAATTTATTGGATTCAAACACTAGTCTAAAACCAGCATTAACCAATAAAGGTCCTGAAATTAAATTTCTCCTAATCTCAGGGATATGCATCACTTCCTTCAGAGTGAGCTCCTTTCCAGAAGTCATCTTCATGACCACCTTTCCTACCCCCAGCACGTCATAGGAAGCGTTGTTGCCCATGAACAGCTTCTTGTCGGTGACCGGTGTATACGTGGAGAAGGCATCTCTGTTGGAAAAGATGTGTCTGGTAGCACTTGTGTCCATCCACCACTGCATGGGATTCTCAACCAGGTTTGCTTCATGCACCACAGCCGAGAACTCCTTAATCACGTCGTCCTGGAGCAAGTCCTTGATGACGTTAGCATGTACGTTGCCTTTAGCCTTGGCTTTCTGTTGTTGCTCAGTCTTGAGCTTGCAGCATTCCTTGATCATATGACCAGGTTTCCCACAGTGGGACAGTTATCTCTGAACTTCTCCGATGTTTGGGTCTTGCCGTCTTTCTGGAACTTCCGCTTCTTGCTTGGGTTCCCTTTGGCCTCAGTCAGATTTGCCTTTGCCTCAGCAGGTTATTTACCTCTAGGCAAGGCCTTCTTATTATCTTTCTGAATTTGGAGTTTGATAATAAGTTCTTCAAAGGTCATCTCCTTTTTCTTGAGCTTTAAGTAGCTCATAAACTCATTCGAAGAAGGAGGTAACTTTTCAATCAGCGATGCAACCAAAAACTGCTCATTTGGTTTCATTCCTTCCAAATCCAGGTGATGTAGAATCATTTGGAATTCCTGGACTTGGGACATCACTGTCTTACTATCTACTATTTGAAATTTCAGAAATTTTCCAACGATGAATTTCTTAGTACCTGCATCTTGTGCGTTGTACTTCTTTTACAGCTTCTCCCACAACTCTTTGGCGGTGCCAACGGTGCAATACACCGTGTAGAGAGGGTCTGTCAAGCAGTTCAATATGTAATTTTTACACATGAAATCACTATGATTCCATGCATCAAGAATCATCTTCATGCCATTAATGGCATGGATACCTAGGCCCCCTTCACCTGTTTCAGTAGGAAAAGGGTCCATTTCATCTCCAAATTGTGGAGGATCTTCTGATAGGAACCTAACAATTCCCATAACCGTCACGTAGAACAACATCTTCTGTTGTTATCTCTTAAAGTTTGAGCCCATGAATTTTTCAGGGCGTTCATGGTGGAATGCGGAGGGTGGAGCAGTAAAGGCACTGGACATGCCTTGGGCAGCAGTGGGGAAGGCAGAGGAGTTGCCTTGAACAGTAGCGGCAGCAAGAGGGATGGCAGAATTGTCGCCTTGAGTGGCAGCAGCAGCAGCAGAATCAAAGGTGTTTCCAATCATATTACTAAGCAGTTACAGCAAGCCAATCTTGTTTTAAAATTATTTATTACAATGGTGCAGGAAACGGAAATAAGTAACTGTTAAGTATTACAACAAAATAAAATTACAACAACCTGAAATTTTAATAAACTGGAACAATAAACTGGAGGAAGAAAACTGATTCCTGGGTCGAGTGATGACACTCTGTCTTTAAGACAAGATTGCCCTGTATATATCATTTCTACGTTCTGGACAATAGTCTCCCGAGATAAAACATCAACTCAACAAATGAGTAAAGGAAACTCAAGTGTTACTTTGAAGAACTTAGTGTAATGAAATGATGCTGGAAAGTAGTAGGAAGAATCTGATTTCGCTTGTTTGTTCTGTGTAGTCTCAACAATTGAGAAAATGCTTCATTATATAGTGCAAGGAGGGGACTTACCAACTGCACACATAATTGTTGTTACTGGCCAAGTAATGGCAATTAGTGAGGAGTAATTCAGCCAAAATTAATGACGAATTGATGTGCAACGGATTAGAGCTTTTAAGGAGAGTTATTCAGCCATCATCCAAGTAATGACTGAATTGATGTGTATATTAATGGAGGTTAACGTTCCAAAACCAACAGCAAAAGCACAAGTTCTCTGACCAATTTAACTTACCTGAAACTTCAGGGACCAAACTATAAATATAAAGCAATTTGGGTCCAAAAAGATAGTATCAGATGAAGCCCACGACCCATGACCTAAGACCCGAGACCCAGACCGGACGGGACCGGCGGCGTCGGCGCGCGTGTGGGCTTAGCCTCGAACCAAAGCACATCTAGGTCCTCCTTCCTTCAAACACATGGGTTACCCCTTGGGGTCCCAAACTCCAAGCCAATTTTGAGACTTATAAACTAAACAAATCTTTCTTCCCACACCGATGAGGGAGGATTGGTCTTTATCACATTTTCATGCTTCAAACACCTCACTTCGTGGACCAATATCTCTTTCATTTCTCAACAAAATTTGACGATCCTTGGTTCTACGGTCATCTACTTACTTAGTAGATTATGCACATGTGAAGAATCAAAGTCTTCAATATGCGGAACCCTAGTGTTTAAGACATTAAATATGGTTGGACGCAACTCCCACCAAAGGCAAATTTCCAATTATAAACAGCTTTAATAGGCCCCTTTTTCTGTCAATTTGATAAATGTCTTCTTTTCTGGTTCATTCCTTTTCTCTTCTATGGGTATGCGAGGCGAGGTGGGCCTTGCCAGGGGCAGGGATATCTTTTGGTGTTTAGTCTGCAAAAGTATGACCCTGTCTTGTTACAAAAGGGAATTGCTTGATTTTAGTCTTCCTAATTTAAGGGTGGCTTGACTGGTTATCACTTCCCTCCTACTTATGTGCCAACTCTATGGCTAAACTTGTGGACTCCAATTTATTCCTTCAACTTCAATGGATATATACATGTTTTCAAATTGGTCAAATATGTAAATTTTCCGTATTTAGACGATTTATTTTCTCTCTCCTCTATCCTTGATGTAAGTCATATTACCTAACATTATGGTGTTTTAATTTTGAAATAATTTTTGAACGCAAATTGATTGGAAAAGGAAAGAGAAGCTTGACAGTTGGCTTTCAGATATATCACAACCTTTTAATATAAATGTCATGCCCCAAACCCGAATGGGACGGACTACGTTTTATTTGTATCTATTGTGATCCCGTAATGGCCTACATGATGTAACTTGTGAAATAAATAAAATCTATAAATAACTTTTGTATGTAAATACAACTACTGACCCATGTCATGCAACTGAATACAAATGAACTGACATACACTGTCTATGAAGCCTCTTTGAACATGTAATACTGAACAACTGATACATATATCAGGATAAGGCCCCGATTACATGTAATCTCTATACATAAAAAAACTAGACCTGACTCGGCCCCAGGTGAAAGTGGACCCTACAACACTGTCGCGGAGCGTCTGCAATTCCTAACAAGAATGTCTGCCAACCTATATATCTGAATCTGCAATGTGGAACATAACAAATACAACGTCCTCGGCAAAAGGGACGTCAGTACATAAAGATTATACCGAATACACAGGGCAAACTGAAATAATCATATAAAAGAATATTAAGTATATAGAGAGATAGGGAAGAGTCAACCTAAAGCTCTGAAAAAGGCCACTGAGGGTATACAACTGCTATAACCATTAATGTATGCATGTAGGTAAAGTTGGAACACTCTATGGGGCCATATAATATAGTATCCAATCTCTCTGTGGGGTGAGCTCATCATAAACTTCCCGGTGATATAGGACACAATAATATCTGCCCAACTGATCAGTGGTAACTTTCCAACCGGTTGTATACTCATATAAGTTCTTGCCCACCCGACTATAGCGCGACGCGGTAAAAAAATAGATACATATATAAGTGCAACACAAGACAAACCTCAAGGGACACCATGAACAGAGTCGGAGTGACCTATGGTTGTTATCCTTCGACTATCATTATTGTTGCTACATTCATCAACTTTTATGTAAAGAATAAGAAATATAGAATATCACACAATCAAATATAATTTAAGCTGCAGAAAGGTATTCCCGACAAGGGACAGATAAGATACATGAACATTTCATGAATAAGGAGCAAGCATGTCTTCAATAACCAATAGTTAAATTCTTATTGAGGGACGTTTCGTGTATATTGTTACCATAAATATCATGCCGAAAGGAAGGAAAGTTAAGCCTTACATACTTACTGTTTTACGATCTTATTATGATACTTTCAGGAACCATTCTCTAATCTTGTGGATTATCCTGCTTTGGAAAGATTATGATCGTTTACGTAACCCATCTTAGGCTACACTCGGTGACTCCCCCTAACCATGTCATGAACACTAGCTATAGGGTATCATTTACCTATTCTATAGTCCCATAACTACAACTCATGGCTATTGGCGTACTTTATTTTATCCAAAGATTTACAACTCCTCAACTATCATTAGAGATTCATCACACAATTCATCCTAAACATTAGTTCATCACCCATTAACGACCTCTAAACGCTATGCATCTCAACAAAATCAAGATATTATACGTTGGTATACATGAAAAAGTGTTATCGTCAATATGGTAACATATTGGTGCTATCAGACAAAAGCTATTCTTTAAGCACCTTTCTTTATACGTGATGTATATTATATTAGAAGTGAAAAGCCCTTCAGCCAAAAGTTAAATTATTAAAATACCTTTCAAAAATAACTTAAAATTTTTACTTATTAAAATAAATAAAGAAAAATATAAAAATTTATTTGAAGGAGTGTAATTAAATTAGTTATTATTTATAACTAATGGTTCCTACTTTCTAATTGTTTTCGAAAGGTTGCAACTAATTAATTGGGTTTTAAACGTGAAAATCATACTTTTTAATCAATTAAGCATCACATCCAATTATGTTTAAAGGAAAATTTAAAAGTCCTAGAATTTACACATAAAATTTCTCCAAATAAAGTGGATTATTCGTAAGGTTTTAGATATTCACTTATTAAATTCTTGAAGAGAAATATCATATAGGATATGTAGATAGTGTTAGACACTAAATTCTTGTGTTGCTTTAATAATAAAAATAATTTGTGCTAACATAGAAAACAAAAAAATTATTTGTACTCTTGCATTCATCATTTTAACCCGCGAGATTCTTTTCATGTTTCCATTCTTACGATTTCACATATTATCTATTTCATTCTATAGCAAAAAGTTAATTTTACAATATTAGTTGTTTGTTTATATGATGCGCTATTTTTTAGTAAATTTGTAGGACTTCACTCGGCTTACCACAATCCTTGCCTCACACATGTCCCAAGTCCGGGCCTAACACACAATACACGACCGACCCTCTACGCGATTCTTCCGACATAGCTAACTCCTATTTATCAACTAATATGAAGGACTTTATTTGATATTGCAACTTTCATGGATTTAACTGTGTTGAATATTGACTCAAATGTCAATCCCCTTTTGTTTAAGTCATCTTTGTTGAAGCCATCTTTGTTGAAATTGGTAGCCAAGAGTTAGGTCATCCACCATTGAAGACTTATGTGCATGTTTTCATGCATTGTACACTGAGGAGAGGGGGCATTTCCTCATCAATAAATAGATGAGAAAATGTATAATCACATCATCTCAAAATCAGAAAAGAGAGAATTATAAGTTGGGAGAAAGAGAGAAAATACTCATTCTGTATAAGAGAGTATATGTGAGTATTATGGAAACACTTTGGGAAACACCTAAGAGATATTATTAGTGGAAAATCTATATCTGTACTTTGTATATTTTCTACTATGTTTAATAATATCTACTGCCTCTCGTGGAAGTAGGCAAATTGTCGAACCACATAATTCTGTGTGTTTTGCTGTATGCTTTGATATATCCTATACCGTTATTTATTGGTATTTATTGCTTCCGCGCACACAAATTGTCATCAAAGCCAAATATAGCTGTATTATATATCAAATCGAAGCTCTTGTCGAGATGAATTCAATGCCGCAAGAATCAACTCAATCAGAGGTCAGGCGCACTGCTAGGAGCCGCTGAAGTGCTGCTGCAAGTAACCTGCCCGAGCAGTTTGACCGAGCTGCCCGAGTCATTGACCGAGCCATTTAGCCATTGACTAGCGAGTCAACTTAGCCAACAGTGTTTTTTGGACCGAGTTGGTCCATTTTTCACCCGTTTTCAACTGAGTCGGATCGATTCCTAACAAATTAGATTGTTCCGGATTTAACCGTGAACTCCATTTTTTCAAATAAGGTATCAAAATTTGAAAAAAAAACATTGTCTCAAGTTATAAGTTCAAAGTTCTATCTAAGGAGGTTGGAATTTAAGTGGTCCGTCTGTGACCTTCCAGTCTTTCCTGGGAACTTGCTTAGAGAGGTGGTTCTGTCTAGGAGACTATCCGGATCTATCATGTGTTGGTAGGACCGCGATATTTTTTACAGTCTTTCCTGGGAATCATCTAGTTTGTTATCTGTTTGCACTTATGGCTGACAATAGAGAGACCGATAAAGGTGCACAAGTTGATATCGAAAGTTCTAAAGGAGAACATCGTGACCTGAGAAGTTCTGGCGAACCAAGTGGTTCTTCTGGAAGAAGAACCATGTTATCCAACGCAAAGTTTGAGGTGGAGAAATTCGACCGCACCAATAACTTTGGCATGTGGAAATATGAAGTGTTAGATCTTCTTTTCCGAGAAGGATCTGATATTGCCTTGGAAATCAGGCCAGAAGATTATTCCAATGAAGATTGGAATTATGTCAACCGTCAAGCTTGTGGCACCATACGATTTTGTTTGGGAAAAGACCAGAAGTATTTTGTCATGAAAGATAAGGTGGTTGCATTCTTCTGGAAAAAGATAGAGGACAAGTACATGACAAAAAGTGTAGAGAACCGACTCTACCTGAAGAAGAAACTTTTTCATTTCCAGTTCAAGAAAGGTACCCCTATGATTGAGAATTTAGATAATTTCAATAAAATTTTGGCTTTGGTGAATAATGAGTACCGGAAGAAGGATCAACATGATCACAGAGACTCAACACCAGAAGCACTGACTACAGTCAGAGGTAGGTGGAACAATAAACCCGGTAGATCAAATAATAGGGGTCGATCCAGATCCAAGTCCATAGGAGAGTCATTAAGAAGACATCTTAGGAAGGACTAGTGTGTCTATTATCACCAGAAAGGGCACTGGAAGAAAGATTATCCCAACAAGGACAAGTCAACTGCAAATGTTGCACAGAAGGTTGATGAAGAAGAATTAGCCTTCATAGTTTCATCATCAGACACATATTCAGACAGATGGATCCTTTATTCCGGATGTTCCTATCATATGTGACCGAATAAACATTGCTTCTCGAGTTTTGAAGAACTCGATGGTGGAGTTGTGCTTATGGGCAACGACAATGTCTGTCAGACAAAAGGGATTGGAACAGTACGACTGAAGATGCACGATGGTACAATCAGGCGACTTACGAATTTTAGGTACATTCATGATCTAAAGAAAAAAATTATTTCTTTAAGTGTTCTAGATTCTGATGGTTACAAGGTAACATTGAAAAAAAGAGTCTTGAAAGTTGTACGAGGTGCATTTGTAGCGATGAAAGGTACCAGAAAGGCGAATTTATACTTCCTAGATGGGAGTACCGTTACAGGAAGAGCAGATGTCTCTAGCAGTTCTGAAGAGAAGATAATTGATTCTTCACGTCTTTGGCACATGCGCTTAGGGCATGCTAGAAAGAAGACTTTGCAAGGCTTAGTGAAGCAAGGTCTACTGAAAGGTGCCAAGACTGGAAAGTTTGATTTCTGTGAACACTGTGTACTGGGAAAGTAAACAAGGGTCAAGTTCGGTACTGATGTTCATCGCACTAAGGGAACTTTGGATTACATCCACACAGATATCTGGGGACCTTCCCAGAATGCTTCACTAGGAGGTAAATGGTGGTTTGTAACATTCATTGATGATTTCTCTAGATATGTTTGGGTATACACCATGCGTCACAAAGATGAAGTTTTGGATATCTTTCTTAAATGGAAGAAAATTATCGAGACTCAGACAGGAAGGAAAATCAGGAGACTTAGATCTGACAATGGTGGTGAATACAAATTAGATCCTTTCATACAAGTTTGCTAAGATGAAGGGATAATCATGAATTTTTTCAGTTCCCCGTACGCCACAGCAAAATGGAGTGGTTGAACGGATGAATCGTACTTTGGTTGAGAAAGTTCGCTGTATGTTATCTCAATCCAAACCGAGCAAGGCATTTTGAGCTGAGGCCTTGTCATATGCAACCCATATAGCTAATAAGTTCTTGCGACTGCACTAGATGAAATGATTCCTAAAGAGGTATGGCTGATACCACTTGATAACATCACATATAGCGAAAGACTTTAGAGTTAGAAGATTGAAATAGGGAACGATTGATTCTTGGGAGAGAAGAACACAAGTTCAAGTATTTGATACTTGAAACCTTGCTTAATAGAAAAAGAAGCAGTTGAATTAATTAAGAAGAAAAAGAAAAGGAGGGAGGGAACTCAAACAAGGAATCTTACCATTGAAGAATCCGAGCTATGGTTCAAAGTAAAAAAAAATAGCCATAACCCAAAAGAGAACCTCAAACGTCTCCACAAGGCACAAAGATAATAATATTAATATTCATCAAACTTAGTTATAATGAAAAGGAAAACACCCTTTTATATAGGAGCCTAGAAGGGGGCTGCCAATACTTGGTCATACTATTAAGCTTTTATCCTCAAAGAATCGCACCACTCTTGCCTTTTATCACTCAAGGCTGCTTCTTGAAGTTCTTCAATGAACCAACAACTCAAACTCTTCAAAGTAAGTTCCAAAGCTAGGTTTAAGAGTGGAGTTTATGTCAAACAAAGAAAAGGTTAATAAAAACTATAGTGGACTGGAAACAAAGAAATACACAATGAAAATAAAGATAAAAGCGTGGAAGAAATCGGCAAAAAATAAAGAGAGACACAAGATCACTAGAACACCGTAAGTATGAACAAATACTTAAAATCTGTACCAAGAGAACAAATAGGAAACCAAGTATAGTGAATAAACAGTTTCAAGAGAAGATCTAGAACATATCAAATGAGCTTCTATCCAAAAGTGTTGCAATGGCCTTTGCGCTTCTACAAGTGACTTTTGAGTTTCTTGATGAGAAAAAGTCAATGAAGCTTTAAATCTAAGGGGATTTTCAAGATATAACAACCATGAAAGATTTTCCAACAATTTAAAGTCATCAAATCACAAGATAAAGCATTGAACAAATATAGAACAAGTGAAAATAACTAGAAGTTACTGTTCACGTCACTGTTCACTTGAGCAGATTCTTTGACTTTTTTTTACTGTTCATGCAACAGTAATGTTTGTTTTTCATTTTTCAGATTTGTTTTTGATTTTCGAGTGTTCAAATCAATATATCGGGTGAGTATAATAAGAATACTCAACCATCCAAAGCTCTGATACCACTTAATAACATCACAGATAGCGAAAGACTTTAGAGTTAGAAGATTCAAAGAGGGAATGATTGATTCTTGGGAGAGAAGAACACAAGTTCAAGTATTTGATACTTGAAACCTTAATAGAAAAAGAAGCAGTTGAATCAATTAAGAAGAAAAAGAAAATGAGGGAAGGAACTCAAACAAAGAATCTTACCATTGAAGAATCCTAGCGTTCAAAGTAGAAAACAATAGGCATAACCCAAAAGAGAACCCCAAAGGTCTCCACAAGATACAAAGCTAATAATATTAATATTCATCAAACTTAGTTATAATGAAAAAGAAAACACCCCTTTATATAGGAGCCTAGAAGGGGGCTTCCAACACTTGGTCACACTATTAGACTTTTATCCTCAAAGAATCTCACCACTCTTGCCTTTCACCGCTCAAGGCTGCTTCTTGAAGTTCTTCAATGAACCAACAACTCAAACTCTTCAAAGTAAGTTCAAAAGCTAGGTTTACGAGTGGAGTTTATGTCAAACAAAGAAAAGGATAATAAAAACTATAGTGGACTGGAAACAAAGAAATACACAATGAAAATAAAGATAAAAGCGTGGAAGAAATCGGCAAAAAATAAGGAGAGGCACAAGATCACTAGAACACCGTAAGTATGAACAAATACTTAAAATATCTACCAAGAGAACAAATAGAAAACCAAGTATAGTGAATAAACAGTTTCAAGAGAAGATCTAGAACATATCAAATGGGCTTCTATCCAAAAGTGTTGCAATGACCTTTGCACTTTTACAAGTGACTTTTGAGTTTCTTGATGAGCAAAAGTCAATGAAGCTTTAAATCTAATGGGATTTTCAAGAGATAACAACCATAATAGACTTTCCAACAATTTAAAGTCATCAAATCACAAGATAAAGCATTGAACAAATATAGAACAAGTGAAGATAACTAGAAGTTACGGTTCATGTCACTATTCACTTGAGCAGATTGTTTTTACTTTTTTTTACTGTTCATGCAACAATAATGTTTTTTTTTCATTTTTCAGATTTGTTTTTTATTTTCTAGCATTCAAATCAATATATCGGGTGAGTATACGAATACTCAACCATCTAAACCTCTAATACCACTTGATAAAATCACAGATAGCGAAAGACTTTAGAGTTAGAAGATTGAAAGAGGGAGTGATTGATTCTTGTTAGAGAAAAACACAAGTTCAAGTATTTGATACTTGAAACCTTGCTTAATAGAAAAAGAAGCAGTTGAATCAATTAAGAAGAAGAAGAAGAAGAAAATGAGGGAGGGAACTCAAACAAGGAGCCTTTCCACCATATGAACAAGCACAATCCTTCAAGGACATCATATGAACAATCCTTCAAAGAGCCTTTCCACCAGAAGGTACCAACCAACCTCTATTACTTCGACAAGGATATTATATTATTGTCAATGTAATATTCCAAACAACCACTGCAATGGTCCATAACCTGCAGGGCGATCTTATCAGGTCATACATGAATGATACTGTATCAGGGAGCACAAATCACTCAAAAACCTTCATCCAAGAATAAGCCAAGGAACTACAAGATTTACAAGCTATGATGATACAAAGTGAGGCTTTAGTTACCCTTGAGGGTCTACATAAGAGAGAATACATCATTTGGATAATTGCTTGGAGTGAAGAGGAGATCGGGATCAATGCAGACACATCATGTGGCAGCTCTGTGAGTCACAGGAATGTCCTGAGACACATCATGCAAATGAACAAGCCGCAGGACATGACTGGCAGGCAAGCAAATCATGTGACATATCTTGTGAGTCTCAGGAGTGTCCTACAATCGTTTATGCATTTTGAGTGAGTCGTACGACATGCCTGAAAGGGCTGGACAGATGGCATTTAGCTACTTTCGCAATTTGAGGCTATGATCACTTTTGGGCCTAATTGTAAGAAAGCCTAATATTATAAATAGTAATTCTTAAGGCTTAGATAGGGGACTTTTGATGATTGATGAATTGAGAGTAAATCTCTTGTTAGCTACTTTATAGTGTTAGCTTAGTGATAGCTAAATTAGTGTTAGATTATAGAGTGATAGCACAATTAGTGTGAATTCTTTAGTTGTCTATTGAACTTGTTCATGATTCTCATATGAGATCACTCACTTGTGGAATCATCTTCATAGCATAGGTACTTTTATATGTTAATCTTTAGGAGGTCTTTGGTTTGATATACCTTTGGTTGCCTATTGATTTATATATTTGTGTCTTGCTTTCTATCTTGGTTGTTGCTTGATTTGATTTATTTTATTAAGGTCTAGGCTTTCATATAGTTTAGGTTGCTTTGAATGCCATTGATTGTATCAATCTCCTATATTTCAATTTCGTGTATCAAATCCTAGAGTTTCCCCTTTAGGATTGTATCATTTGATATCAAAGCTTAGGCTAGAATTTTATTTCTATAATTCTCAATCCTAGGTTCTTATTATTTGAAAAATTACAAAAAATTGAAAATTCCAAAAATCCACAAAAAAATTGAGTTGTTGTTTGATTCGAGTGTTCTTATTGATAGATTTGAACTCATAGATGTTGAATCTATCACATATAAAAGTTTCAAGTGATTTGGAGTTGATTTGAGCAAAAACACCATTAGAGGACCTTCAACCTTGAAGAACACCAATTGGGTCTACTTGAATTAGTGTTCTATTGACTTCAAAAGTTATTGGGCTTTGTTATCCTTGTTGGAAGAAAGCTAGTTCTGAAATTTGAGCCAAATTGGAGTTGATTTGATACTAGTTAGAATTTTGAAGTGTCTACAAAGTTCATCAAGTTCTTGTGAAGAAGAAGGTAAAAAAGGGGGTGTTTGATCTAAAAACCCTAAGGCAAAAGTTGGAAAAGTGTTTTGGGTACAAAAATTGCAAATATCTGAGGAAAGTGGGCTCAAGTCGTTAAACGTGCAGAGAATAATCAAAAGAGGTCAACCAAACAGATCCCAAGAAAGAATCTACATCATCAATGTTGGTTGCATTACACTTCGTGCGAGTCGCGGGATTGGTCGCCAGAACGTCATGCGAGTTGCGCTCCTGTCATGCGACATGACAGAAACTTTGGAAACTCTGCTATACATCCTAAGAGTCACAGGATCCATTATAGGATCATCCTGCAAATCACAAGAACTGCACATGTACCTTGAGACGTACAATTCAGGTTTTGTGATTCCAATTTCATTTTGAATCAATTCCTTTTCACTTATTTGATTCTCTAAATTATTTAACAATAAATAATTGATCTTATTTGATTGTTAGTTAGTTCTTGAGTCCCATTTTCATTTCGTGCTACTTCTTCTTAAGTTTTTCCTTTTTATTTTAATGAATATCTTTGGCTCCGTCTGTTAGCTTATTGAGTCATCCTCTTTCGATTTGACAAGAATCTATTCCTCCACATAGGCTAAGTGACCTTGTGAATTGATTGGACAAAGTTCTTTACCAACCTTGAAAAACACTAGAGTGTGGTGAGTTGAGTGAAAACTCTAGAGTGTGGTGAGTGAAGTGCAAATATGAGCGACGTGAGGAATGTTACTTCGAATGTGTTTGTTGAGTTTTTGCAGGTACTATGACTACCTCCGGAGGTCAATATCCTGATAGAGATGACTCGATGTCCCTTATACTTAGGGAATTGACAAGGATGAGAATGGAGATGAGTGGAATGAAGGAGCAAGTGGGTGAGATGAACGAGAGAATGGGAAATATTGCGTCTAGGTTGGGAAATGTTGAACATACAAGTCAAAGGGGAACTACGCAATCTAAAGTGGGAAGAGAGTTGAGCTATGAACCAACTATGTCATCGACTCTTACGCCGGAACAATCACGTAGATTATGCTTTCCTTAACCTACCCCCATACCTTCCCAACAAACCTAACAACTTATTTTCCCAAACACCAACATTCAAACAAATGTGAGGCAAACCAATCCTCATATCAACCCCCACTTCTATAAACCATTCCAAGGTAAGTCACCACCAAAAGTAAAAGCACATGTAGCTCCACAAAATGTTTCACAAGTACTCCCATATGTACCACCACAATAATTTCCACCTGAATTATACCAAACCCATTCCCAAAACCCATCTATGATGTCATGGTTGAGGAAGTTACTCAAGAAGAATAGTGGAATGGACAATGGCATAGGGAAATACATGGAGGTTTTGTCAATCAAGGTATTGGAAGACAAAGAGGTATTGGAAGATACCATGTGCATAAAGATTAGGATAGGTTGCAAGATTATGCATATAAAGGGGAACCCTGATCAACTTGGGAGACACCCGAGACCATTACTCACACTTCCCAATCCAAGGATGATTGTCAATAAGAATGAGGTAATAATGAAAAATCTAACTTCCCTCACCTTTCTAATACTCAATGTCATAAATGTCAAGGTAATGGGCATATTGCAATAGAATGCCCCAATCAGAATCAATTGTGGCTACACCTAATAGCTACCATATCAATGATGACGAAGAGTGTAGTGTTGGAAGTAAGGGTGAAGAATCGAGGGATGAACATGAGGAAGAAACCCTTGAACGGTGATGAAGAGCGATTGGAGGAAAGAACAAACTTGACTTGTATATTACAAGGGATTATGGATGCTAAGACTAGGGAGGTGTTTGACCATATGAAATTTTCCACAACAAAACATCATACTCTGTACAAACTCTAATGGTTCAATGAATGTGGTGATGTGAAGGTTTCCAAGTAGGTGAGCATCAGATTTAGCATTGGCAAGTACCAAGATGAGGTGGTGTGTGATGTGGTGCCAACACAAGCATGTCATATGTTGCTTGGGAGGCCTTGGAAATTTTATAGTGGTGCACAACAAGATGGGAGGAGTAACAAGTACTCATTTGTATTTGAGGGTCGAAAGTATATACTCATCCCATTAACACCCTATCAAGTAATTAAAGACTACGAGGGAGCTCTGGAAGAGAGCTCAAACGGTGAAAATTGAGAATTAAGAAGGGGAGGTTATACTTGCTCAAAAGAGCCAAAGGGGAGTTCATGAGGAATCTAAGACTTGTGCACTCGTTAAAATGAGTGACCGCTCGAAAGGGGTTGATACTAACCAAGATACTAGCATTTTGCCTAGTATAGTCTATTATCTTTTGCAGGCATACAATGAAATGATCCCTGAGGAGATAACAAATAGAAAGCCTCGTCTCCAAGGTTTGAATGTCCCTTCTTCCTTTTATGTGGGCACATGTACTAATAATGTCATTGATGAGAGTGTTCATACACTAGTTGATCCTAATGATGACTGAATTTATTCCTCTTGCAAGATCAATTTGTGTCCACCTAGTGTTGGTACTTGTGATTTGAATGATAGTATATTATCATGTGATACAGATGATCAATTTGAGTGTATTGTTAATCTACTAATCGAGGTAACTTGTGATGTACTTAATAAACCTTCGATTAGTGATGATGTGAATGTAGTTGATCATTTAAATGAGTGTGACACCCCACCACTATTTGATAGATGTGAAAATAAATCTCTTGGTCTTGTCCTTGTGTCAAGTGATGAGTTCCAAGGATGTGGTGGAGATGTGTGTCATTTAAATCCTAATGTGAAGGAATGTTTTGAAAAGGAAGGTGATGTTTGTTTCCAAATTGCTACTTCCTCCTTGGATGTTCCAAATCTTTGTAGTATGATTTCTTGTGTCCTTGAACCTAATAGAAATGCTACATGTAAGATCACCATAGATGAAGTTATTTTAAGTGACACATTTCTTTGCTACTTGTTTGCTAATGATGACACACATGCTTGTATTGTGGGAGAATTTCATGTTGGGAGGGATCTTCATGGGTCATATAGTTGTTTTGAGACTGGATGTCTTGTTGAGTTTTCCAAAACCAAGGTTTGTAGTATTTTTGCAATATCTTGTGGCTATACCCTAGTAAAACTACTAGATTCCTTGACATGCATGTTTATGAGTGCCCCTAAAGGCTATGCCTACCCTTTTGACTCCGGAGATGTATTAAACTTGTGTGATTGGTCCTATGTGATAAATGAGGATCGAATATGCTTCATATTTTCTAGAACCAATATAGTATCACATGCTTATCATGTTGAATCTATTGGTCTCTTTACCTTATCATAGTTTCATGATATTGGGAGGACTCAACTCCTTGATGCCTCCTATGTGGGAAATGTTTCCATGGTGCTTATTGATGCGTGGTTGTATCACAAATTTGTGCATCCTTGTCATGTTAATGATGTCATTATTAATTGTGCTAACCCTCATTCTGTGAGGACCATATTTTTGTATATATCTCTTTGGTTTTTGCAAGGTTCGGATTCGAGGATGAATCCTTTTCAAGAAGGGGAGGATGATACGATATCGGGGAGCACAAATCACTCAAAAACCTTCATCTGAGAACAAGCCAATGAACTCCAAGCTTTACAAGATATAATGATACAAAGAGAGGCTTTGCAGACCCTTGAGGGTCCACATAAGAGAGTATATGTCATTTGGATGATCTCTTGGAGTGAAGAGGAGATCGGGCTAAATGCAGACACATCATGTGGCAGCTCTGCGAGTCACAGGAGTATCCTGGACACATCCTGCCAGATGAACAAGCCACAGGACATGATTGGAAGGCAAGCATATCTTATGACACATCCTGTGAGTAGCAGGAGTGTCATGCGATCCTTCATGCAGTTTGTGAGAGTCACACGAAATGCCTGACAGGGATGAACGGATGACATTTGGCTACTTTTGCTATTTGAGGCTATGGTCATTTTTGGGCCTGGATGTAATAAATCCTAATACTATAAATAGTAGTTCTCAAGGCTTAGATAGGGGACTTTTGATGATTGATAAATTGAGAGTAAATCTCTTGTTAGCTACTTTGTAGTGTTAGCTTAGTGATAGCTAGATTAGTGTTAAATTATAGAGTGATAGTACAATTAGGGTGGATTCCTTGGTTATCTATTGAACTTGTTCATGATTCTCATATGAGACACTCACTTGTGGAATCATCTTCATAGCATAGTTATTTTTGTGTATTAATCTTTTGGAGGTCTTTGGTTTGATATACCTTTGGTTGCCTATTGATTTCTATATTTGTTTCTTGCTTTCTATATTGGTTGTTGCTTGATTTGGTTTATTTCATTGAGGTCTAGACTTTCATATAGTTTAGGTTGTTTTGAATGCCATTGATTGTATCAATCTTCTATCTTTTAATTCCGCGTATCGAATCTTAGAGTTTCCTCTTTAGGAATCGTATCAATGAAGCTATTAAGCACACAAGTAGAATAACACTTCTAATCATCATAACGCTACTGGGGTTGTTACGAGGAAGTCGTTGTGGCTCATATACACTTTCTGGAAAAAGTACATGACTTTTAATAGACATATATGTAGCTCGTATTGTTGAGGTGGCATCAAATAGGAAGAATTTAAAGCTATCAAGGTACATGAAAGAAACACCTCTAGAATTCGGTCTTGGAATCGTACTCTATAGACTTCTAATGTAGTCCCACCGGTTCATATGCCCTTAATGTTTTAAAAGTAGCTAAAATTTGTCCTTCCTCCATTAACCCCATCTGTTTGAGCCAAAATGGCATGCCAACTTACCACAACAACCCTTCGAAGGCATCATTCTGTGGAAAATTAGGTCAATCTCTAACCTGGGTTCGGATTGGCCTCAGATGTTAGCAAGATCTTACCAATTCAGTTCCTGATTATTGCAGTTATATGCAGGAAAAATGAATAGACCCCATTCACATATGTTTCCATAGTAATTGTTTGCAATATACTTGTCACTATTTGTCCTTTTTAAGGAACTAGTTTCTCGGTACACGCGTTGCATGTGTATGCTAAACTATATAGTATAAGATTTTGCAAAATAATTCTAGCTCTTAAATAAAAGTTTGAGTAAATAATATTACATGAAAGAATAAAGTACAAAATTTTATGAATGATAAAAGTGAAAACATTGATCATCATATGATGACTTGTTTGACAAAGTCAAGATGATAGGTCCCTTTAAAGAAACAATTGCATGATCATAGTTATCTTTAAAGATTATGAATTGCATAAATTACATTATACTTATAAAATATATCAAGTTAACATTTTTCATGGAAATTCGTGTAAGAATTTACCTTTTATTTGTATATATTATCTCTCTTCTCCATCTTCAACCTTCTCCAATAAATGATTTTATTGTTACTAACATGCAAACTACATTTTCAAGTATGAGATTAAATTAGTGAATATGTATCAAATAATTAAAATAAGACAACTCATAAATTTCTATAAAAATATCACGACCCCTTTTAGGGACCGTGGTGGCACCTATGTAAACCCACCGGTAGGCGAACCACTCCCAATCATTCACATAATATAACATAAATAAAAACAAAAATATAACATAATACTATATAATATGTCGCATGATATAAATGCGGAATAAATAAATCTGAACATCAAGCAACATCCCCCAAGATCTAGTCTGTGAATACAAGAGCGCTACAACCTAATACAAGTCTGAAAGTCAAAGGCAACATTGTGCCAAAACTGAATACATAAACTGAAACTATCTAACATGTCTCTCAAATGCAATTAAAGATAGAATAAAGATAGAACATCCAAAGGCATGCTGAAGGTAGCATCCTCACTCTGAATGCTATACATCGCCCACTCGGACTTAGCCACGTTGTCTCGTACTGGTAGAAGACATTGAATTTGCACCAGAAATGATGCAACAAGTGTAGTATGAGTAATAACGTACCCCCTTAGGTATCATAGGTCGACAACGATCCCACCTATTTCATTCTTCTATTAAGTCGGCTAACTCTAACTATAAGATACACGCCTCGAACTCGTATAAAGATTCTTCCTCTAGGGCCTCCTTTCACCTTTTGTTAGCGACCCTTAAACGGGTTCCAACAGTGCTTTTTTATTTCATATTTATTCATTTCTCTCAGTCTTTATGAGGAGAAAACACTTGATTCGAAAAATGTTTTGAAACAAATCTACGCTTTTTGAAGGTGAAGTTTGGAAATAGAACAATTCCTTCTGTCGTGTATCATCAATTAACCACAGAAATAGTACTGGTTTTAGAGAAATGGGAAGGGTTCCCAGTTACCAAAGACGCGTCTGCAAGCGCTTTCTTTGTGGGAGCAGTTTGGGCTAGCATTTTGGCGCTCGCTTTATGGTTTTCAGTCCTCTTTCGCTGAGTGCCTTTTTAAAAGATTTTTCCCTCATCAGAACAAGACCCACTATACTAGATTTAGCAAATTCGGGTGCGGAAGATTCGTAAAAAGAGATAAATATCAAGTTGACACCAAATAGTCCTATTCTAAAAGTTTAAATATCCAAGTAAGATCACATTGTTCACAATATATTTCATAGAATTCACAATTCCCTTCTTAAATACGATTTCATAATCACCTCAATTATCCAAGTTCAGAAGAGTTCAATAGCACAATCCGAGTATCATTGAGTAAGTAACATGCTTCCTTATTCGAAAAATTCAATCAAGTCCTCAATAATCAACTCAACACTTATTTCATCGATAGATAATCCATGAATGATATGTGTATGATATATTATTAATGCAATGCAAATGCATGTACCTTGATCTTCCAGTATATAGGCGCTTAAGTTTTTATTATGAGACACCCACCCATGGGGAACCTGCGAAGTCCATATACTCCTCCAGAATTTCCCATTAGAGACAATCTCTTGGCTAAATAGAATCACGTTGCAAGTGTGCAATCCGTCACCTCGAATATCATCATCATCACCTTAGTGTTGCCATGATCTCATAACTAATCTCACCTTTCCAGTCTCTTAACCCACAATATTCCATACCACTCTTATATCAATATCTCAGAACCATGAGTGTATGAATGCAAATGACAATATAAGGCAAGAAATCATGATGTAATGAGATGCAACCAAGTGTAGAGATGTATATCACATGCTTCCAATAATGTAACAACATAACAATCTAAGTACAAATTAGGATATCATATCAGAAGCAGGTGTGATGAATAAACAAACAATAGCACATACGGCGACCAGCCCACATATGGCGACAAGCCCAAATAAATCAGCAGTCGGAATTAGCACAAAGTGGTTTCCCCAAATCACCTATCAACATAATTCAACACTGGTACCCACTCAACCGTTCATCACAACCGGCTGAGTGGGATCCCTAAACACACCAAATACCCCTCAATATTTATAACTAATTACACACTTTTATCGAAGTCTTATGAAAGTAAACCGTAGCCTACCTCTGGACAGAACAGGAGCACTAACAATTCAAGCCTCAGTGATCGCCTTGCCCTTCCGCTGCACCTTGTGAGAATCATAGTCTAGTCACACATACACTATTTATTAATGAAGAGCTTACACAACATACAAGGATATAATTCTTAACAAAGCAAGACTTTAAATACCAACCTCGGGCCCACGTCACCAAGACTCAAACTTTATTACCCAAAACCAAGAACACATACTAGGTAATCATATCTTTAAGTTAATTAGGAAACAATACACATTTGAGCCTTCAATTGAACAATATAAAAAAAGCCCCAATTTGGAACCCTAGAATTTTCGTCCAATTGGAATAGGTTTCTATATTCAAATTAAGCTCTACAACATGTTAATCTAGAAATTTCCATATTCATAATAATCAAGTAATTTAATCCATCAATACCCTTTAAAACCCATGATTTAACTCTCTTAATCTCATAAGAACTTACAATTCATCTTCCCCAACTTATAAACATACTATATCACCATTAAAGGACTTAGAATCATAAAATGAAATTACAAGGGAAGGAAACCTTTACCTCAAGGATGAAATCACTCTTAATCTTCAGAAAACTCTCCCTTGGCGGCTCTAGGTTCGAGGATATCTATTTTGGGAAAGAAATCTGATCTAGGGAATTAAATAGGACACCTAATACAATGATCCCGCCCCAGCAGAAT
Organism: Anisodus acutangulus; assembly: GCA_029783415.1. Taxonomy (NCBI): domain Eukaryota; kingdom Viridiplantae; phylum Streptophyta; class Magnoliopsida; order Solanales; family Solanaceae; genus Anisodus; species Anisodus acutangulus. Next base: position 16,939,767 of record CM056498.1, read on the forward strand.
CGACTCCGCCGGAGAGGATCCGCTGCCGCAAACTATTACCTCACTATGGTGGTGTCATTTAACACCTTATCTCAGCACCACAGCGTGCCCGCAGAGGCGGACTCGCCCTTGCGGACAATCTCTCAGCTTAGGCAAAATCTCAGAACTTCTCAACCCCCGCTTCTATAAGCCAACCTCCCACCGAGGTAGACACGCATGAGAAGATAGAGGTGCTACCGAGGCAGATACCAGAATTGGGAAACAAAGCCAAAACCTCTACCAAACACCTTAAATACTCCCGAGACATGCTCGTCAAAGGTAAATAGTGCTACGAACTCGCTCGTACCCTCGAATTTCTCATTTGACAAAGCTAAGACATACTTTTCTAAAGAAGCATTCGGGAAAATGAAAGATCTAAATTTCACCAATAGCACCATAAAATACATCCAATTATCTCAGGGTGCGAACCAATGACTCGACTAAGTCATAAATGACCCTCCGGAGCTACCGAAAGTGATGAATCCTAAAACGAACCCATCTAGTCAAAAGTCAACTTTGAGTCAAACTATCAAACTCTAAGTTTCTTATTTTGGGGTTTTCATATGAAATTCACGAAAATGGACCTCGGGATCCGTGCCACACATCATCACATATCACAAACCCCACACAGAGTCTATGGGAAGGGTAAAATAGTCAAATAGAGGTATCAGGATAAAAATGATCAAATGAGTCAATTACATACGGTACCAATTAAACAAACGTTCATCCTCGAACGGAGAGAAATGAACAGAGAAACATACCAAAAGTAGTTAACAAATCACGATATTTGCTCCGTATGTCAGACTCTATCTCCCAAGTCGCCTCCTCAATAGGATGATGCCTCAACTGAACCTTCACAGAAGCTATCTCCTTAGACCTCAATTTCCTCACATATCTGTTCAAAATAGCCACAGGCTCCTCCTCAAACTCCAAATTCTGATCAAGCAATATGGAGTCCAACTGGATGATATAACAACCGTCATCATGATACTTCTTCAGCATAGACACGTGGAAAACTGGATGAATGCCTGAAAGACTAGGTGGCAGAGCCAACTCATATGCCACCTCCCCAACTCTTTGAAGAATCTCAAAAGGTCCAATGTACCCCAGACTTAACTTCCTTATCTTTCCGAACCTTATCACGCCCTTCATGGGTGAAACCTTCAGAAGAACCATGTCATCAACCATAAACTCCAAGTCTCGAACCTTTCGGTCCGCATACTCCTTCTGCCTGCTCTGAGCTGTCAGGAGCTTATCCTAGATCACCTTCACCTTTTCTAAGGAATCTCTCAATAAATCGGTACCCCAAGGCCGGACCTCGAACGTATCAAACCAACCAATCGGAGATCGGCATCTCTTACCACACAAAGCCTCGAACGGTGCCATATCAATACTGGAGTAATAGTTATTGTTGTACGCAAACTCTACCAAGGGTAAGAACTAGTCACCATGACCACCAAAATCAATCACACATGCTCGTAACATATCCTCCAAAACCTGAATAGTCCGCTCGGACTGACCGCCGATCTGAGGGTGAAATGTTGTACTGAGATCCAAGCGAGTACCCAACTCTTTCTGTAGAGTCCGCTAGAAATGCGAAGTAAATTGAGTCCCCTGGTCTGAAATGATATATTAGGAACCCCATGAAGATGAACAATCTCACGATAGCCAACTTCTCTACATTATAAGTCGTCTAGATCAAAATGAAATGTGCGGACTTGGTCAACCTATCAACAATGACCCAAATAACATCAAACTTGCCCAAAGTCTTGGGCAGTCCCATAAAAAATCCATGGAAATCCTCTCCCACATTCACTCAGGAATGGACATCCTCTAAGACACACCACCGACTCAATGGTGCTCATACTTGACCTGCTGACAATTTTGACATCGAGACACGAACTCCACAATGTCTCTCTTCATCCTACCCTCCAATAGTGCTGCTTCAAATCATGGTACATCTTAGTAGCACCTAGATGAATTGAATACCTAGAGTTGTGGGCCTCCTCCATAATCAATCTGGCTAAATCACCTACACAAGGCACACACACTCTACCCTCAATCCTCAAAACCCCTTCACTACGAATCACAGCCTCTTTAGCTTCCCTACTTATCACTTTCTCTCTGATTCTTCACAACTTCACATCATCATACTAGTGAGTCTGAATCTAATCCAAAAGAGATGACCTCTCCTCCGCACAATCCAGATTCTTTCCCGAATTTGAAATATCAAGCCTCACAAAATGGTTAGATAGAGTCTCACCTCCAATGCCAAAGGACGCTCAGAAGCAATCAAATAAATGAAACTTCCCATGTTGACTGCCTTTCGGCTCAAGGCATGCACCATCATATTGGCCTTGCCTGGATAGTACAAAATGGTCATGTCATAGTCTTTCAACAACTCCATCCATCGACGATGCATATAATTCAAATCTCTCTGATTAAACACGTGCTGAAGATTGCAGCGGTCAGTATACACCTCACAATGAACACCATATAAGTAATGCCTCCAAATCTTCAGAGCAAACATAATGGCGGCCAACTCCAAATCATGAATAGGGTAATTCTTCTCGTGCACCTTCAACTACCTCAATGCATAAGAAATAACCTTACCCTTTTACATCAACATACAGCCCAACCCAATTCTAGAAGCATCACAATACATAGTAAAGTCTTTTCCCTCCACCAGAAGGGATAAAAGCAAGGTTGTGGTAAAAAAGTATTAAGCGTTTGAAAGCTCTCCTCACGCTGATCGGACCACTGAAAAGACACCTCATTCTAAGTCAAACGAGTCAGATAAGAAGCAATAGAAGAGAAACCCTTGACAAACTAGTGATAGTACCTAGCAAGACTCATAAAACTCTAAATCTCTATCACAAAAGTCGGTCTAGGCCAGTCCCTGACTGCCTCTATCTTCTTTGGATCAACCAAAATACCCTTCTTGGACACCACATGTCCCAAGAATGCCACAGAACCCAACCAAAACTCACACTTGGAGAACTTAGCGTACAACTTCTTATTCTTCAATAAACCAAGGACCACCCTCAAATGCTACTCATGCTCCTCCCGACTCTTCGAATAGATCAAGATGTCGTCAATGAACACAATCACAAAAGAATCCAAATACGGCTTGAATATCCCATTCATCAAATCCATGAACGTTGTGAAGGCATTAGTAAGCCCAAAAGACATCACCAAGAACTCATAATTACCATAATGAGTCCGAAAAGCCATCTTGGGAACATCCTCGGCCCATATATTCAACTGATGATACCTAGAACTCAAGTCGATCTTCGAAAACACTCAAGCACCCTGAAGCTGATCAAACAGGTCATCAATACAAGAGATTGGATACTTATTTCTGATGGTGACCTTATTCAAATGTCTGTAATCAATGCACATATGCATGGTGCCATCCTACTTCTTCACAAACAAGATAGGTGCACCGCATGTAGATACACTCGGTCGAATGAAGCCCTTACTCAACAAATGTTATGAATGCAATACAAATGCAGGTACATTGATCTTCCAATATACAGGCACTCAAGTTTTTATTATGAGACGCACACCCATGAGGGACCTGCGAAGTCCATATACTCCAAAATTTTCCATCGGAGACCAGCTCTTAGCTAAATAGAATTATGTTGCAATCGTGCAATCTGTCCCCTCGAATATCATCATCATCATCTTAGTGTTGCTATGATCTCATAAGTAATCTCACCTTTGCAGTCTCTTAGACCCACAATATTCCATACCACTCTCATATCAATATCTCACAACCATGAGTGTATGAATGCAAATGATAGTATAAGGTAAGAAATCATGATGTAATGAGATGCAATCAAGTATAGAGATGAATATCATATGCTTCCAAGAATTTAACAACATAATAATCAAAGTACAAATCAGGATATCATATCATAAGTAGGTGTGATGAATAAACAAACAATAGCAAATAGGGCGATAAGCCCAAATAAATCAGCAGTCGAAACCAACACAAGGATGATTCCCCAAATCACCCATAAACACAGTTCAACATCGGTACCCACTCAACCGCTCATCACAACCGGCTGAGTCGGACACCCAAACATACCAAATACCTCTCAATATTTATAAGTAATTACGTATTTCTATCAAAGTCTTGTGAAAGTAAATTGTAGCCTACCTCTGGGCTGAATATGAGTGCTAACAATTCAAGCCTCGGTGATAGCCTTGCCCTTCCGTTGCGCCTCATGATAATAAAAGTCTAATTACATATACACTATTCGTTAATAAAGAGCTTACACAACATATAAGGATATAATCCTTATAAAGCAAGACTTTAAATACCAACCCTGGGCCCACGTTACCAAGACTCAAACTTTATTCAATAACACATACTAGGAAATCATATCCTTAAGTTAATTAGGAAACTATACACATTTGAACCTTCAATTGAACAATATACAAAAAGCCCCAATTCGGAACCATAGAATTTTCCCCCAGTTGGAATAAGGTTTATATATCCAAATTAAGCTCTACAACATGATAATATAACAATTTCCATCACTAATTCATAATAATCAAGTAATTTAGTCCATCAACACCCTTTAAAACCCATGATTTAACTCTCTTAATCTCATAAAAACTTACAATTCATCTTTCCCAACTTATAAACATACTATATCACCATTAAGGGACTTGGAATCATAAAAAAAAATTATAACGAAAGGAAACCTTTACCTCAAGGATGAAATCACTCTTAATCTTCAAAAAACTATCCATTAGCGGCTCTAAATTTGAGGATATCTATTTGAGGAAAGAAATTTGAAATGGGAATTAAATAGGACACCTAATACAGTGATCTCGCCCTAGTGGAATTGACTTCGCTGGAGCAGATCTGCTACCGCAAACCATTACCTCGCTGAGGCATTGTCACTTGACACCTCACCTCAATACCACAGCGTGCCCTACCCCACAGAGGCAGACTCTCCCCTATAGACAATCCCTCCGCCAAGGAGGAAATTCACAACTTCCAAACTCTCGCTTCTGAGAGCCATCCTCCCGCCTGATGCATTCGAAGTTGCCTCAAGATCGCCTATGTGGAGTCAAGACCTCCAAGCTTAACAGGGGTTACACATGAAGATGGACATCTGAGAGCATAATTTAGCGTAATCCCTAGGATTCCGAGTGTGGATGATTGCATGGAGATGTGAAAAGAAAATGAATGGTGAAGAAAACACTATCTACGAATCATAGATGGTGCCACAAGTCATGTTTGCGAGCTACGTTTCAAATGTGGAGGAGGTTATGACGATCATGCCACAGACCGAACTTGCGATTCACATGTCTCCCATAAGCCTTGACAGTTCAGTGTTTTGGTTATTTGTGCAATCCAAAGGTGACACTTTTGGGTCCTTTTTGTAATAACTTAGTCTATGACTATAAATAGGAAGCTTACATCATTTCATTCCAGAGATTATGTTTAAATGGGATATTTTGATACTTCTTTGAGAGTTTGAATGTTTGAGGGCTTGTTAAAGCCATTGATTGAACTTTTATTTGAGTGGAGTGGTTACTTGGGACGTTGGTTTCCTTGTGGCCATCCTAATAGGTTTAGGTTCTTGATTTAGGATATTCAATTGAGGTCTCAATCTTTAATATAGTTTTATTTACTTTTGACTCTTTTTCTTATGTCTACCTCTTTATCCTTTAATTTCGTATTTGTGATTTCATTTTCACAATTTGGTATGTATCAATTGATATCAGAGGTTGATTGAAAGGTTGTTCCAACAATCCTTATCTTGAGTTTTATTACTACAAAAAAATCTCTATCCAAAATTTTGAAAATTAGAAAAATAGTTTCAATCCTTGTCTGTTTATTTATTTGGACACTAGATTTGTATTCTCTAGTGTTTATTTGGTCTAGATATGAAGTTTCAAGTTATTTGGAGTTGATTTGAGTCATCACCATTGTTGGGTTGAAAAACTTGAAGTTAGGTTTTGAAATATTCATGGTTGTTTGAGCTTAAAAAGTATTGGGGTTTGTTCTCTAACTTGAGAGGAAGCCATATCCTAAATTTGGACCCATTTCAAGTTTTTTTGGAAGAATTGCCATTGAAGACCTTCTATCTTTGAAGAACACTCAAGTGGGTCTTGTGGTTTAAAGAGGTAATTGGATCCGAAATTGCTTGGGCTTTGTTCTCTACATAAAGGAGATGTGGATCTAAAATTTGAAGTAATTCGAAGTTGATTTGGGTATAGTTGGAATTTTGGTAGTTCCTCAATGTTCATCCTTGTTCTTCATTGTTCTTGGTGAAGAAGAAGAAAAAAGGAAGGTTTGATCTAAAATTCTCAAGATAAAGTTGAGAAAAGTGTTTTTGGGGTCCAAAAATAGCAAATATCTTAAGAAAGTGGGCCAAAGTCATTAAAATAGCAGGGAATAATCAAAAGGTGGTCAGCCAAATAAATCTCAAGGAATTTTGACGTCACCAGCATTTTGGAACATAGTTACAACCTGCGAACCGCAAACAAACTGCAGACCGTGACAGAAAACTTTGGAAATTTGAACATCATCTGCGAACCGCAACTTGTGTCACAGATCATGCTTTTGTACCACTATTGAATCGCAGATCAAGTCGCAAGTCACGCTTTTCAGGTTTTGTGCTTTTAATTCAATTCCGAATCCATTTCTTTTCACTTATTTGATTCTCCAAACTATTTAATATTAAATAATTGACTTATTTGATTGTTAATTTGTTCTTGTGTCCGTATTTTCTTTCGTGCTATTTATTTTCGTTCTTTTCTCATTTTACTTCGTAGTTAACTTCTTGATTCAAGTCTATTAGTTGAGTCAAATCATTCCTTAATCGAGTCGAACAATAATCTATTCGACCAAGAGTAGCAACTAAATCCCTTGTGACTAATCAGAACTAAACTAGGTACAATCATTGGCTGAGGCAATTTGTGAGGCAATCAAAGGTGCACACAATTGAGTGATGAGATTTATTTTTAATAACTTAACTTGTTTGCTTATTTTGTTGATTGTTCTACGTAGGTAACCATGTATTACGATTTATGTGATGGTTTAATGATGAGGAATAAGTCTATAATGATGAGGACTATGGCTACAATGAAGAGTATAGTACTTTAATGAGGGTTGTGAATACGACTATGGTCATTACAATGATGAACATGAGGCAAGGAGTACTCATGGGTCCTCGGAAGAGCCTTATGATGACCATCATGACCTTGAAGGTACTTCAACATACAACTCTTACTCTTCTTATGATGAACATAGTGATGAAGGTATAGGCCTTGAGTATAATGATAGTGAAGTGTCAAGTGCTTATGACAAAGGTGAATCTCAAGGTCAAGATAATCCGACTTATATCCATGCTATGTTTGCCGGTGGTGGTTTTACTTGCCCGTCCTCAAGTGGTACCATCAAATGATCTTATTATGGAGGCATAAGACCATACCTCACCAATAATACTCAAGTGTTGTGAGAAGAGCTCAACCCAAAGTCAAGATAAGAATTGAACCAAGCAAGAGATTCCATCGCATGTTGGTGAGAGTACGTGATGATTGGTGAGTTCGCCTTGAAATTAATAAACATCGTCTTGGTTGCTACATCTCTTCTCAAGCCACACTTCGGCTAGGATTACAATTGACTAGGAAAGAAGACACTTATATTGGTAAAAGGGGATTTGTGGTCGATATGGTGAATGTATGATTTTCTCATGGGAACTATCAAGAGGACGTGTGTTGTATAGTACTTTCCGTGGGAACATGTGACTTGTGTTTGGGATGAAGACAATGGAGTTTCTTATGAGCGTGATTGGCATAAGTACATTGTGGATTAAAGGGGTGAACTTCTATTTCCGTGTGTATCTCTGAGGAAACCTCTAAGTATGAGTGTGAGATAGACCAATGTAAAATGGCCTACCTTGTTTATGGAAGCTAGTGTCAAAGAGTATGACAAATGGGAACTTGCAATGAATGAAATCTTTGTTGGTTACAACTATTCATAAGGAAGGAAGATGGACTTGGTTCTTAGAACTCTTGAAAGGAAGCTTGCCAAATATTGGAAGTATAATAGAAAAATAGCAAGGGAGATGGGAAGTTCAATTGAGACTTGGGATGCATTGAAGAGGAACTTGAGGTACCATTATCCCGAGCCATATGAAAATGGGGTATAGGACCACAATTCATAAAAGAAGAAGTTAAATGAGGGGAAGCAAAATGCTCTTTGTGAGAAAAACCAGGCCCTTCCACAAAAAGGAGAGATTACCGTACCCTTTCACTTGGTTCCAAAAAAAAGACTTCATGTGGAACCAAGAGGTCTAATGAACTTGAGATACAAAAGATTGAGAGAAGTAAGGGAGAGCGAAGTGGCAACTCAAGAGTGGAAAAGGAGAGGATGTACGGAGTGATGTGAGGGAGTTGCCACACAATCAAACAAACCGTTCTACTTCTTTATCTTATTATGAAGAAGCTTTTGTAGGTACTCATGAAAATGAACTTCTAAAGGAGTCTTCATGTGAAGAACTCCCTGCATAGAAGAGAGAATGGAGGCCAAGACTGTCTATCCACTTGGTCAAATGAGCTTGCAATTAAAAGATCAAGGTAAAGGAGATCATTCGTATGAACTTCAAGGTATAATGGCTAAACTCAACACTTCTAATTCTTTAATTGAACAAGTTTGTGATATGAGTGTGAGTGATAGCTTGACTTTATGTGAGCTTAATGATTCTTTGCCATGTAATGATAGTGTCTTTGTTGAGAGTGTCCATACACTAGTTGATCCTTTTGATGACCGAGTTGACTCTTCTTGTAAGGTCGATTTGTGTTCACCTAGTGTTGACACTTGTAATTTGAATGAAAGTGCATTATTATGTGATCAATTTGAGTGTAATGTTAGTCCACTAGTCGAGGAATTTTGTGAAGTGATTAATGAACCTCTGATTAGTGATAATGTGGTTGTAGTTGATCATTTGAATGAGTGTGACACCCCACCCTTGCTTGATAGATGTGAAAATGAATCTCTTGGTCTTGTATTTGTGTCAAGTGATGAATCCTAAGATTGTGGTGGTGATGTGTTTTGTGTGGATAGTCATGAAGACCTTACATGTTTAAATTCTTCATCATTGATTGATTGTTTTGTCATTAAAGATAATATCTTATTTGATGATGACATGACTATCGAGGAGGATGTGCATAGTGGCATGTTGTGTGAGGTTGAAAATGTAGCCAATTTTTGGGTCAACAAGACCTATTGACCCACTATGGGAGATTGACACCCTTCCCTTAGACGGAAGCCTCGTCTTGAGGGATTGCAATTCAATCGTAGGGGTGGAACGTTGTAATATTCTTAAAGAATCAAAAAAAGAGGCATCTATAGTTGAGCGGGAAATTGACTTGCTTTATTGTTTGATACTAGTCTCTACCCTTCCTCTAATGAACTTAATTGTGAGCGTTTGTATGATTCTCCACCTATCTATGATAATGATATACGTGCTAGGCTTGAATCAAGTGACATCTATGGATTTGATCCGTTCATTGATTAAGATGCTAGTGAGGAGAGTGATATTGGTGATATTGCTTCCTTAGATACTTTCCTTACTAAATTGTCGTCTTGTGAGGTCTCACAATTGTGTAAGAAGGTATATGTGTTCCCTAAGGATTTCTACTTGATTTTACATTGCATGGCACCTTCCTCTATTACTTTTTTGCTTATGAT
>CM056498.1:17549686-17795809 GCA_029783415.1 Anisodus acutangulus
GACCTTACTTGTCGAGCACCACTAGACATACGTTTACCACCTAACAGTAATTAAGCATCGACCATGAGGTAACCTACTGGCATACAGAAATAATAAACTGGTAAGGTGCTATGTAAAATCCTGCAGACAGAAGAATCCAACCTATACATACTAAGGATGACAAGGCTAAACACGACTACTTAAATAGGACAACTATCTACAAGCCTCTAAAGAGTACGTGACATCTTAAGGTCGGGACAGGGCCCCTCCATACCCATATGCATATGCAAAAATATCGTAACACGTTTAGACTGCAACTCCGGGAGTGCTCCAATATCAGTTGAACTGGCAACCTACTAGTGTGGATCGTCGCCTTGTCTACCTGGACCTACTGGCATGAAACGATGTGCCACTCGACAAAAGAGACGTCAGTACGAATGAAATACCGAGTATGCTAAGCATGAAGAATAGCATAATAGATACATGAAAGTAACATGAGACAAGAGAGAATCAACCTGTACCGAATTTCCTCTGAGGGCCCTAATATGCATAAGTATCATGCACATATGTATATAATACCTGGTAATATATATATATATATATATACGTATATAATGCCATCAAGCCTCTGTGGGCATCTCATCATGTCATATCGACCTCTGTGGGCATAATCATCATCATATACCAGCTGATCAGGTAGTGGTGCATATATAACGTCGTATCCCTTTTTCCATCCCCATATATATAGTAGCGTATATAACACCTTTAAGGTCAAGGTATATATATACATATATAATGCATGAATGATACTAAGACACTCTGAGTTTATCGAAGTGACGTAAGGTTGTTGCATCTCCGATTAACATTATGAAACTAACATATAAACAGACCTTTTATTATGAGTAAATAAGACAAGATATACATGAATCAATAAGCTTCTTCAATAGACTGAAGGGCATATACATTTCTAGATTTCCAGAGTAGAGTTACTTTGGACGGACATTCGTTTACGTTCGTTTACATATGGGTCATGCCAAAAGAAGGAAGAGTATCCTTAACATACCTTTAACGTCAACTTCCAACTTACTGCTGTGACTAATCTCTTTTATGCCTCAATCTTATATGCCAAGAACTATTCTTTCTCCACATTACTGAAAGTCATGTTGTTGTTGTATGTCAACCACGAAGCAAATCAGTACACTTTTAGATAAACTTATAGGAATCAATCAAAATATGTGAAGAAATACCCGATTGCTACATTACCAAAAATGAATCACATTGTTGTCTTTCCAAAAATGGATTACGTTAATGAATTAGCTACTAAATAACATTGCAACAAGTTATTTCTAGAGAATTAGCTAATTTTTCCCCCTAAAATGAAATCTCTAAAGTAATTCCTTCTTTTTCTTTATTTGGAATGTGGAGCCCACACCTAACGTGTATACTCTCCAATACAACATAACATAAATTTTCTACCTACACCTTAAACAAGTGCATAGTCATTAGCCTGTTATGTTCATCATTGCACCTGGATATAACAAAAATGATAATGATCTATATACTCTTAATTAATACTTATCCATAATCAAATCTTGATATCAATTCACTTAAATAATAATCATTTCCTATACTCAATATCATAATAATGGGGTATAACATTAATCCATAGCCTCTTTATGCACACACCAAATATTATTCTCAACCACCATCGTCACACCTTTAAGTCCCAAATCATTTTGGGACTTTATCCTTTTATACACCAAGCTCTTGATGTGAATACCTAAATATAACAAAATTTTCCAAGACTCAAGTTTATTTAAATACGTCAAGCGATTCAAACCATGGCCCAAAAGTATGGGGTGTTACCAGTACTTAGGCATACCATTGTTGTTTTTATAGTATGTTAGGTAAAGAAAATGAGCAGGTTCGTGATACGCGTACGGAGTAGGAGAACTTGCTGCTTTGCAGACTTATTGGTGAGCCCACACCCTTGTTCGTGGGACACCCCTCTATCTTAGTTTATTTCTTTTAGTATCCAGACTGCATCCCAAAGTTAGTCCATTCATATCACACCCCAACCTTAGGGGTATGGCTGGCACCCGGTGCCTTAACGGCCCGAGCGTACCACTCTTTGAACCAGGTGTGAACATATAAGAATCTAGGAGGACAAGGCCTTAGAATGATAGGTGCATAGTCGTTTGACTATAATAACATGTGAACAGATATAATCCAACTTTATATGCATAACCAAGGCCTACAAGGCCATTATAATTATAAATAAACCATCAGAAAGGGCGGCAAGGCCAAACAAAACAATTATACATAAGACTCAAGTCTACAAGCCTCTATACATAACATGGAATAACAGAAGATCGGGACAAGGATCCTCCATATCCAAAATGAATATGTACATAAGTATCATAACCTACCAACACACTATAGCAACTCCGGAGGAATGGAACGCGATAACCAACCGTTGGATCAGGAAACCCACTAGGAGGGTGCGTTTATCCGTCTATTCAGTACGAAAGAATGTACTAAATCGTAATGAAATAAAATATAAATAATTGCGGAGAATATAAATAGGGATAACAAAGACAACATGTAGCTCTGAATATCACCAATGGCTTATAATATGCTTTCTTTCTCTTAAAAACTTATACATATATATATATATATAAGCTATACTATGGGGCAATATCATCATCAAACCGCTCTCTGGGCTATAAAACGTATCCAACTATAGTGGTGTGCATATATAAGTGTCATACCCAGCCAACTATATCACGTCTCAGTGTCATAAAACAGATACATATATATAACGCATGAATGATCTCAGAAGAACATTATGGACATGGTCGGAGTGACATAAGGTTGTTATCCTCTGAATATCGTTATGTAACTACATCAACAGTCGTGAAACCAATAAGAGGTACAAAATATCACATAATCAGAGATAATATAGGATGTGGAAAAATACTCCCGGCAAGGGACATATAAAATCCATAAAACATTTCAAGAGCAAGAATGAATACACTTCTAATATTCCAAGGAAGAGTCATTTAGGAATTGGTTTGTTTTATGTTGTTTTCTATAAGATCACGCCAAAGAGAAGAAAGGGTAGGCCTTAGATACCTTTATCGCTTAGCAACGTTAGCTTACGAATCCTCGTACTCTCTACGAATGATAACCTATGTAATAGAGAGAGTTTGAATCAATATTGGATTGATAAGATAAAAGATTGATTCACTACGACATTTTATTGACCACTTAACGAACATAGAACTCCATGTCCTTCAACAATGGTAATTCAACACTAAGACAACATCCTTAGTCCTTTCTAGCTTCAGTTTTCTTAATCACAAACTACCAACAAGATTCTAAAACTCTAACACCAATACTTAGCTTCAAACAAGTAGCCCAACAATCAACACAACACAACCCCTTGTTCTTCAAGAATTTCTTAGCAAGATCTTTAACAATCACACCACTACAACTTGTATGAACTTATACACATAAAGTAGAATAAAAATCTTACCTCAATTTACAACAACCACTCTAATTCTAAGGTTACTTCACCTCAAGGGATTCTCCAAACTCAACAGAACGAGGAGAAGAATGAGCTAGCGATGATCACAAGATTTTTTACGTCTGATTCACGTTGTTTGCCTTTGATCTTCAACTAGGTTGATATGGAGACTTTTAGAGAGAGTTTAGGAGCCCTAAAGATCTGTTGAAGCTATAAAATAATGCCAAGGTAGAGCTAGGATCTATTTAAAAAAAAGGATAAACTTGCACCGACCACCATCTGCGGCGAGGTATGCAGTTCGCAGATGGTGTCACAGACTTTGACCAGAAAACCTAAAATATATTTCCCACTTTGCGGAACAATCTACACTTCACATACATACTCTGCGATTCATAGACTGCCCCATGCGATGACATTTTATTGAGTTTCATCAAAACTTATTTTCGTTGATCCGATTAGTTTTAAACGTCTCAAAACTTACTCAACACTTTCCTAAATTTATTAGTCTCTTGGAGGGATCTTACCCTATCCAAGATTATGTCGGATAACATTACGATAATGATGTCGTACAAAACACGAGGTGTAATATCCTTACCTCCTTAAAAACATTCGTCCTTTAATGTTGGGGTAACGTAGCTTAGGATTCTAACTCTTAGATTTCTCCAAAAAATTGGCAGAGATTCCCTATAAATAGGACTATCCAAACCTTCCACGTAGCCAAGAAACATATCCAATGCCACACACGGCCATACAATGCAACATATAATAGCATACCAGGCTCACACGACCGTCTATCTACTAAGAGATCAAATAGATAAGCCATAACTCGCCTCAACTGTCAAGTCTTGAAGTCTGGGTTGTGTCTGTCACATCTATTCCAATATCAATGACTATACAAGGTATATAGAGTAAGCTTACTACTATAAGACAAGAATCAAAAAATAATATCGCACAAGGGTCAATATAAACCTGATGTCTGAAATAAGTGAGGATATCTAGATTTCATGTCCTCCTCAACCTCCCACTTCATCTCTTCTACATTATTGTTTCTCCATAACACCTTAACGAGGGCTAATTCTCTAGTTCCAACTTTTGGACCTGACGATCTAGGATAGCAACTGGGACCTCTTCGTAAGACAGGTTCTCTATAATCTGAACATCCTCTACATGAGTAATATGGGAGGGATATCATATACATTTTCGAAGCATCGATACATGAAAAACACATGATGGACTATCTCTAACTTTGGAGGTAACTCAAGCTCATACACTACCTGGCCGATTCTTTGAAAAATCTTGTAGGGTCCGACATATCTAAGGCTAAGCTTGACCTTCTTGCCAAACCTCATTACACCCTTTATAGGTGATACCTTCAAGAATACCCAATCATCAATGGTAAACTTCAAGTATCGATGCCGAACATCTGAATACGACTTCTACTAACTTTGGGTAGTCAATAAGTGCCCCTAGATAAGTTTCACCTTTTCTACTACTTGCTGAACCAAATCAAGACCCAACAAGTCAACTTCACCAACTTCAAACCAACCAATCGGAGGTCTACACTTTCACCCATAAAAGGCTTCATACGAAGCCATCTTGATGCTGGAATGATAGTTATTATTATAAGCAAACTCAATTAGCGGCAAGTGATCCTCCAAACTACCTTTGAAGTACAACACACAAGCTTGTAGCATGTCTTTGAGCATTTAAATAGTGCGCTCAGCCTAGCCATCAATTTGTGGATGAAATGTCGTATTAAGGTTTACCTGAGTACTTAAACCTCTTTGAAATGACTTCCAGAAGTTATCTATAAATTGTGAACCCCTATCAGATATAATAGATACTAGAATCCCATGAAGGCAAACTATATCCCTTATATATAATCGGGCATAATCTTCAGTTATATAGGTAGTCTATATTGGTAGAAATGAGCCAACTTCGTCAATCTATCAACTATTACGCATATAAAGTCATACTTCTGTTGTGAATGGGGGAAACCTGTAATGAAATCCATGTTAATCATCTCCCATTTCCATGTTGGAAGCTCTATATTCTGAATTAGTCCCCAAGCTTCTGATGCTCAATCTTAACGTGCTGACAATTCGGACATTGAGCCACATATTCTGCAATATTATTCTTTAGGTCATTCCAGTAGATTGCCTTAAGGTTATGATACATATTCATCAACCCTAGATGAACATAATACCGTGATTAATGTACCTCTATCATAATATGCTCTCTGAGTCCCCAAACGTGAGGCACACACAAACGAATTCGATACCTAAGAACTCTATCATTCCCAATATCTAGTATCAGCTTCTTCTGTTGTAAGATTCCTTCTTTCATCTTTACTAATTCAAGATATTCAAACGTCGCTTCTTCACTTTGGCTATTAACGAAGATTCTGTTGTATTCTGGAGGATAACACCCCCGACACCTAAATCAAGCAACTAAATGCTCAAACTAGCCAACTAACGCAGGTGTTTAGTCATATGCATCTTCTTTGCTGCTACATGACTTAGAATACCCATCAACTTATGGCTTAGAGCGTCAGCTACCATATTAGCTTTACTGGGATGATAAAGAATATCAATATCATAGTCTTTCAGCAACTCAAGCCACCTCCTTTGCCTCAAATTCAACTCATTCTACGGGAAGATATACTAAAGGCTCTTGTGATCAGTAAGAATATCAATATGAATGCCATATATATAATGACACCATATCTTCAAGGCGAACACTACCACTGCTAACTCAAGATCATGAGTCAGGTAATTCTGCTCGTGCTTTCTCAACTATATCGAAGCATATACGATAACCCTGCCATGCTACATCAAAACACAACCTAAGCTAACTCTCCAAGCATCACAATAAACAACAAACCCTTCTGAGCCCTCTAGATGTGTTAGGACAGGTGCTGATGTCAACCTATTCTTCAATTCCTGGAAACTTCATTTGCATGCCTCTGACCATTAAAACTTAGCCGTTTTATGAGTGGGCTTTGTTAGTGGAGAAGAAATAGAATAGAAGCCCTCTACATATCTCTGATAATAGCCTGCCAAGCCAGGAAACTATAGATTTCTATAGGAGTTGTGCGCCTCGGATAATTATTCACTGCTTCAATCTTCTGACTATCAACTTTAATGCCTTGATTCAAAACTATATGGCTAAGAAAGGCTAATGAATTCAACCAGAACTCGCATTTGGATAGCTTGGCATACAACTTGCGATCCTGGATCATTTGTATCAATACTCACAAATGATCAGGAAGCTCCACCTCTGACAGAGAATACACCAAAATATCATCAATAAACATAATCACAAGGATCTAAGGTAAATCTTCGAGAAATGTTTAACACCCTGCAATTGATCAAACAAGTCATTGATCCTCGAAAGTGGGTACTTATTCTTGATAGTAACCTTGTTAAATTGATGGTAGTCAATACACATTCTTAGTGCGTCATTTTTCTTACGAATGAACAGTACGGGTGCACCCCACATAGAAGTATTGGGCTTAATAAATCCTTTCTCTGACAAATCCTTCAAATACTCTTTCAATTCTTTCAACTCAACAAGATCTATTCTATAAGGGGGAACAGATATCGACTGAGTGCCTGGAAGCACATCCATAGCAAAGTCAATTTCCCTTTCTAGAGGAATACCCAGAAGCTCGTCTGGGAATACATCTGGAAACTCATTGACTACGTGGACGGACTGAAGGTTTGGGGGTTCTTTCTCAGCATCATGAACCCGAACTAAATAATATATATAACCTTTGGAAATCATCTTTATCGTCTTACGATAGGAAATAAACCTACCCTTAGGTGTTGCATAACTTTCATTCCATTCTAATACCAGCTCATTTGGAAATTGAAATCCAACAACTTTCGTCCGATAATCAATATTGGCATAACACGAGGCTAACCAATTTATACCCATAATCACATCAAAATACACCATTTCTAACTCCATCAGGTTTGATAAGGTATGATAGCCAACAACTATTACTACACAATCCCGATAGACCTGTTTAGCAATTACTGGATCACCAATCAGTGTAGACACCATAAATGGTTCACCCAACAACTGAGGCTCTCTACTAAATTACAAGCAACGAATGTTGTAACATATGATAATGTATATACTAGATCTATCGATACATATACATCATGAGAGAAGATGGACAAGATACTTGTGATGATATCCGGGGATGACTCCTGATCCTGTCTACCCACCAGTGCATAAATACGATTTTGATTAGCACCTGAAATAGATGTTCCACATCAACCTCTCCTCGACTGGATGACGGCTGAGAATATTGCCACGGAGGGCATACTGAAGATGAATAAGCAGCTACAGACCCTAGAAAATTCTCTCCATTCTGCTGGTGGCGCACGCGACCCCCTGGACTACTCCTATGACTTATACCATATAACAGTGACATCCCACAATTTATAAGAAGCTAACTCTACTGACTCAGTATCGGTGGCATGCATTACCCTTAAGGTCCGTTGTATTTCATCTAGAAAATTATATATGTCCTCATTCGGGTTTGACCCCGTGATTACCGGAGGTTCCAAGTTGATAAAATCCTGGACTCTCACGCTATGATTTCTGTTAGAAAGACCAGTAACATTATGTTAGGCTTGAGTGGCGACTAACCGAGCCAATAATAGAACTGCACTCCGCATATCATGATCCTGATCAGGAGCATTGATCATATGAAGGAACTGGCGGTACAATTGCTCTTCTAAGCTCCTTTGGAGGTAGTGGTGTCTTGGAAGTCTGAGATAAGGACTCGTTTTGATAGTTGCATAGTCTTTTGAACATAATAACCTGTGACCAGAGAAAATCCAACCGTATATAAATAACCAAGGCCGACAAGGCCATCAT
This sequence comes from Anisodus acutangulus, assembly GCA_029783415.1. Classification (NCBI taxonomy): domain Eukaryota; kingdom Viridiplantae; phylum Streptophyta; class Magnoliopsida; order Solanales; family Solanaceae; genus Anisodus; species Anisodus acutangulus. The sequence continues at coordinate 17,558,088 of CM056498.1, forward strand.
AAGTATAAACACATCATTAGAAAGGCCGGCAAGGACATATAAAACAATTTTACACAAGACTCAAGTCTATAAGCCTCTAGACATAACATAGAGTAATAGAAGATCAGGACGTGGCCCTGCCATACCCAAAATGAATATGTACATAAGTATCATAACCTACAAACAGACTATAGCAACTTTGGAGGTATCAGAGCGTGAAAAAAGGAAATAAAATTAACATGAAGAGACATCCGTCATTTGAACAAATTAATAGATTAAATAAAGTAAAATAGTTATGTAAAGAATTAAGACATCTCTTAATCGAAAGAAGAAATCAAAACAAAATAATAATAAAATACTACAGTGAATTACTATCATTAAAAAGATCGGAAAACATAATAGATAATGATAGAGAGATAGCACAAAAGAGTACAGACTTGGATAATATTATAAGAGTATAAAGAGAATTAATAAATTTAAACACAAAAATAAATATACAAAACCATTTGATAACAGATTTAAACACAGACTTATAGATGACTACAGATCATTATTGATGAAAATCAATTAAAACAACTTCAAAAAATAACTGAAAAAACTCTTTACTTATAATAGGGATATAAACCAACATATAGTAAGCTACAAAATAAGTACAGATCTTATAAAAGAAAGTGATCAACGGGTACAAGAATGTTCCCAACAAATATGTGAACAAAAAAATACTATTAAAAGCCTAAGAAACATGTTAGCAATAAAGGATGAAAAATTACGACAAAAAGATGAAAAAAATATGAAAATAAGAGAAGACAAATTGAGAGAAATAATATGAAAGGATAATATAATAAAAGATCAAAATGATGTCATAATAGAACAATATAAGCATATTGACGGGTTAATTAATGGATAAGGGAAAAGAAATAGCAGATAACTCAGATGAAATATATTACCAAATGAATGCATATGAAGAAGGAATAACACAAACTCTAAGCTTTAAATCAGCAATATATCAAAAAATACAAGATGAAAAAGAAGAATTATCAATTAAGAAAATATTTAAAACTAAGTGGTTTGAAAGAAATAAAGAAGTAAGATATATAGCACAAAAATATGAAAACATAATAGACACAACTAGTATTAATGGAAGGGAAAAAATAAGTTTATTAAATGATGAAATAATAAAAAGAGAATTAGCAAAATCATCTACTAAAGAAGCTAAAAAGTACATAAATATATACTTTGGAGGAGTAGAATTTACTATAAAAGCATATTTTCAGAAGAATATAGACACACATATACAAATATACATACTAGATAATAGAATATTAGAAAATTTACAAGACGCTTTAATATCTGTGATAAAAGGAAATTTAATATATCAGAAACTAAAATTTACAGCACAGCCAGATTTTAGTATTTCATTAAAATATTAATATAAAGACTTATCTTTAACATTATATTATAAACTAGATGGAATAAAGATGTCACCAGGTAGTAAAGTCATAAGCATAGAAACAAAAATGATATATCCCTTAACAGGAAATCATCATGTTTTAAAATAACATGAAATGAATATTTTAGTACCAAAAATGTATCAAGAGATATTAGAACAAATAGAACATAAAGAAAATGCTAAGATAACAATACCAGAAGAAATACATATGGATTTTAGTACTAGAACCCTAACACCATCACAAAAAATAAAACCACAAATAGAAGGATCTAGACTAAGTTTTAGAAAAGAACCAATGATATCAAGACAAACTAGACTAATATTTGGAAAACCAAGAACACTAGACTTAATAAATATACTCAGTAATAGATTAAGAATTAAAGTAATAATATTCAATTGAGTAACAACAACTGATTGTATAGCTGAAATAAATACATGAGCTATTAAATTTTTTATACATATAAGTAAGATTAACGAAAAAGATTGTAACTTGATAGAACCACAAGCATGTAACTATCCTGAAAACGAAAGAGAAATAATATTAACCAAAAGTATTAACTTGAAATTCAAAATCCAAGATTTAAAATATAAAATAAATATAGGAGTAATAGAATATGATAGTTTTAATGAATAACTATTAGGAAGTGATTGTTTAACTATGATAGATTATAAAAATAATAATGAAGAAATTGAAATAAATGACCAAGAAAAAATGAGATTTGTAAATAAGATATGAATATCCACGGAAAAATACAAAAGAAAAAACAAAAATTAAAAATAATAAAAATAGTTTTATCCAAAGAAATAATATCTCAACTTAAATACCTAGAATACAGTGCAAAAGAAATAAAATTAAAAAATGATATAAAACAACTAGAACAATAATGTAATAAATTTGATAAAATATGGATAGATATGGGAAATGGATGAAAGAAAAGAATAAATAATCCTGAGTAACTTTAATGAAAAAAATGATGCAATATGGAATGAAATAATAGTAAAAGAAGAGATAAAAAATACCCTAATAATAATGAATTAAATGAGAGAAAAACAAACACAAATGCAACAATTAATAAGAGAAGAATTGATAAAATTATAGAATGTATCTGAAGTACCAACATTTAAAATAATATTAGAACAACTTAACATATTGGTAGCACATATAAATAAAGGAAAACAAGTAATAGAAGAAGAACCTAGTACAAGTCAAGAAAAAATAGTTGATACTACAACTAAAAACCCAGAATTAGTACCAATAGATGCATGAAAAAGAAGTAAAGAACCTATAATGGTAGATATTAGTAAAATAAAACCTAACTTATCAGAATCAGTGGGAAAACATTAGATAACCTAGCAATATTACATAAAAAAGACAATTTTAATGGAAAATCAAGAACACAATGTAATCACATTTCTTAAAAACCATGGAAAAGATATAATAGAAAAGAAAAAGTACAAGTATGAACCAATAAGAAAGAAAGACTATAATACACCAAATAACAATAAAAAGGTGAAAATATATATTTAACTGACACAGAAAAAAGTGAATACTTACACCTAAAGTTAGAAAAACAAGAACAACAAACATCAGAATTAGTAAAAGAAAATACAAAACTAAAATCACACAATAATGAAGAATGGTTGAGTAAATATAAAAAATATAAACATAAGTTTAAGGATACAAATAAAATATTAAAAGAAACAAATATAGAATTAAAACAGACGAAAGATGAATTAAATCAAGTCAAACAAGAAATGAAAGAGTTAAAAGAAGAGTTAAATATTCTAAAAGAACAAATGATAAGGTTAAAAGGAAAAATAAAGTAAGGAAAATATATAAAAAAAGTGATGAAAGTACTACTAATAGTGAAAGAACTAATAAAGATACAGACAAAGATAGTAATATAGAAAATGAGTTAACCAACCAAGAAATACAAGTAGCAAAATTTATAGAAGAAATAGAAGAAGAAGAAGAAGAAAACTCAGAATTAGTACAAGAAAATAATCAAATAATGGAAGTTTTAGAAAAATAAAAAAATGTAAATGCAATTATAGAAGAAGAACCTGAAAGTGATATAGAAGAAGTATTTAACAGACCTATAGAAACAGAAGTAGAGTCAGATGATATAGTAAATGAAGATACTAATGACTTTTCTGAAAAAGAATTAATAGACCCTAATTTAGAAGTAATAACAAGAAGATATAATAAATTACCAAACCATATAATAGTAGGACAATAAGATGAATTCAAAGAATTTATAGGATCAATGTCACAAGGACTAAACTTTAATGGATACTTCCTAGGTTTAGATAATGTTTATGATGAACAAGAAATAGGTAGAAGAATAAATGATTGGAATCTTGGAATGTATATAGCATTAATGAACTCTACACATACAGATAACATATATTACATCTATGATTTAATATCTAAAACACTAATTGGAAAAGTAGCATTTTGGATGGATTTCATAGCATACCAACTACGAGGAGAAATATTTAGTCATGCAAGAGACTGGAAATCTATGCTAATGATATTTGGTATAGTACTAAAAATAATTTTTAGGAGAAAAATGGTTAGTAGCAAGAGAAAATGTATTTGCAGAAAGAAAAACTTAAATTATAATGAATCTATATAACATGAAATGATGTAAAACTAATAAACTACCAGAATATACAATAAGTTTTAGTAAATTCTTTTATGAAGCAAGATTTTTACCACAAGAAGGATTAATAGATCAACAACTCTATTATGATCATCTACCAAAACCATATAATACTGAAGTATCAAAATAATATACTCAACTAGAACCAAGAGAAAATACCTTAGGAGAAAGGATAAGAGTACTAAGAGCATACTTAATGCGAAAGTGTGAAGAATATAGAATACAACAAAAGGTTAAAAAAGATAAGAAACTAGGATTAATAAAATATGTGGATTCACAGAACGAAGATTAATATTTGGATGTGATAATAAAAAAAAGAAATATAAGAAAGGTCGTAAACATAAAAAATATCAAAAAAAATGATATAAAAAATATAATAGATACAATAAACCATATTACAAACCTTATAGGAAAAAGAGATTTAAAAATATAGAAATATTCCTTAAACTAGAAAGAGATTTAAACATAAGAGAAAGTTTAGAAAAAGAAAGTATATAAAACCTTTAGAAGAAAAACCCAAAGAATGTAAATGTTGGAATTGTAATGAAAAGGGACATTATGCTAATAAATGCCCAAAACTAAAGAAAAATGTGTAAAATATATAAATACAACATAATTTATTATGAATCTGCAACAGATACAAGAAAATAATAAAAAATGGTATGAATATGAAGACTTTTATGTCAGTGAGACTGATGAAGAAAGTGAAACAGAACCAGAAAATATGAACTTTATTAACCAATACTCAGATAGTGAAAATAGTTCAGAATAAAATGAAATTACAAAAAGAAAAAAGAAAAATGTTAGAAGAAATAGATTACTGGATACAATGTGAAAGAGAATATGCCTATAAACTTAGTACAATTACTAGTGAAACAGGATATAAATATTATCATGATAGATATAAAAAGTTACTAAGAACCTTAATAAAATAAGGAAAATATTGAATGAAATAACATGGCAAGAAATCCAAAGAATAGATAGTATAATAAACAAAATAGAAATACAAGATACTAATATTCAACAACCTAACTAAATAGTAGAAATCTATATAGACGTTCATATAGAATATAAGCCTAATAAAATGATAAAACAAAAAATCTTTATAGAAAATAGAGCAGACTTATGTCTGGCAAGATGGAAAAAATCTAAAACTCATAGAATAAGAGTATCAGAATTTAATGAACAAATGAAAGAGTTAGAAATAATAGAAGAAAGTATGAGAATAATATTAGATAAAATAATATTTAGACTATCAATAATATATCAAGAAGATCACATGAGACAACAAGTATTGTTAAGAAGCATTTTTCTAGACTTCTTTAAAACCCAAGTTGTAAACAATAATACTTTAAGTTTACAAACACCTTGTAATAAATGGATAATACTAAAAAGAATATTATCAATATAAACAATACGATTGTGTAATATAAGATCATATAGGAATAATAACCTACAACTATTAAAAGAAAAATATCTTAATATATTAAAATTGAATTTTGGAGAAAATCCAGTAAAATTTTGGGGAAAAAATAAATATATGCTGAAATCAAATTAATAAATTCCAATGATACGATTAGATGTAAACCTATTAGATATAGTCCAACAGACCAAAAATAATTTGAACCCAGATAAAAGAATTTTTAGATCTAAAAATAATACAAGAAAGTAAAAGTTCACATAGCAGCTCAGCCTTTTTAGTAAGAAAATATAGTGAACAGAAACGAGGAAAGGCTAGGATGGTAATAGACTATAGAGAATTAAATAAAAAGATAATATGTGATGGATATTTTTTACCATATAAAAGAAACTTTATTAACAAATTAGAAAATAAAAAAATGATTCAGTAAATTTGATTGTAAAAGTGGATTTTGGCAAATAAAATTAACAAATGAATCAAAACGTTTAACAACATTTAGTTCCCCTCAAGGACACTATGAATAGAATGTACTACCATTTAGATTAAAAAATGCACCATAAATATTTCAAAGAAGAATGGACCAAGTGTTCAGAAAATTAACAGAATTTTGTGTAATATACGTTGATGACATATTAATATATAGTGACAATCTGGAAGATCATATAAAACATCTAGAATAATTTATAAAAACTATAAAACAACATGAAATATTATTAACTGAAAAGAAATCTGAAATCTTCAAAAATCGTATCGAATATGTAGGATATATAATAGATAAAGAAGGATTACAATTGCAAGAACATGATGTAACAAAAATAAAAAAATTTAAAAAAAATTAGAAAATAAAAAAGAAGCACAACAATTTCTAGGAGTAGTAAATTATGCTTCAGACCATATAAAAAATTTATCACTTTTAAAAAATCATTGCAAGAATTAACTAAGAAAAATATAACATTTGAATGGACAAAAGAACATACTAAAGCTATAAACAAAATCAAGGAAAATGTAAAAGCCTTACCAAAACATAGAATACCAACGGAACAAGATCAACTAGAACTTTTATTGATACTAGTGATATAGGATGGAGAGCAGTCCTCATAACTTATGATAAAGATGATATAGATAAAGAAAAACCATTGATATGTGGATATGAAGGTGGAACATGGAAGTCAAATGAGAAAAGTTACCATATTAATGATAAATAATTATTAGCTGTAAAATTTTGAATAAAACGATTTCATTATCACCTATTAACAGTAAAATTTGTTGTTAGAACTGATAACACTCAAGTAAGATCTTTTATTATGAATAAAATAGATCATATACCAGAATTAAATAAAAAAGAAAATGACAATCATTCTTTTGTTATTATGATTTTATTGTTAAAAATATCTCTGCAACTAAGAATATTTTAGCTTATTTTCTTAGCAGGTACAATGATGTCAGTCAATAGTGATAATTTTGAAGACTATATTACTAATGTTGTAGAAATTATCAACCAAAATCAAGAGATCATCATAACTAAATTGCAAGAAAATACACATCTGGTAAACCAGCTTAAAGAAACTTCACAAGACTTTCAAAACCTAAAAGCCTTAAAATCACCTAACCTTGCTATAGAAAAACCAAATATTCCTACTACACTTCCAAAAACTTTTGCATCCAAACTTGCAACCATGCCATCCACTATACCATCTTCATTTTCTCAGACATTAACAACATCAATGTGTGATAAACTGAAATTTGCACCTGATTATATTAGTGCTTATGAAAAAATAAATAAGTTTTATGACTACAAATCTAACCCATATATTTTACGAAGTGCTAAACTTAGTAAATATCCAAGATTTTTATGTACCGAAAATGCTAACCCTAACATAGTAACAAAACTCTTTCTTTACGATTTTATTGATAAAATAATAGTTGATGGAACTTTGTATAATATTTTTAAATTACCCAGTATTATTGTAGAATCTGTAAAAGTAATGATGAATTCCTTTGGAAAGGGAACATACGACATACAATTTTTTTATGCTTCTACTAACCTAACAGGAAAACCTATAATAATTTGTCAACTATTTAAAACAGGAAAAAATAGTACTATTAGTGGAGACGATGGAGATTTAAAAATGAAGATTCCTTGAACCATTGATAGATTTCAAGAATGGCTCAGTGCCAAATGAGCTATTGGATTGTTAACTTTAAAATCCAAGATTGAAGACATGTTACGCACCCGAAAGGCATGTATTATTTGAACCACTAAAGGAGGAGATGTGAAAGAATTGATAACCATATACTACAATAATTATATAGTATCACAAGATACTATTGATTTGACAAACCTTCATGATAGGATCATAAACCTGAAACATAAACATGCCAAAGAAATATTGGAGCAATATCAGATGTTAACAGGCCAAAAGAAAAGATATGTGATCAGTACTAACCATGTTAACAATATTACTAATACTACAATAAAGGGACAAAAACCTTATGATCATTTTGCCTAAGATGTAAGATCATATGATACCCTAATTAGGCCCAATGTAGTAAAACTACAGAAGGGCCCATATTACAAATTATACTAATATCATATTATTCATATTATCCAACAAAAACAAAGAGAATGAAGATACTAAGAAACAAGACATATCGAGAAAGCTAAACAAGAAAGATGACACCAATGAAAACAGTAGCAGTTGGCCTTAACAAAAGCAGCCAGACCAATGACAAAATGGAAAAGAAGACAAATCAATCATAGCAAACAAAGCACTATAGCCTTTTAGACTTTTGATAAAAGATTTTTGTCATTTTGCAATCATGTAATCAAATTACTATTTACTTTACATCTTTTTGAAAAAGTATTGTCATTTTACAATCATGTAATCAGTCGAGGTTATCTATATAAGGAGCCTCAGTGTAACATTGGAAACTAACTTGCAAATACAATAATTTCTATCTTCTGAAAACTTTTCTCCCATCGGCCCCATTGGGCATCTTCCTTACCATAACAACCTCCGTGGGCACCATACCATGTAATGATTAATGAATGTATGCATAATGCAAATGCGGTATACTAATGTACACACAGAAATCCTCCCATAACCGCCTCTGTCGGCATCGTGTTATATCGCCACACAAGGGCATCACATCATCACATCATATTGGCCTCTTCGGGCTCTTTTGTGATAGTCTGTACCAGCTGCAGGTAGTGTGTGTATATAACGCCTTTCCCTTTTCACATATTCCCTACATATATATACAATATTTACCATATAGTAGTGTGCATAGCATAAGTGGTCCAGGATAATACATGAATGCAATGCAAATGAAAATGCATGAATGATAACACAATATTCCAATCTCAACGGGTGACATAATACCTTTATACCTTCGGGTAACATTGAGAATATCAATACCTTTTCTGTATGCCTCAATAAGTACTTAGAAATAATTTTAGACATGCTTTTAGCATAGGAATCAATAAGAATATTCTTAACTACTAAGAGTAGAATGAATTATGGAGCAATATCACGGTTATATTTCGTTACATGGAACATGCCAAAAGAAAGAAATACTTTGCCTTAACATACCTTGAATCCAAGCTTAATAACTCAAAATTGAGCTTAAAATGGAAACTTTAATCAACGTTGCTGCACTTGTATTCCAGTGCTACTACTACTTCGTACTCACTCTTTCCTCTTCCAAATCAAGAAATGCTTCTAATTGAAATTTTAAGAAGTGGCTACTTATTCGCATGTTTCCTAATAGAAAATAAAATGGTTGGTCTCTTTTTCATTACAAAGAAAAGGTAAAAGGTTTGAAAGTTTCTAAAATGAGATAATATTAGAGAAGTGTTGGGCGTTCTTTTGGCTTAAAAAGGATTCTCAAAGTTACGAAATAAGCTCCCTTATCATGATGTCTCCCACTCAGCCTAATTCCGGTGGTGGAGAGCTCAATTTAACGCAACATACCATTATCATACACGGTCACTTAATTAATTAAGTGACATGCCTCCGAATAATTTATCAATCACACACATAATTAATTTTGTGATCACAATTCACTTAAATCTTAATAACTCATAAGACCTTCATATACTCAATGTCATAATTTTATAATATGACACTTGTCCATAACCTTTTTGGAGACATACAACTCTTATTTCCACTTCCCATCGTCACACTTGTTACGTCCAAAATTATTTCAGGATTTAATTCTTTTATATACTAATCTCTTTATTAGCATACGTGATATCACATAAAATCCCCGAGGCCCGAGTCTACTTATTACGCTTAGGTGCTCAAATCATTGTCCAAAATTCCGGGATGTTACATCTCTCCCTCCCTTAAAAACATTCGTCCTCGAATGTTGGGGTGACATATCTGATCCTTGTCGCGTAACCAACGAATACAACTACCTTCATACATCACTACATCACTACATCAGACCTCTCATACTCCTTTCCTGAACACCCGAGAATTTCCACATTTGACCAAAGAGTTCCTTATGTCCCTCATCCACCATTGATCCTTACGCCGTTCTAGAATGATCATACCTTTGTTAGACCTGTACAATCATAATATCATTCACCTATATCCTTCTTGTTGTAATTCTTCATTCTATTCATCACTAAGCGAAAACATTTCTACCTTGATACTTAATCATATCATTCCACTAACTGTTTTCATATTCCTTACCACCATTCTTTGATTGTTCCATACTTCTCGTCCTCAATGGTCAGCATAACACTCGTATTTACACTCAATCCAACTTTAATCTCCCTACTAATCATAATCATTCTGGAAGAATGTATTGCTGTAATCGTAAATATGACAAAGTCTACAAAGAAAAATCCTTACAATCTCCTGCATTTCGATGCTTAGTATTTCATTTACCTTACTAAACATTTCGCTTTCCAGGCTTGCATTATTTCTTCCATCTTCTGTATATGAGCGAGACAACTTCTCATAATCTCAAATTTTAACAATAATACTGCCCCTTCTGGCGTATCAATCGTCTTGGTATAAATAACTCATTTACTGGCTACGACTACAAACTAATCAAAGTCTTTTTGGTAACCGGAAATACTGAATCCGTAACATGCACAAGTTAACTCGAATTCATAAAAACTCAACTCTACTGCACGATCTATGATATGAAAGAATAGAAATCATCCCTAAAATGTCAGATACCCTCCTGTTTATAAATATGGTGCACAACATACCCATAAACAAGACTCTACTAGACACGACTTGTACACTCCCTAGGACAAACAATCTATGATACCAAGTTTGTCACGACCCAAATCGTAGGGCCTTGACGGGCACTTGGACCCCACCAGCCGGGTACCGCCAATCGTACATTTAACACCCAATCATAATTAATTACGGACTAAGCCGAAGGAAAACTATGTAAAATCTTTATCCAGAAAACCAACTTATGTATATACATACCCATACCAAGGCCGATAAGGCCACACATGACAACTAACCACATGACATATGTCTACAAGCCTCTAAAGAATACATGACATCACAAGGACGGGACAGGACCCCGCCATACCCATATGCGTATGCAAAAATACTGTACCACGACCAGACTGCAACTCTGAAACAAATAGAGTGCTCCAACATCAACTGAACAAGCAACCTACTAGCGTGAACCGTCACCTTCTTTAACTGAATCTGTGGGCATGAAACGCAGCGTCCCCCGATAAAAGGGACATCAGTACAACTGATGTACTGAGTATGTCAGACACGAACAATAGTATAACAGGGATATAACAATAACTGAAACAGAAATAACTGACCAATAGTAAATTCCTCTGAGGGCCCTAATACATATGCCTAAATGTTATGCACAATGCAGTATACATATACATCGGCCCCATTGGACATCTTCCTTATCATAACAACCTCTATGGGCACCATACCATGTAATGATTCATGAATGTATGCATATGCAAATGCGGTATACTAATGTCCACATAGGAATCTTCCCATAACTGCCTCTATGGGCATCAGGTTATATCGCCACACAAGGGCATCACATCATCAAATCATATTGGCCTCTTCGGGCTTTTTTGTGATAGTCTGTACCAGCTGCAGGTGGTGTGCGTATATAACGCCTTTCCCTTTTCCCATATCCCCTACATATATATATATACAATATTTACCATATAGTAGTGTGCATAGCACAAGTGGTCCAGGGTAATATATGAATGCAATGCAAGTGAAAATGCATGAATGATAACACAATATTCCAATCTCAACGGGTGACATAATACCTTTATACCTTCGGCTAACATTGAGAATATCAACACCTTTTCGTATGCCTCAATAAGGACTTAGAAACAATTTTAGACATGCTTTTAGTATAGGAATCAATAACATGAATATTCTTAACTAGTAAGAGTAGAATAGATTATGGAGCAATATCACGGTTATATTTCGTTACATGGAACATGCCAAAAAAAGAAATAATTTACCTTAACATACCTTGAATCCAAGCTTAATAACTCGAAATTGAGCTTAAAATGGAAACTTTAATCAACGTTGCTGCACTTGTATTCCAGTGCTACTATTACTTCGTACTCTTTCCTCTTTCAAATCAAGAAATGCTTCTAATTGAAATTTTAAGAAATGGCTACTTATTCGTATGTTTCCTAATAGAAAATAAAATGGTTGGTCTCTTTTTCATTACAAAAGAAAAGGTAAAAGGTTTGAAAGTTTCTGAAATGAGATATTAGAGAAGTGTTGGGCGTTCTTTTGGCTTAAAAAGGATTCTCAAAGTCACGAAATAAGCTCCCTTATCATGATGTCTTCCACTCAGCCTAATTCAGGCGGTGGAGAGCTCAATTTAACGCCTCATACCATTAACATACACAGGTCACTTAATTGCCTCCGAATAATTTATCAATCACACACATAATTAATTATGTGATCTCAATTCACTTAAATCTTAATAACCCATAAGACCTTCATATACTCAATGTCATAATTTTGTATATGACACTAGTTCATAACCTTTTTGGAGACATACAACTCTTATTTCCATTTTTCATCGTCACACTTGTTACGTCCAAAATTATTTCGGGATTTAATCCTTTTATATACTAATCTCTTTATTAGCATACGTGATATCACATAAAATCTCCGAAGCTCGAGTCTACTTATTACGCTTAGATGCTCAAATCATTGTCCAAAATTCCGGGACGTTACATTAACATTCTTGCAACCATGTAGCATATCACGTTATTGTGCCTTTTAAGCCTTATATTGCTAAATGGGTCTCTGAGTAAATTTATTGTCAGAGACCTCACTCCATTGAGATTGAGAGATTAGCACCAAAGCAATGACAATAATCATATATGCATTATACCCCAATATGATAACATATATATAGAGAAATTAGATCACACTATATGGGTATCAGAATGTTAATTTGATTCTTCTCTCTTCCTCTAAGCATTTGAATTTTGACAAAATAAAGCATCATAAAATAGGGACAACAGCACCTATTGTAATCATCATATATGGAACAACGAAACCTCATATAAATATAATTGACCACTTATAACACTTTCACATGGATTTATTCACCGAAGCATTTAACATTCTAAAGCAAATTAAACCTTTACTTGCCGAAACAATAGCTTCAAAAAGACCGTGAAATCAGATGGTTATTAATTACGTTACTAGTCATCGGCACATAAACCATAGTTTACATCTTATGCAAAAGATCGGTATTACTATTATACGGCTAATTGTGAAATCGCTAATATACATAATTAGGATTCACAAAATCGAGAAAAACGTTAATTTTTCACGGAAAATTATTAGTTTCGAGAACCTGGCGCTGATACCACATGTAAAGTTTTTCATTCAAGAAATTTTAGAACATATACAATCTAATACAAACCCTAACATGATTTAAGAATCGTATAACTTAACGATTTTCACATACAATTTAAATATCTATAATTCAGTCAAGAAACATACCCAAATCGGCCATAGCGTTCTTTTTGACTTGAATTGAGCGGAAGCACTTGATTTGTATCTTGAGAAAAAACTGTTTCTCTCCATTTTTTTCTTTTTGTGTTCTTTTCAAAATAGGTACAGATGGAGTTACACTATTCTACTTAAAGGCAGAGAGAGGACCAGCAGTTAATTAAGCATTAATCTCACTCTCCATCAAAGTGGGATACTGGGAAGTTTTATCTGAAATAACTTCCCTACAACCAATAGAATTTTAGCAATTATATTTTCATTATTATTTATTAAACCAAAAATAATGTAGCCACGTGGGCCAAAAACTTTCATGTCTGTGTTCTTGCTTTTGTTGTGATGTTTAATTTGTGAAATATTCATCTATAGTAGTTGTGTTAAATTGCTGAAGAGTTGTTGTGATTACTTTGCCCTAGTTGTTTTAGGGATGGCTGATCCCGAACTTCACCCTTAAAATTGCACACTATCTGTTCGACTAATTGGCTGAATGAATTTTTGAAAAACTCTCTTTCGTCCCCACCGCTAAAAACACTCTATTTAAAGTTTTTTAAGTGGATATTTTTCGTAATACATGTTTTTATTTTCAGTAAGACATATTTGAATAAAGAATTAGAACATCCTTTGAGAATATGAGCTACAATTATATTATAATTTCTAGTAGCATCATTGCATTGTAGAGGCAATATCAGATGCCATAGATACCAAAAAAGTAGAGTAACATGTAGAGCCTTCAGCAACACCCAAAGACAATCTGAAGCTATTGTCAAACAGATCATACAATATGTCTTTCAGAAGGCTTGTGGTAAACCAAAGCTAACAACAATTCTGGACACTTTAATTTTCTATCCTTAAGTTATAGATGAGGAAGTTTTGGTAGTGTAGATCACTGGCTTTGTGTTCATCAACTGGTTCTTTCGTTTTTTTATCTTGAGTTGTACAGTTTCATACTCGGCAATAAAATTGATAGTTACCAAAAAAAAAAAAAAATAATAATAAAATTAGAGTAACATGTAAACTGAAAAACAAAAAAAATAAAGAAATCTGACGATGAAAGATCCTAATATCCCCTCTTTCAGAAACAGTTAGTTACTACATATAACATTTGAAATTGTATCACAGTTAGCCAAATTCAATAAATAATAAGATACCAAATACATCTGTAATGCAAGCTTTACATTCATTGTGAGACTCTAGTAATCATGGTAAGTCTATTTTAAGTTAATAAGTGATATTAAGCAACAGAAGATAACATTGTAGGAAATATGGATCGTCAAAGTGAAAGAACTTTAAACGTTATAAGCATGTTGCAACTGATTTATTTGTCAATGCCTTTCAATTGGGATTATTTTTTGACTTGCTTTTAATTCTAGGGTTGTTGAGAAATGGATTTTGAAGCTAATGAAAGGTTTTTTTAAGCTAATTATTGTTGTGCTTCTTTATCCGAGGAGCTTGATAGCGACCATGAGAAAGGAACTTTAATTTAATTTCTTGTTTTCTCCCTATATCATTTACTGACCATGGCACTACTTAGAGCAAAAAAATAAAGTATCCGTACTGCTGGTGGAGTGTATAAAGGTGTAATTTTTGTAGTGCTGTCGAGTCCTTTTTGTTATATTTTTGACGCACTAACTGTAACTACGAAAAAGGGAAGTTCAGTCACTAAATTAAAGTGCACAACCAATTCTGCAAGGGTCATGAGGTTTCTAATGGCTAAACAATAATATAACTGTACCGTATTGCATTATGAAAGAGACCGAAGATATACCTACTTTATGAAAGTATGTATGTCCTAGAAACAATCATTATTAGGGATAAATTTACTTGAACGCATTCATATTATTAATAAGATTAATATTTATGGCATTTGCGATTATTGAATTATTATTTGATTGTTTGTAATTATTCATTAATGTGCATCCATTGAGCTTACGTTGTCATTAATAGATTGAGATATTGATGATAGAGCGTAACTCTAAAATAGCCTCGATTAATGAATATCGAGAATGGGCTATCGATGATATGTTATAAGTCGACATGTGGTCTGCATCACATTCTTAGAGAATGTAGTATGTCTGACCTGCTACTAGTAAGGTTACTAGTGATGGACACATGGATACTTTTAGAAAGTATTGGTATACCCTGCTGATAAACTATTTTTTATACATGTCTAAAGTGTTATCAACGTGTGGGAGATGAAGGTCCTTTGACTTGAGGTCAATACGCACCTTGTTTATAGAGTAATGTACTTTGACCATGTCCTAAGCTAAAACTCCTTATAGGATAAGATACGGCTTGTGTTGGGTGCATTATGATGTAAATTAAGGTGGTAGTTGAGCCAAGAATAGGATTCATTCCATGATTAGATATTCGAGAGAGCACTCAACTTCTCAGTGATATTAAGTCGACCAAGTCATTGGCCAATGCAAGAGACATATTTAGAATATGGTCTAGTTGTCGACTAATATAGATGAGATAAAGTGATCAAGTCATTTGGATAGACATATGGCAAATCCTAAGTTTGATCGAGTGTGTCGCGAATGAAAGAAATTTATCATCTCACATAAAGGTTATGTTTGCCGGATTCATGTAAACGTACTTCATATATTGAGTTTGTCATACGACGCAGTCTAGGAGTTCCGCATAGACCTTAATTGGATTAGTGTCGATATATGAAGGCCTATAGAATCACACTATGTCGATTGTCTCTCCGATCTAAGGGTGTATTGAGAAAATATTAAATATTCAATTTGGAATCAGAGATATTTAAATTGATAATAACTATGGGATAATTTCTATTAGATGGAAATAATTAAATCAAAATTAGATTTTGAATTTAATGTGCTGAATATATATATATTAAATGAAAACGTGAAACATAATTTTACGTACGGAGCCGACCCAGTCAGACTGGCCCACTGCACCTTGGTTTTGGGCCAGGCTTGGAGCCCAACCCTAATCAGATGTTTGCCCTAATTACAACTATAAATACAGCACTCTTCATTGTTAATTAACACACCAATTCTATAAACTAATTCAAGACTTAGAGTCTAGGGCGAAACTCTCTCAAACCTCTGCCAAGATTTCCTGGCTTTCTTGACAGAGTATACACCATAGCATAGTGATTGCAGTCGAAGGGACAGGCACGTGTAATCCTAAGTAGAGACTCCAGATTTATTAACCTGTAAGTGTTCATATTTTATGTTACAGGTTTTTTATTGTCATATAACCATAGCAGAAGAAATTATTGGGGTAAGTAAGAACAAAATTTTAAACTTCCGTTGTGCCTTACTTATGTGTTTTGAACCCAACAAAATCCTACACTTTACACGTCAGTGCTTTTACAAATTGAGAAATGCATTTTTAACCTTGCATTCACTATAATGGCTAGTAACTTATCCAGTATATGATTTTGGAGGGAAGATGAAAAGTAAAAAAAGTAACTGATTTATTAACTCACATGAGTTTTTAGAATAAACAGATTGACTACGGATGCAATTTATGAACTCAGACATTATGTTAGCCACCAAACTAGCTTACATTTGTAATGCTCAATAACAAGACCCATTATATTAGAATAACTGATTGACTATTCTGATGGTTTTCACAATAAGAACGTCAGTAATGAGTAGAATATAACAACGCAAAACTGTGTACATGGATCTGGAGAGCATTCAGTTAATTAATTTATACACCATAGCATAGTGCTTGCAGTCGAAGGAACATGCGCGTGTAATTTCTAAGTAAAAACTCAAGATTTATTAACCTGTAAGTGTTCATGTTTTATTTTACATATTTTTTATTGTCATATAACCATACCAGAAGAAATTGTTGGGATAAGTAAGAACAAATTTTTAAACTTCCGTTGTGCCTTACCTGTGTTTTGAACCCAACAAAACCATACAGTGGTATCAGAGCCCAGACTGGTTCAATGGTTATATAACAATTGAATAACATAATAATATGTATTAAACATAAAATAGGATTAAAACAAGGCTTCTTGAAATCCTACATATCTTGATCGAATGGTTAACCTTTTGATATCACCCTAAATTATCACCTACGCTAAATCGAGGAAGTCATTCCGTTCTAACTCGGACTAAGCCAAGTGCAGATAACCGATTCATTGCGAACATGATGCATGTCGAAGAACGAGTATGAATGGATGATGGTCGATATGTGCATTTTTTATAATGGTGTGTGAGGATAAATGATCTGTGATTTGATCCCCAAAATTGGATTTAGGGCTCGAACGATTTTAGAAAAATCAACACAGAAATGTTTTGTCAGGACGTCGGCGCCGCGGCCCTATGGTAAAGCGTCGTGGCGCTTGCTTAGGTTTCAAGGCGGCGTCGTGGCTCCATGGTGGAGCGCTGCGGCTCTAATGAACTACAGAAGCTGAAAGGTTTCTGCCTTGCCAGCGCCGCGGCTCCATGGTGGAGCGTTACGACTCCATAGTTGAGCGTCGCGGCGCTAATGCATTGCAGAAGCAGAATTTCATTTTATGCCTCACTGGCGCTGCGACTCTAATGATTAGCGCCGCCGCCCCATCGGTCCAAAAAAAAAAAATTTGTTCAGAATGTTTAACCAATGATTATTATTATACAACATATTTGATAAGTATATTATTTATGTGCTAAATGATTATCATTTAGATTACTAGAATAGTGTCCGCAAATAATTATCTAGGTAGGCGGCGTCCAGTATTTGTTAAGCCGCTTAATATCATGCTTGGGCAGGCGGTACCCAATAAGTGCTTAATAAACTTTGCATTAATATGTTATATTTGATATAGCATACTAAAGTTGATCTTGGTTAAAATCTTGAATTAAAATATTCCCTATAATTTTAATACAAGTCTCATTTAAAATGAACGTGTCGTCTGTTATAATTGATTGTAGTGCGAAATTCTTTTCGGCGAGATGAGTATTTATGCACAGTATTTGCTCTATGTCTACGAGGACTCAGACTCTTTCATAGATGCATGTTAAATGTAGAAGTGGGTGATAAACCTTTATGAGTATTTACACCACAGTGTTTGCTCTATAAGACAAAACTCACTTAGATACATAATTGCAGTCGCATAACGGGGTTGACTTGCTAGACTGTCTTGGAACCACAGTGTCGGACAAGCCGAGGGACGCAGATCGATGGTTTAGAAAATTCGATCAAACATGAGTTACAAATTGTTTGAAATTGGTTTAGAGACCTACCAGGTTGTGCTGTAGAAGTTATCAGCCATAACAAATGCAGAGATTGTATGAACCTGGATCATAGACAATTATGACCATATATGATATGAGTCCGTGTTCTTCCATGGGGTCGAAGAGTATGTTAAAATAGTGGGAGCTAATTAAACTAAAGGCCATGTTAATTAGTTAATGAATGTGTTCAATAGAAATTATATTAGAGTTTAATTTCAAGTCTATCTATTTCTTCAGACTATATATAGAATGTCGAATCTATCACTGAAAATGTTGGTCGAGACAAACAAGCTGACTAGAGAAAATTACCCTGACTGGTTAAGAAATCTTCGATTGGTGTTAAGACAAGAAAAAATTGAGTATGTGTTAGACATAGTGTTCCCCACAGTCCCTACTGAAGATTCTGCTGATATTGCCTTGTTTGACAAGGTGGCTTATCAGAAACATCTAGACGATACTACCTCGGCACAGTGTGTAATGTTATCCTCTATGACTGTGGAGTTACAGAGGCAACATGAAAACATGGGCCCCAACGAAATGCTAGAATACTTGAAGAGGCTCTATGACTCACAGTCTCATACAATGGAGTATGAACTGTTGAGGGACCTTTTCAAGTGTAAGATGAATGATGGCCGTCAAGTGTCAATGCATATTCTGAAGATGATTGGGCTGATAGAAAGGTAGCATCGATTGGAATGAAGCTGCCTATAAATGTCTCTGTCAACCTGATCCTGAATTCACTTCCTGATTCATTTGAGAATTTCACTGTGAACTTCAATATGAATGGGACCAAGGCAAGTCTTCCAGAGCTTCACAACATGTTAAAGATCTTTGAATCATATACCTCTAAAGGTAAAGTCGTGCTCATGGTGGGCTCTTCTAGCAAGTTCAAACCCAAGGGTAAGAACATACAGAAGAAGAAGGGTAAGATAATTGTTGCACCTATAGTTATGAAACCTAAAGAAGGTGTTCAGAAGAAGGCAAAAGTAGCTTTGGATATGTGCCTCAACTGCAAGAAGAAGGGGCACTAGAAGAAGGACTGCACAACTCCAGGAGGAGGCAAAACACTAGGTGCTCCTGGATCTACTGGACAAGGTATGTTTGTCATTGAGATAAATATATTTATAAATAACCCTCACTGCTGGGTATTGGATACCGCATGTGGCTCACACATTTGTAATAATGTCCAGGGTCTGATTGACAGCAAAAAGGTTGGACCTTGGGAGGTAGACCCGCACGTTGGAAATGGAGCACGAGTGGATGTTGAACGCGTGGGAACTTATAGACTAGATTTACCTTCAGGCTTTTTTTAGAACTAAATAATTGTTATTTTGTTCCTCATTGACGAGGAATATTATTTCTATCACAGTGTTAGACATTGAGGGGTTTTCCTCATTTATTGCCAAATAGCAGTTATGTAGTGTCGTTTAATGGTTTTGTTTGTGAAAATGCTCCGCTTGTGGATGGTTTGTATGTTCTAAACTGTAGTCGTGACATTTTTAATGTGCAAAACAAACGATCTAAGATAAGTAATCCAAGAAATCCCACCTACTTATGGCATTGTAGACTTGGTCATAACAATGAATGAAGGATAGCAAGATTAAGAAAGTTAGACTACCTGGAACTATTTGACTTGGAGTCCTATGGTAACTGTGAATCTTGCTTGAGAGGAAAGATGACCAATAAGCCACTTTATGGGAAAGGGATGCGAGCCAAAGAGGTACTTTAGTTGGTCCATACTGATGTATGTGGGCCATTTTCAACTCAAGCTAAGGGAGGCTTCCCTTACTTCATCACTTTTACAACGATTTCATAAGGTTTGGGCATGTGTATCTTATGAAACACAAGTCCGAAGCCTTTGAGAAATTCAAGGAGTACAAGTAAGAAGTAGAGAAGCAACTTGAAACAAGTATCAAGACCCTTCGATCAGATCGAAGAGGTGAATACTTAAGTAAAGAATTTCTGGATTACTTGAAGCTTCATGGAGTCCAATCACAATGGACACCTCCTGGAACGCCACAGATGAATGGTGTTGCTGAAAGGAGAATTCGAACCCTATTAAATATGGTTAGATCCATGATGAGTTTCTCAGCTCTACTAACATACCTTTTGAGCTATGTATTGCAAAGCTCAATTTATATTCTGAACAGGGTTCCTTCAAAGTCAGTAGAGAAAACTCCATATAAGATATGGAATGGTAAGAAGCCAGCACTTAAACACATGCGACCCTGGGGGTGCCCTGCATATGTAAAGAAGATGCTTACTGACAACTTAGAATCTAAATGTGAGAAATATTATTTTGTGGGGTATTCAAAGGAAACTAAGGGATACTATTTCTATATTCTTGGAGAACAAAAGGTCATTGTTTCCAGAAGTGCAATTTTCCTTGAAGAAGACTATGTCTACAAGGAACAGAGCTGCAATAAGATAGAACTTGAAGAAATTCAAGAACCACAAGATAACACAGAAGTTGAACCCTTGTCAAAAGACCTAGACAAGGATTCAATGGGAGTATTTGGTGAAGAATGGGTACTTGGAGTACGCCCTTCAACCAGTGGGAGTGATGTGAGAGGTAGTGCAGAAATGCAAGGCTCTCATACACAACCAATGGAAGATCATACAATGGTTGTACATCATTCCATTCAGGAAATACATGAAAATGACATTCCTGAAAGCTCTTAGGGTGATGGATTGTCTAGCACATAAGGACCTTCTCACAATCAGAATGCAACAAATACTGAAACATAGAATAATCAACTATTTAGGACCACTAGGACTCATCGTCCGCCTGAAAGACTTAATCTCCTTGTTGAAACACACAATGAGATAGATATTCCTAATGACGATAAACCTACAACATACAGCGAAACTATGTTAGACATTGATTCACAGAGATGGCAAGAATCCATGAAATCTGAGATAGATTCGATGTACATCAATCAAGTTTGGAACTTGGTTGATTTGCCAATAAGGGTTAGACCCATAGGATGTAAATGGGTCTTCAAGAAGAAGATTGATGCATATGACAAGGTACAGACTTATAAGGCAAGATTGGTGGCTAAAGGTTATAATCAACGGCCTGGGGTCGATTATGATGAAACATTTTCACCTGTTGTGAAAATTAAGTCCATTCAGATTTTACTTGCAATAGCTGCATACTATGATTATGACATTTGGCAAATGGATGTTAAAACTACTTTCCTCAATGGTAACCTAATTGAGGAGGTGTATATGATACAACCTGAGGGTTTTACATCCAAGACTAAGCCCAAAGCAGTATGCAAGCTACAGAAGTCCATTTATGGACTTAAGCAAGCCTCAAGGAGTTGGAATATTTTTTTTGACAAAGCAGTCAAATCGTTTGACTTTGTTAGAAGCAAAGAAGATACATGCATTTATAGTAAACTCAAGGAATGGAGTATTGTCTTCATTGTTATATATGTAGATGACATATTAATAATGAGATATAATAAGACTCTCATGCAATCAGTCAAGGAATGGTTATCCAATACCTTCTTGATGAAAGACTTGGGTGAAGCCTGCTACATTTTTGGAATTAGGATCTATAGAGATAGACCTAATAGATTGTCGGGGTTGTCACAGTTCATATACATAGACAAAGTTCTAAGACGATTCTCTATGGAAAACTCCAAGAAGGAAAGTCTTCCTATGGGTCAAGGCATCAAGTTATCAAAGTAGAATAGTCCTTCTACTGTTGCAGAACTTGAACACATGAAAAGAATCTCATATGCTTCAGTTATAGGATCTATCATGTATGCCATGACCTGTACGAGGCCAGATGTGGTCTATACACTTAGTATGACTTGCAAATTCCAGAAGAATCCTGGGGAAGAATACTGAAAAGCAGTCAAGAGTATTCTTAAGTATCTTAGATGAACTACATAATATTTCTTAGGCTATGGTGGACAAGAGAAGCTAGTGTGTACTGGGTACACTGATGCTAGCTTCCAGACAGATCTTGATGACTTCAAATCTCAATCTGGATATGCCTTCATTTTCAATGGCGGAATAGTGAGTTGGAAAAGTTTCAAGCAAGCTACAACTGCTGATTCTACAACAGAAACCGAGTGCTGGATTGGAAGCTGGTAAAGAAGCTGTCGCGATATCTGAGTTCCTGAAGGAACTAAGGGTTGTTCCAAGTGCCACTTGTCTAGTAACAATTTATTGTGACAACATTGGTACGATTGCGCAAGCTAAGGAACCAAGATCAGCAAACAGAAACAAACATGTACCGAGGAAATACCACATACTCAGGGAGATGGCGCAAACTGAAGAAATAAGACTAGACTATGTTCCCACAGATGATAATCTAGCTGACCCATTTACTAAACCATTAAGCTTAGTTAAGCATAATGGTCATTTTGAAAACATGAGTATTAGATACATCGGAGATTGGTTCTAGGCCAAGTGGGAGATTGAAAGTATGTATAGCCTAGCGACAATCATTATTAGGGATAAATGTACATGAACACATTCGTATTATTAATTAGATTAATATTTATGGCATTTGCGATTATTGAATTATTATTTGATTGTTTGTAATTATTCATTAATGTGCATCCCTTGAGCTTACGTTGTCATTAATAGAGTGAGATATTGATGATAGAGCGTAACTGTAAAATAGCCTCGACTAATGATTATCGAGAATGGGATATCGATGATATGTTATAAGTCGACATGTGGTCTGCATCACATTCTTAGAGAATGTAGTATGTCTGACCTGCTACTAGTAAGGTTACTAGTGATGGACACATGGATACTTTTAGAAAGTATTGGTATACCCTGCTGATAAACTATTTGTTATACATGTCTAAAGTGTTATCAGCGTGTGGGAGATGAAGGTCCTTTGACTTGAGGTCAATACGCACCTTGTTTATAGAGTAATGTACTTTGACCATGTCCTAAGCTAAAACTCCTTATAGGATAAGATACGGCTTGTGTTAGGTGCATTATGATGTAAATTAAGGTGGTAGTTGAGCCAAGAATAGGATTCATTCCTTGATTAGATATTCGAGAGAGCACTCAACTTCTCAGTGATATTAAGTCGACAAAGTCATTGACCAATGCAAGAGACATATTTAGAATATAGTCTAGTTGTCGACTAATATAGATAAGATAAATTGATCAAGCCATTTGGATAGACATATGGCAAATCCTAAGCTTGATCGAGTGTGTCGCGAATGAAAGGAATTTATCATCTCACATAAAGGTTATGTTTGCTGAATTCATGTAAAAGTACTTCATATATTGAGTTCGTCATACGACGCAGTCTTGGAGTTCCGTATGGAACTTAATTGGATTAGTGTCAATATATGAAGGCCTATAAGATCACACTATATCGATTGTCTATTCGATCTAATGGTGTATTGAGAAAGTATCAGAGATATTTAAATTGATAATAACTATGGGATAATTTCTATTAGATGGAAATTATTTAATTAAATCAAATTAGATTTTGGATTTAATGTGCTGAATATATATATATATATTAAATAAGAACGTGAAACATAACTTTACGTACAGCATCGCGGCGTCTGCTAGGCTGCACCACGGCGCCGACCCAGTCAGACTGGCCCACTGCACCTTGGTTTTGGGCCAGGCTTGGAGCCCAACCCTAATCGATTGTCTCTTCGATCTAAGGGTGTATTGAGAAAATATTAAATATTCGATTTGGAATTGAGATATTTAAATTGATAATAACTATGGGATAATTTCTATTAGATGAAAATTATTCAATTAAATCAAAATTAGATTTTGGATTTAATGTGCTGAATATATATATATTAAATAAAAATGAGAAACATAATTTTACGTATGGCGCCGCGGCGTCGACCCAACAGTGGACCCAGTCAGACTGACCCACTGCACCTTGGTTTTGGGCCAGGCTTGGAGCCCAACCCTAATCAGATTTTTGCCCTAATTACAACTATAAATACAACACTCCCCATTGTTAATTAACACACCAATTCTATAAACTAATTCAAGACTTAGAGTCTAGGGCGAAACTCTCTCAAACCTTTGCCAAGATTTTCTGGCTTTCTTGACAGAGGATACACCATAGTATAGTGATTGCAGTCGAAATGACAGTCACGTGTAATCCCTAAGTAAAGACTTCAGATTTATTAACCTGTAAGTGTTCATATTTTATGTTACAGGTTTTTTATTGTCATATAACCATAGCAGAAGAAATTATTGGGGTAAGTAAGAACAAAATTTTAAACTTACGTTGTGCCTTACTTATGTGTTTTGAACCTAACAAAACCCTACACTTTACATGTCAGTGCTTTTACAAATTGAGAAATGCATTTTTAACCTAGCATTCACTATAATTGCTGGTAACTTATCCAGTATATGATTTTGGAGGGAAGATGAAAAGTAAAAAAGTAACTGATTTATTAACTCACATGAGTTTTTACAGTAAACAGATTGACTACGGATGCAATTTATGAACTCAGAGATTATGTTAGCCACCAAACTAGCTTACATTTGTAATGCTCGATAACAAGACCCATTATATTAGAATAACTGATTGACTATTCTGATGGTTTTCACAATAAGAACGTCAGTAATGAGTAGAATATAACAACGCAAAACTGCGTACATGGATCTGGAGAGCATTCAGTTAATTAATTTATATATCTATCTTTTCTAGATTCTAATGGACGGTACGAATATCAGATCAATAGGAAGTTACTCAATTCTTTTCCGAATCTACAGAGAAATAAGGGAGCAAAGCGCTACATGCCTCAAGAATTTTCTGGCCTATGCCTTACTGATCACACTGTACAGGTGAAAGCTAGTTTAAAGCAGACTGCTTTTCTTTATTTTAGTAAATTATTGTTTATGCCACACTTGTTTGTTAATGCCTTCCATTGTTTATGGTCATTGTGGATAATAGATCAATTAAACATTTTGCATTCAGCTAAATATAAAAGAATAGCTGGACGTTTAAAGTTTGACTAGGAGACACCCAACTTTTTAATTAGCTAGTTATGGCATCCATTAAAACATTTGCTAGTTATGGTTAGTCTTGATTTCGGCATTTATTTCGATTTTATATTCATGGTTCCTGGAGTTCTCTTGTCTAATAAATTGTGTTTTTTTTCTTTGGAAAATTCCAGTCAGTTTAATTCACTTTTCAAATATTCGGACAGTTCTTAAAAATTGGAAATTGTAACTCCTTGTTAGCACCTTCAGGGTTCTTAGAAATTGTGCTTTCTTTCGTTGTGGTTGATCTTCATTTGTGGAAAAGTAAAAGGACAAAAGGCAGTAGCTGTCAGAGTACCTGGATCTATTGCATTATTTGTATATTGCTTTGAAGAATTGTTAAACATTAGAGCTTTCCAGGGAAATTTATGAAGAATAGGCAGCAGTTGCAAGTTGCAGATAGACTTTCATGATTAAACTACTTTTTCTTCTGTCATTGACCTGAATTTGATCGCAAATAACTTTCGGCACCAATTATTTGTTGAAAATTTACTAATGTGGAATTAAGTATATCCCATTATTTATGACTCAAACAATTGGGGCCTCGTACGTAGGAAACATTGTTTCCATACACGTGCCAAGTATCGCAAATTTCATTAGTGAAAGAGATATTGGTACATATGTAATACGTTTGAGACATAGAATGATGGACGGTTATTAGCCAACAAATTCTTCCACGTTGGTAAACGAAGGAAGAAGTGTAAGATGAAACGAGTCGGAAGTCGCCATGGGGCCGCGCGCTCCCTGGTGAGGCGCCGCAGCGCTTAATTGGGTCTTCGCCATCTTTGGAGCCGCGACACTAATTCGCCGTAGCCGCGGGCGCTCGAGGCGTAATCTTTGCGACGGAAAGTTGGAAAGTTCTGACCTTTGGGCTGGTTTTGGAGCATTGAATCTCCATTACTTGGCACATGAATTCAACCATTATTTGGCTGAATGTAACCCCTCAATTAAGTGTCATTACATGACTATTGAAGTCCATTAGTTGGCTAGTTCAGGGGTCTTCTCCTTACACTATAAATTGGGGACATTAGAATGTAAATTAAAATGTTTTTTTGGTTTAAAAACACCCTATTGAATATGAGTGACCGGTCTATGACTCGAGGAAGAATTGGGCGCATTTCGAAAAGTCGTTGGGCTCGGGATGGACTGGCCAGCAGGCAGTGGGCCTGCTGGCCCAACTCGGTAAATAGGAGCAGGAACTGAACCAGTTCTAGAATTGGGCCGATCGCCCAATCATCGAATCGCCCGATGGCGGTACTGGACCGGCAAAGGTGACAGATCGATGAGGCCGTGGCGATGAGCCCGCTGGAGAATTTTAAAAGGGAGACGTCCGAAAATGCTGAATAATATACGGGGATATACTATCATCCAAAAAATTATTCGAACAAGGCACGGGAGTACTAACTTTAGCAACTGGAAATTGGGATTCATCAAAAATGACATGGCGATTAATGATGATTTTATTAGAAGATAAATCAAAGCATTTGTAGCCACGATGATTAGACGGATAACCCAAAAACACACACGGAGTAGACCGGGCCTGAAGTTTGTTAATTGCGGTGGACGGGAATAACAGATAACACAAACACCCAAAAACCCGAAGATGTGAATATGAAGGAATTTTATTATATAAAATTTGAAGTGGAGAAGAACAAGTCAAACCTTTGGAAGGAGTTATGTTAAGGAGATAGTTAGTCATTTGGAGAGCATGATGCCAAAAAGATGGGGGTACGGAAGCATGAATCAATAATGTTCGGACAATGTTATTCATGGAATGAATTTTGCGTTCGGCTTTTCCATTTTGTGAAGACGTATGAGGACAAGAAAAATGAAATTTGATCTCATTATTAGCACAGAATTCCCGAAACACCCCATTGTCATATTCTTTGCCATTATCACACTGAATATTTTTATTTCTCGGTCGAATTGGGTTCTAATGAATGCTCTAAATTTTAAGAAGATGGAAAAAACTTGAGATTTTTTCTCTATCGGAAACGTCCATAAAAACTTAGAATAATCATCCAAAAAGAGAACATAATACTGGTGACCCACAGAACTAAGAACATGAGACGTCCATAAGTCGTTATGAATAATATCAAATGACATTAAAGTATGAGAATTTGAGTCTACAAATGGCAACTTAATAATTTTTCCTAAAGAACAAAACTAACAATTTGGAGTACTGCTCGTACCCTTACATGAAATAAAACTATTTTTATCTAATGACGACAAAATAGAGGATCTTGGATGACCAAGACGAGCATGCCATAAGGAAGGAGAAATGGCTGCAAAGGCGGATGGCAGATCTTGACTCAATGGACTGGAACTGGGTATGCTAGGATAAAGATCTCCCCTACTATTACACCTCATGAGATGACTCCCCGTCTTGAAATCCTTCACAAAGAAACCAAATGAATCAAATTCAATAGAACCATAATTGTCAGTAGTGAATTTACGAACAGAGACTAAGTTTTTATTCAATTTGGGGGCGTGTAGGGTGTTTTTCAAGATAAGAGGTGGATGAGGGGGAGACAAAGTTTTATGACCATAACCACGAATTGGAATAGAATTACCATTACCAATAATTATGCCGCGAGGGTTACTCAAATTGGAATAAGATGAGAGCGTACCTGAATCAGATGTCATGTGGGTAGTGGCACCGATATCCATATACCAATTTGGGTCCAGAGGAGTTAAACCAAGCGTGTGCATTACGGCTTCGATGTCGGTAGACGTGGGTGCCGCTGCGTGATGGGACTGCGGGGGCCGAGGCCCAAGCACCCCTACTTACGGCCTCGGGCTAGACAGCTGACTGTACGTGGACCAGGTCAAATTGGGCCTAGACTGCTGCTGGGCAGCCCACTGCCAGTTAGGCAAAAACTGACTAGGCCCAAACTAAAGATGTGGGCCCACTGCCAATGTATAGGGGGCCATTGTGGGGCCTAGAATTCCTACTGCTGCTGACCACCGTGAGGACCCCCACTGCCACTACCAGTCTGTCGGCTGCCGCCGTTGTTGCCGCCGCAGTTTTTGCCATTATTTTCCTTATTTTCTCCCTTTTTGCCGCCACCGTTGTTGCAATTTTTGCCGGAGTTGTTGGAACCGGTAGGATAAAAAGTGGATTCAGTCATCATGACTACGGGACTAGCCCCGGTAGCTACCTTTTTCGCCATACCTGCTTCTTCGAGTGTAAGCATTGAACGAGCTTGATAAAATTACGGAAGCGTATTGCTTTGCCGAAGAAGCGTTCCAACACCATTATAGGCCTCGGAGAGGCCGTAAACCATTTGGAGGACCAAACAATAATTCGAAACTGGAGCGCCAACGCTGGGAAGTTGGTCCGCCAATTCCTTCAATCTTTTGCAATAAGCTGAAATGTTAGGGAAATCTTTCATGTTGACGTGGGAGAAATCCTTCTCAAGAGTAACGGCTCTAGAATCTTGATTATCTTGGAATATATCATGCAGTCTATCCTAAGTCACCTGTGCCATAGCGTCAGACTCAATAATTGTTTGCAAAAGGTCGGTAGAAATTGTGGAATATATCCACTAGAGGACAGTGGCATCAAGAGTCGTCCACAATTTAGGATCATCCTCGCGTTTTGGCACATCCGTATCCTCAGGAGCCGCAGGGATTATGTGATGGATGACTTGATGTGATCGTGCGTGGATTTTGAACAGTTCGGTCCACATCGCATATTGGACATTTTCTATTTCAAGAGCTAGAGGGATGTTATTCTTGATGATAGAAACTGTAAGAGCATGATGAAACGTGTTCCGGGATGTAGACATATTGGTAGAACAATATGTGATTGAGGGATTTGGGAAGAGGAGGTACCGTAGGAATAAACCAATCTGAGAACATATTGCGGAAAAAAAACTTGGTGTCGATTTTGTTCACTGTTTGGTTGACGGCTAAGAGGAAGAAAATTGAGAGAGAATTTTAAGACCTACACTTTTGATACCATAAAAAAAATAATCCCTTGA
Source organism: Anisodus acutangulus (assembly GCA_029783415.1). Taxonomy (NCBI): domain Eukaryota; kingdom Viridiplantae; phylum Streptophyta; class Magnoliopsida; order Solanales; family Solanaceae; genus Anisodus; species Anisodus acutangulus. The sequence goes on from CM056498.1 coordinate 17,587,807, forward strand.
TTATTTTCATTGATTGAAAGACTATTTATACAAGTTACATATTTCAATAATAGGAGAATCATATTCTTATTCTACTCCTAAAACCTTATTCTACTTGGATACTAACTATACATTTATGGTAATACAATTATTATGGTAAGTGTACAATACTAATTACATTACAACATTACCTAAATTAGGATACTAAATATTTACCTAAACTACACGGTACAAAGGGGACAAATCCGAAAGCCAGTCGAGAGCCCAATATACACATATTTATCAATTTCAAAAAAACATAAAAGATTGTTTAAAAGCCTAAGTTTGAAGAAAGTGGTTCTAAAGGGATATGGTTGACCTGCACAATATTGTTTAAAATCCTATGTTTGAAGAAAATTATTCTAAAGGGATATGGTTGACCTTCACAATATTGTTTAAAAGCCTATGTTTGAAGAAAGTGGTTCTAAAGGGATATGGTTGACCTTCACAATAAAATAAAAACTTTACAAATAATACTTTTATCAAAACCATGGCATATCATCTTAAAAACGCACACATCTTTTTTAAAAGGATTTTTCAAAGACATGGAAAAAATAAGGTATGACATTTGGAATAAATCAAGTGGACTCTACTCAAAAATAACTTTGAGTGTGTGTTAGTACAAAACATAAAATGAGTAATTTAGCCTTATATGAACCTTTCTAAATAAATTCAACTCTTTTATTTTCAAAGCCCTTTCTTTCAAGATTTTAAATCAAAGAAAAGATGATATGCTATGACTTTTATTTTTCCTAGAATTTAAACACTCTCTTAAGCAATTAATCACAAATAAAATATACTATGAAACTCGAAGGTCAACCATATTCTACAGATTCTTAATACCGGGGTGTCTCACATCTTCCCCGAGTAATCACCAGAACCCTTACCTCGAACTCCGATTTTTAAAGGATCTTTTTATATTTGAAAAAATTCTTCTACTTGGTTTTCCTAATTTTTCTATAAATTAGGTGGTGAATGTAAAAATTAAAATATCTGAAAAGAGTCCACAACCTCGGAATAGCTTTTATGTCTCGCGTAAAAGTGAACTGTAACATATGGCGACTATGCTGGAGATAATCCTAGGTTCTAACCATAAGGGTTCCAATACAACATGTTTTTACTTGTGAATAATTGCTTATGTGTTTAATTTCTTGAAAATATAACTGTCATAGCATACTTCTCATAAATTTCGCCAAATGGCACGCACAAACACTTGCATCAGTACACAAAGACGGTTATGCGGTTTTGCAGTCCACCTCTAGTAAAACCCCAAATTATTTCTTTGGAAAACATTGAAGACAGAGTTGGTTCGCGATCCTCCAACAGTCGACAATGGTTCACCTCGAGTAGTCCGTTCAAGTCCCCGGTCATTCGAAAAACCACTCTAGTTTGACTAGGATAGAGTGAAACCAAATCCCAAAAGACTAGTGCATGCTTACCTAGACGGGTTCAGATATTTTAGATGTGTCTGGACCTATTAGGTGGGTCACCTTGTGTTAAGACAGTCTATGACCCGATGACACTGCATCCAACTACTTGCTAATTGGAAACATGTTTGTGCCTTGTATTATAAACTATTATCTCTGTGGGGGGAAACTTAATCATGCTCTATTTTGTAGATGCATACAACCTTAAGTGTGACATGGTCCTCGAGGTACTCGAGTTGCTAAATTTCTGGTGGCCTTAGTTAGATAATGTAGAACAAACAAAGGCTACAGATTGGCTAGGACACCTACCCTCGTTGATAATAATAAAAGGTTGTAGGGAGTTGATAGAAGTCCTCACCGGATATTAGGATTGTGATAGAATGGTGTTTAGGTTCGGGGAGATAGAAATGACCCCAACTTTAGCGGAGATCTGGTATTACATAGACAGTAACAAAAACTATATGAGGAGGAGGAATAAACATGACCATAACCTTTTGGTCCCGCATAGGCCCACTCAGGATGAGATCATGAAGCTTTTATCCTTAGCTAGTGCTAATTGGATCTTTGGTCCAACCACAGCCTTTAGAAAATTATACAACCATTTTGGGACTTAGAGGGGATTTATAGAACATTCTGTTGAGTTCCAGACTTATGACGATTGGGAGGACACCCGACCCCTATCATTTTCCATATGCCTTAGAACTCATGGTTTTCCCAAAAGACCAACACCTATTCATAGATACTTGTGTCATTTATGTCACCCATGCTATAATTTATGACATAACTATAAATGGAGAAACTAAATACTTTGACTTGGCCCCCGTCATCTTAGACGACATGTACCGAGCTTTAGGTTAATGCCGAAACCTGCATAGGTACTTCCAAGGGTGAAACTTACTGTTATAATGGTGGATCATCAAACACTTGAACAAATCCTAGGGTCCTTCATACCTAGACAATCAAAATAGTAAGGATAACCTTGAAGCCTACTGTCCAAACTTCGGGAACCAAACAGAAGAGGGATGGGCCTTTATCTTTTTGAGACTCAGGGAGGATAACATATAATGAATGTTCCTTGACTTCATATCCGAGAACATTGGGGTCAGAGGTAGGAAGTGCCCTTTCTTGCTACTTATGGGGATCCAAGGTATCCTCCCTTATGCACCTATTAGGGTTTGAAGACAGTTTGGTAGAAGACAAGTAATACCCCAAGTAGGAAACATGGGGGAGTATGTGGTCGATTATGAGGAAGACAATATCAAAGAGGTTCTGGATATCATTTTATAGTAGAATGGTCGAGTGAGATAGGGTCCAGAGACTGTAGCCTATGATAGATTCCATTCGGGATGCGATACACTACACAGACTGGCTGAGACCCAACCATCTCCATTGTGTCCAAGATAGAAATTCCAAAGCTTAAATTAAGATATGCCTAATACTAAGGTGAGCTGATAACCGAGATGCAAATATCTGGATAAGATAGAACATGATCAGGCCATCATAGCTAGTCTGACTGAGGAGTTAGAATTCAGACATGAGTTCTTGGAGGATCTCAATGCTTAGATGAAGAGAGTGATGGATGAGACTTCCCCACTAACCTTCATAGAGAAAGGGTTATGGGTAGATTCGCTACTGATGTCGACTCACCTCCAGATTTAGACTGCCCATCGAAGGGCCAAAAGGCTCAGACAGATAGAGCCTCATCATCTGCTACTGGAGGCCATTTATGTTGATTTTTTTATTTGCATTATAGCCCCTTTTTGGCTTTACAATATTTGTAACCCCTCTGGGAATTATTATTATTAATGAAATTATGATTATGGGGGAAATAGTTTGAATTAACAATTGGAAGAATTATGTTCCAAACGATTAGAAGACCTTGGTGTAAAAAGGTCTTAGGAACGTACATATTACAATTGCAATTATATGATTATTTGATACCATGATTATGTGCTTTCATGCGTTTCACCCGAATTCTTGATTGATTCTACACTCCGGACACTAACCCAAAGAAACACACAAGAAAAATACTAAAAGCCTGACTAATACTACACCTCTTTAAAGGTTGATTTGATACCAATGGACGTTCAAGATACCCAGAGTGCCACTACCACGGTTGTTAACCTAATCAGTAAAGAGGAAACCAAAGACTCGCTTCGCACAAAGATCTGCAAGTTTGAAAAGAAGATTGATTTGGTCAAGGCCAAGATGAAAGAGGCCGACCAGATCTTAGATCTAGTGGGAAGCCCTCCGGAAGGAGTCACCGAGCGGGAATACTACAATGAAAACCTCTCAGACAAGTTCAAAGGAATGATGAGAGGCTACATACCACTCTTTAAGACACCCAAATAAGAGACTGAGGTACCCGAAGGGATCCTCAGTCGTACGCTGGAGAATCAAATAGGCCCTCCAAGAAGGTCACCCATGATACCTCTGATGTTGCTAACTGCTACGAGACACCTTAGGGGTCAGCCCACACACTGTCACCTACTTGGTGGGCAATCTCCATAAAAGCCCGTGCTTCTCCCTTCAAAATCGCACCAAGGCCAGTATAGAGTATTGAGATAGTTGAGGAGTTGAGAGTACCCGGGGCATAATAATTCCGCCACGAAGTCCTCCCGATATGCGCACCCATCTATGCTCATACGAGGTGACCTTTCCATAAGAATCAACCTGGCCACACTGCTGATGAATGCTTAGCCCTCAAGAAAAGGATCTTGGGGTTGATTCAGAACCTATGGGGTCCACCATTTCCTATTAGTTCATGAGCTGATCATTCTCAGTGAAGGAATCACTTTGGACATGCAAATCTGGCCTATGATTTCACCATCTTTGAATACTGGAATGCGAGCATCTATCAGATATTGACTAGTATCGAGAAAGTTTGTCCATTGAAAGCTGCTTGGAAGCCCTCGCCCAGCAAACTGGACAGAAGGGGAATCTGTTTGTATCATTTGGGAACACTAGGGAACGACATCGAAGGATGTAAAGCTTTTAAGTTTGAGCTAGAGCATATGATCAACACTCAGAGATTTGGGTAGTATTACCTCACCGCTACTAAGAAGCAAGGTCATTGGGTAAATGCATGGTTGTAAGGACGACAACCCACCATGGCTTCAAGGAGAAGCCATCTTTTGGGTAGATTATGGTGTACCTTGTCTTTTCAATCAACTATTATCCCCTCCTATTTATAGTGTAAAAGAATCTTGGAATAGAGCTCACCAGAAAAAATGATAGGTTCGACCTTCAAAGGATATCATTCGTAAGACGACACACTAAATTATATGGTTATGATTCTACCATATATGTATTTTTCATTCTGTCGAAAATCAATTTTACGGTATAGTCGCAGCTTTAAAACAAAAAAAATTAGATTGTTGGCCTCCTGGAAAGGGATACTATTTTATTCAAACATCTGACCTGATGTCCCAAGGGGGATACGTAGGAAGCCCTTATCGGGTCTGGTCCTGGAATCTATTCGGGTAAAGCAAAATTAGGGATGACTTTCATGTAAACTAAACTACGAAGAGGCCTGACTTCCTGCAGAGGGATACGTAGACTGTCTACATATGACTCAGTCTCTATATTATATAATATATATTCCCCCTTTTCCTTTTAAGAATGCTCGAGCTATGAGGGGTCGGTTCCAACAGCGTTACGGTAGAAAGTTAACCATAGACTCCAAAACCAAAATCCACAAAAACCAAAAATGTCCAAAACACCTAAAATTCTCGAAATGAGGGATCAATCAAGTATTAGGATCGAACACATGAGTCTATGTGCTATTTTATGTGAAAATTTCTCTGCGATATCTTGTATTATTCATTTATCTCTAACGTACTAACATTAACTTCCTTTGATTTTTTCTTATGTTAAAGAGGGGGTCGATTCGTGTCATGTCACACTAGCATACTTCACAAGATCCAAAGTTGTGACAACATCCCTTTTTGAGTAGAATAAAGAAGCAATGATTGGTACTTCAGACAACAAGTGTAACAAGGATGCACTCATCATAGGGGACCCCAAAACCTGGCAGTATGGGTCACGTCTTATGAAAAGTGAACTAGTAACTTTGGACGAAGGCTATCAGAAGGTTAATTTAACCATGTAACGACGACATTTAAAGATGACTTAGGATGAGCTTGAGTCAAGGAACCGATTAGAAAGTCGAAGGATTCCCATGCTAACTAGCACTGTAATGTCTAAATAAGTAAACAAGTAGGAGAAAGAATCTAGCTGATGGAAGCAACTTATGGAAAACTCTGTGACAAGTTGAGTGGACCGAAGTTAAGTTCATCAAAGAAATGTAAGACCGCAAGAATGCGTGACTCTCTGCATGTATAGGTCTCCTTAAACCATCTTAGATGAAGTGAAGTCGTTCAAAGACCAACCATAAGTTGTTAAGATACTGTCGAGAAAGGATGGGAGGATAGACAAAGTCTAATCATAAAGGGTTGAGTCATTTCCCTAAGGGGGAAGATAAGATGGTAAAGTACCAAGTTGGAAATGTGCCTCTGCTTAAGTAACGAAAATGATAGAGGGATTGTAGCCAACGGAAGTAGGAGTAGTTTTAAATAACTCGCGGAGGAAATATATATGGAGATGAAATAACAATGACTTACAACTTAATGACCAGCATAGTTAGACACTTAGCGCAGAAGTATGTTAATCCAAAGGAGGAGTTGAATTGGAGGTCCGACTTCAAAAGAATTAGGCAGAGGTTGAGATACGAAGAAAGAACGATCGAGCATTCAAAAGGAATCGGAGAAGGATCTAAGTACGACTGCAGCTAAAATCAAAGATAAATATTTTCAAGGAATAGCCACTCTGAACTAGTTTTATTGCTATAAAGTTGAAAACTTGAAGGATAACCAAGCTGATAGTGATGAAAGAGGGGTTGTTACAGTATTAGAAGGAAATAATAATGAAGAGAAACCATCAAAATGGAAACAATAAGGTTGACATTGAGAATAAGGTTTAGAATTGGCGACAAGATAAGGACGAAAGTAGAAAGAATTAGTATAAGAGTAGAGATTAAAAGATAATGTCCAGAATTTCACGTACACAAAATTTAAACTATACAGGAACTAGAATTGAGCTGTTAGTAAAGAATAATGGGACAAGTTATAAGAAGCCATGGTAATCGACGGTAGTAAGAACAATAATGAAAAGTATCCTACTATGTAAGATGACTAGTTTAAACTAAGATAAATAGGATGGAGTTGATATCGTGGCCAATATATTCACTCGTAAAGTCACAAGTGATTGACAATGAGCAAACCCAGAAAGGAACAAGGAATTTCTAGAACCATTTACTAGTTAGCGAATGGGGAAAATTCGCTTGATAGGATAAGAAGACAAGGGTATAGTAACCTAAAATAAAGTAGAGCCACCTTACATAATCTAGGAGAAAGAAATGTCGACATGGAGATTCCATATTAAATAAAAATCAAAAGAGGTGTCTAACAAGAGAAGAAGAGTTACAAGTTTGAGTCCGATAAAGAAGAGATCTAGAACTAGCAAGACCAATGATGTTTTCCAAATGTAGCAAGAATTACACGTTAAAAGTATGATAGAGGTATATTATCCACTCTATTCCATTCATTTCAAAACATCGAAGATATACCATGGTATCAAGGAATTACATTGGAAGGAAGATACAAAGAGAAAGATTGTAAGACGCCATAACACAAAATGTCAGAAGCTCAATAGATTGCTAAGGAACATAACAATCATGATACAGAGACGAGGAATAACTACTATGAAATTTGTGACGAATGTGACAGGTCTGATCTTACATGAGCACTCACAGATAACTCAATAAGAATTATCTTACTCTTACTGGACAAGTTACCAAGGATTATCCGATAAGACCATCTATTCAGCAAAAGGTTTCGTAAAGCTATGCATCAAAGATAGTGAGACTCCATAGTATTTCATTATCTAATATGAATGGTAAGGAAGTTCAGTCTACCACGAATGTTTGGAAAATTCTTACAGAAGATATTGGGGATGCAAGTAAATATTGATACATTTTCCATTCGCAGATAGACGGCCAAGCTAAAAGCATGATATAGACACTTGCGAAAATGTCACAACTGTGTATGCTAGACTCTAAAGAGAGCTAAGATGACTACTTACTCCTTATAGAGTTCTCTCACAATGAAAGTTACTATCCTATTATCACAAAGGCTCCTTACGAGGCTATGTGTGGATGTAAACACAGATCTCATATTAGATAATTCGAAGGGGGCTAGTCAAAGTTATTACAATCAGGTTCAGTCCAACGGACCGTAGAAATAAAAAAAGACGATCTTTAATAACCCAAAATGCCAGAAATCATATGCTGAAATGCAATGCCGAGATTTAGCATCTCCATGTTGATAATCGAGTTCTTCTGAAAATATGACCTATGGAAGATATGATGAGAATTGGTAAGGAGGACAAGCCTAGCTCAAGATGCAATAGACCTTATAGAATTATTCGGAAGGTAGGACAAATAACCTACAAGCCAGATTTATATTTAGCATTAAAGTAATTCCCTTCAATATGTCACATATCTTGGATGTAAATTACAGAAGGCTTACCCTACCAGGAAGTTTCCATGACTATCTTAGATCGACTAACCTATAAGCTAAGAATTCTATAATATAGCTTCTATAAAGTGTGGTGGAGGAACAAGAACGTCAAAGAAAATGACATTTAAAAGTCGAGGAAAGGATAAACTCTAAATACTATATATTTTAGGCAACAACAGTTCAGCTACATGTTTTTGATCATGTTATAACATGTCATATAAACCTATGTTCTATGGTAATATGATATTCGAATTGAAAAGTTGTAGTGTAATCAGAAACGAAAATGGATACATGAGGTAAGTTACATCTTGTGATGTTTACTTTCTGGCTGAGTGACAGATTGCGCATAGTTCCATAAGAAGGGGAGGCTCTGATGAAATTTCAGAAACACTATAAGGATTGATTGTTTCCCTATGTATGCCTTCACATTCAAATTTGAATATTACTAAGGGAGGATGATGTTACACTCCGTAAGTTAAGTAACGTAAACCCGGCGAAGCTAAGATCCTTTATATGCATAACGATGGCATAAAATAAGTGTTAAGTAAGTGTCGTGGGAGGTTGATTCTAAATGTATGAAAAGAAATACTTTTTGACAAAGATCATCGAAGGAAAGTGGATCATAATAGTCCGTACTTTCGGGATAAGACTGTAATATCCCATGAATTCAGAGTAAGACGTGAACCATTCAACCAATGTCCTGGGACTTGAGCCATAAATAACTTTGAATATATGTAAGTGAATCCATGGTAATTTCATTAATTAGAGAAGGTCAACATCAAAAGTCGAAGTGAAGGTCGCATGTACTTAAGTTTTTTAGAATGCATTTGAACTAGGTCCAACTTCCAGGGAGTTTTGAGACCCATTTATTTGTGCTTAATGGGGGTGATCCACCTTTAAAATTAAATTCCTATGAATCTAGTTTCCAACATATAAAACCGTTCATCATATGCACTTTCCTACAAGGATATATGATTGTTTTACCGGACACAAGCGAAAATAACAATTTATGCTTTCGGGAACATCCGATAAAAATTAATATTTGGATAAAATATAGTTTTCTTGGGATTTAAAAGGAATAAAATGCAGCAAGATTGCATTTATACTATGGGACAATATATATATATATATATATGCTCATATTTGATATTCCATGAGTATCAATCATGAATCAAGAAATGTCTATGAACAATTAATACTCTACATTCTATGAGCACTCCATGATTTCATGTCTCTTGATAGTAATAGACAGTATCTATGCTAGAACTATAATATGATGACCCTATGATTCTCATGCTCATGATATAAAATATGAAATGATGAACACCTATACTTAGGCCCGAGGCCATAGAACAATGCTCTTATAATTGAGCCCTAGCCCACATTTTATGAACTCATATAAACATGTGATTTTCCCATGTTCAATAAGGGTTACTTATGATTACGATTCTCATGTTTAGTTAAGTTATCCTTATGTTTCATTTTCGGTCTTCAGTTATGACTTATGTTTAGGATTTGGATGCACATCTCTCCGAGGACCACACAACTATTTATCATTTAATTAGTTTTACATATGAGTACTATTCCACGGTACTTACTTCCCTTGTGCTGGCAGCGCTGCATTTTATGATGCAAGTGCAAAGACTCAGGGTGACATAAGTTGTTCGTATCATCTAGTTGGTGATTCCCACTTCATTCGTGGTGTTGTATTTACTTTCAGTTATATTAGATATTTGAGGTCTATTATGTTAGCATATCTAAGATTGTATAGTGTGAAGTTTTATGTTAGCATATCTTTAATTACTTGATTGTCAATAATTGAATACTATCTATGAATCTATGAATAATTGGATAGAGAGGTACTAGATAACATTATAGGATAAAATAGAGCCGATTCTAAAGTTAGGGATGTTGTTGAAATGAATTAGCATCTTGGATAGGCATATACTACTCGCATGGCTTAGTCAAATACAGGAGATGCAATTGCATTCTTATTGCTTGTGGTACCATAGACATATAAGTGTATCAGTAGTTTAAATATGCGAGGGGTATTAGGCATCAGCCCCAGAGTAATATCAACCTTGTGACTAGAAAACCAAAATTTCAAAATAGTTACTAAAGTGGATACTCAACTTGATTGAAGAAATCTACCCATAACTCTAGAATATATATCTTATTTGAATGTCAACAGTATATTAGTTTAGTTTATGTTTTTATTTTACATAGTTATAAATTATATCTTTTGATAAACTCTTGGATGCTTGTAATTGTTTAATCTATTCGAAAAGTTAATAGAGAAAGTCCTCATGGAAACGATATCTTTCTTGTCAACCTCGTATGCCCGTGTTGGATCGACCATGTGCGTCCTACCATGAGTTTCTGACTAGTTTTGCTCGTCGTTCAGTTCTTGTATTCTGTCGTTGTTTGGTACACCATCTACGCTCAAGTCTTCGTTTGCATTATAAATTGCATCTGTATTTTGAATCCCAATAGCTTTTTGAAATCCACTAGCTCTTTGAATTCATCCAAACTGAAAGACAGAATAATTTCCCTTAGGGATTCCTTTCTTTACTCACAATATATATAGTTGTACAAATGTTGATTCCTAATATGGTACGAATCCTAACTTATCTTACAAAGGTTGATTCCTAATATAATTAGAATCCTAAGTTACCTTAAATATACATCTATCATAATTACAAAATATACAGAGAATATTCGGAGAATATTCGCTAATACTCCCCTTCACACGGAACGGGAGGAGGCTGAACGCTAAGGCTGGATCGGAAGTCGGTGAAGAGTTGTCACGGTAGTCCCTTTGTGAAGATGTCTGCTTACTGATAAGAGGAAGGCACGTGTAATATTTTGACCTGACCACGGGCAACCTTCTCTCGCACAAAGTGGATATCCATCTCAATATGCTTAGTCCGCTGTTGTTGGACCGGATTATGAGACATATAGATGGCAGATATGTTGTCACAATAGACTATAGACGCCTTGCGGAGTGGACACTGGAGTTCCAAAAGGAGATTTCGGAGCCAACAGATCTCAGCAACTACGTTAGCAACACCGCGATATTCTGCTTCAGCACTCGAACGGAAAAGTGTGGCCTGCCGCTTAGCGGACCATGAGATAAGATTATCCCCAAGAAATACACAGTACCCTGAGGTGGAGCGATATGTGTCGGGGCATCCTGCCCAATCTGCATCCGTGTAGGCAAGTAGCTTGGTTGGGGCAGAGGGGTATAGATGTAAGTCGAAGTCTAGTGTGCCCTTAATGTATATGATAAGACGTTTGAGGGCGACAAAATGGGACTCACGGGGGTCGTGCATGAACAGACACACCTGTTGAACGGCATATGCAATATCAGGCCTAGTGAATGTAAGATACTGAAGAGCACCTGCTAGACTCCGATATAGAGTGGGATCAGAAACTGGAGCACCGTCATTGGCACTAAGCTTTAATTTTGAGTCCACCGGAGTTAGTATAATTTTACAATTTGCCATCTTAGACCTGTACACTATCTCTTCGGCATACTTACGCTGACACAGGAACATAATGGCTGCAGATCTGGTCACCGATATACCCAAAAAATAACTTAGCTTGCCCAAGTCAGTCATAGCAAATTCAGTTTTGAGTAGTGCAATGATTTCATTCTTCAACCCGTCAGATGAGGCAGTAAGAACAATGTCATCGACATATAATAGCAAATATGCAGTGCTGCTACCTCGGTGAAAAGTGAAGAGAGAGGTATCACACCTACTACATACAAAACAAAATTGTAGAAGATACCTGGCGAACCGATCATACCAAGCGCGGGGTACCTATTTTAATCCATACAATGACTTCCTGAGATGACACACAAACTGCGGAGCTGCCGGATGAACAAAGCCAGGAGGCTGATGCATGTACACAGTTTCTTTCAAATCCCCATGAAGAAACGCATTCTTGACATCAAGTTGATGAATCGGCCAATGCATGCCCATAGCAATACTGAGAACAGTCCGAATAGTGGCCAGTTTAACAACCGGACTAAATGTCTCACCACAATCAATACCCTCCTGCTGATTAGTGCCATTTGCAACTAGTCTTGCCTTATACCTCTCTAAGTCACCACTGTCTCTGAACTTGTGATGAAATAGCCACATACACTGGATAACATTCACACCAGCTGGTCTAGGTACCAAATCCCAAGTGTTCTGCTTGGTTAAAGTGTTAAACTCCTCGCACATGGCCGCATTCCAATTAAAGTCCAGTTTAGCTAGTTTTGAATTCTTTGGAATGGGTGATAATGTTTGTGTGGAGAGATTGAAGTGAACCTTGGGTTTGAAAATCTCGTGTTGTGCACGAGTCTCCATGCGGTGAGAGGGCGCAGGTCGCGGATCGCTTTGGACTAATAGGCGATAGTGTTGCTTTGCAGAGGTAGGAGACTTCGGCCAGTTCTTTGGGTGGAGGCGATGTGGGTGGTGCGATGGGACTCGGCAGGTGCAGCAGGGGTGGTGTTTGGGACCGAGAGCAGGAGGCTGGGTGGGTGGCGGCATTGTCTTGGAGGGTCGAGCGACAACTGCCAAGACAAGCATGGTGTTGTCGACCGAGAGCAGGTGGCTAGAGGCAGCTGTGGTGTCGGAACAGTGGGCTGCTGTTGGTATAGATTTTGGATGACCGGGGACAAACTTGATTCATCGAGAAAGGAGTAATCGGTGGTCTGAAATTTCCGGAGATTGGAAAAAGGAAAGGTTGTCTCGTCAAAGGTGACGTGACGGGAGATGATGATTTTGCGAGTAGCAATGTCATAGCACAAATAGCCCCGATGATTAGGAGATAGACCAAGGAAGACACATGGCAGAGTGCGAGGGGCAAGTTTGTGAGGTGCAGTGGAGGCTATGTTGGGGTAGCATAAGCATCCAATAATACGTAGGTGATCATATGATGGTAGCCTACGTGTATAAGATTTCGGTAGGGGTCTTGTTTTGGAGTGTGCTAGTTGGTAAAATATTGAGAAGGGATTCTACCATTTTAGGAATCAACCTTTGTACAACTTTGATACCATGAAAGACAGAATAATTTTCCTTAGGGATTCTTTTCATTATTCACAATATATATAGTTGTACAAAAGTTGATTCCTAATATGGTACGAATCCTAACTTACCTTACAAAGGTTGATTCCTAATATAATTAGAATCCTAAGTTACCTTAAATATACATCTATCATAATTACAAAATATACAGATAATATTCGGAGAATATTCGCTAATACAAACGTTGTTCCTCAGCTATTATGCTTCACAAAGATAACAAACATAAAATTAGTGAAGGATTAACAGTGTTTTGGGATAATCACTATTGCTAGGGCCCCACGATGGATTCCAAATAATTTAGCCTAAAAAATGATTATTACATCACTAGATTGAATATGTTCAGAATGAGGTTACAAAAACGTAATTAATCCAAATTGTGTTAATTCTTTTATAACGTCAATAAAAAGTTAACAAAGTAATTAGAATAACGATGTGAGCAATCTAAAAGAAACAACTGACAAAGTGAAAGAGATAGATTCTTGTTGATTTTCCTGGATCAGACAATAAATATTGTTGAAGAACAGTGATGAACAGTCATGTTTACAGAGAACAATCATAAAGTTATGAGTAATAATGTGAAAATTCAAATAGATACAATCGTAGGAAAGTTAGAGATTTAGAGAGTAGCTAATATTAACTACATTCCGTGATCTCTACTGTTATATGACTAAGATTATGAGAGTTGATGTTCGGCCTAAAATGCATATATTTAATCATTGTTTACCTCATATTTTAGTATTTTTAATCATCGTTTGAGTATTGGATGTAGTGATTTTTTTCATAATATCGTATTTTTACTTTGTATGTATATTGGGAGTGAATCTCCAGCAAAATGAGATGCAATAATTAAAGTTGGCAAAAGAAAAGAAAAAAGTAGCAACAAAGAAGAAGTAAATGCATGAAATAAAGTGCAGATGATAATTAACCAAGTGAAGTTGAATGCAACAAGATGCAATTGAATTGAAAAAGGATCTATCTGGCAGCGAATGAAGATGCCAACAAGTTGTCCAGCGATGCATGCTACAATTACAATGCACTTGCGACGCAAAGGTGTCGCGAGGGATTCGTGTTTCTGCATGCACGCTTTGCATGATGTGCAACATAAAATCCGCCCTTGATTTAGTTAAAGTTCATTATTTATATTATTCTCGTTTTAGTTTATTTATCATTTTAACCTTGGGATTTATCGCTTGAATAAATAATTAATATTTATTTAATTTGATAAATAGTTAATCATAAGTTTCTGTGGGTTCGACTGTAACGCCTCGAACCATGACTTGGGCGAAACATGACACTCGGTGCCTGATTGTATGTGACTGAGAGAACCACATGGGTTGCTGAGTAAACACGGACATCGAAAGCATAAAATAATAATGATAATAAAACATGTAAAACTGTATACTAAAAATAGTCTAAAATATCATAGCGGAAAATAGTTGACTGCTACAACTATTTACCAGGACAAGACCCTGACATACCTCTATTGTAAAGCATGACATGTAAATAAATAAAGCTGACACCCCGAATGAGATGGGGCTCACCAATAGCAGATATTGATGAAGTCCTAATGAGCAGATCCGTCGTCTTGAAATTCAGTACATGCACCCTGAAGTGCAGGCCCGGGGCAAAAAGGGACATAAGTACATTTGAATTGTATTATATGTAAAGCAACTGAAAGAATAAGTAGGCACATGAAATAATAGGAACTGAAACTAAAACTAAAACTGTAACCTGAGCATGAGCATGTATAATATCTGACATGAATATAATAAAACATGATAACTTATTAAAAATGGGAGAGCTTTAGTATAACCGACATGTAATCACCACATGAGAATGTGGCATCTGATCTCTGCCCGATCAGCTAAGTCATCTCGTACCTTGTCGGGGTACGAGACATGAACATGACATGAGTGGATCCAATAACCAGATGTGGGTAGTATGAAGGAATCATCCTAACTAGGCGGAGCGATCCTTATCATACGCTGGCATACATAGTTTTAGGCTGTCTGAGCCCTCTCGGTAATCTGCGTAACTCCCAAACATAAACATGAAATATAGTTGGCAGAAAGCCCATGGTTTGTAAAAATTGTGAATTGAACACATGTCTGTAAGCATGGTATATAGTTGTACATGCATATAAGGTCATCATGAATTAGAGTAAACCCTAGGTCCGGGGAAGATTCGTGTTTCATGAATTAAAAATGGCATGGAGAAGAATAATGATGTTTCCACACGAGTATAGAAATGATACATACCTTAATTGCTCTAATACTTAAAATAAAAATCTGAACTTTGAAGAAGAAACCCAAAGCTTGAACTTTAATCTCTTGGGTTGGGTTTTCTTGAAAACACTAGGTTAGAAACAATGAATTTCACTTAGGAATTGAGTATACTTGGTTAGAATTTCGTGAAAATTCATGGAAAGGGCTTACCTTGAGTTATGAGGATCATGGGAGGAGAGAACTTTGTTCTAGGGCTTAAAAAATAAGAAAACTGATTTTCAGAACTAAATTTGCGTATTTATATTGTTCCTGTCATCGGGGGTTTTACGGCCGTATTGTATGATCCATATAAGTTGTATGGTAGGGATGCGATCCGTATAAAATGGCCTTCATCGAAGTGTCAATTTCCAATGATTACCAAAACCTGAGGGGGACTTAAGGTCAAAAGGAATGATCCGTATAATTTTATACAATCTGTATAACCTACGGTACATCATAAAATTCTATGGTGATTTGTATGGCCTACTTCTATGGTCCGTAATATTTCATACTGTCCATATATCTTGGCCGTAAAACTGGATTTGCAGAACTGAAACAGTTTTTTTAATTTTAACTCCCCGTCTTGATTTCCTAAACTCTTGAATCATGATCATGTCTTAGTTTGAAGGTACGAGGTGTTAAAATATCCTCCCTTGGAATAATTCATCCTTGAATGATGGGTCATGGTTAAGAGTAAGACTGGGCATGGCATGGGTACATGAATGTGAAGAAATATGACATGGAACATGGGGACTGAATGCCATGATTACATGAAAACATGAACATGGTGGCATGAGACATGAGTACAAAATACATGAACGTGAAACATGAGATATGAATACGCATGAGACATGGCATGAATATTGAAGGTATTTACCTTGTACGCTTTCTGTTTGCTCCTCGAATAAGTGCGAATATCTGGACTTCATGTCCTCTTCGGCATCCCATGTAGCCTCCTCAACTTTCTAGCTTCTCCACAACACTTTCACTGAGGCAATTTCTTTAGTCCTCAACTTTCGAATCTGATGATCCAAAATAGCCATAAGGACCTCTTCTTATGTGAGGCCATACTTAACTGTGATGGATTCGGTAGGGACAACCTGTGATGGGTCTCCAACACACTTTCTCAACATAGACACATGAAACACCTGGTGTACAACAATTAAATCTTGTGGCATTTCAAGATCATAAGCCACCTGGCCGATTCTTTGCATGATCCTGTACGGTCCGATATATCTGGGACTGAGTTTTCCTTTCTTTCCAAATTTTATGACACCTTTCATAGGTGAAACTTTCAGAAACACCTAATCATCAACCTAAAAGTCCAAGTTTATATGCCTCACATCCGAATAGGACTTCTTGCGACTCTGACCCATTTTCAAATACTCCTGAATCAATAGTCTGGTCCTAATAATTTTGCTTCACTAACTTCAAACCAATCAATTAGCGATCTACACCTTTTCCCATACAGATCTTCGAACGGTGTCATATGGATACTAGCATGGTAACTGTTGTTATAAGCAAATTCAATGAGAGGCAAGTGATCATCCCAATTACGTTTGAAATCTAGGACACATGCTCTAAACATGTCCTCGAGGGTCTGAATAGTATGCTCTGCCTGTCCTGTCTGAGGATAAAAAGATGTGCTGAGATTTACCTTGGTGCCAAATCCTTTCTGGAAAGACTTCCAAAAGTGCGTTGTGAACTGAGCACCACGATTTGAAATGATGGAAACTGGGTTCCATGAAGCCTGACAATTTCTCGGATATATAACTTGGCATAATTTTCTGCTAAGTCTGTGGTCTTGACTGGCAAGAGGTGGGCTAATTTAGTGAGTCAATCCACAATAACCCAAATTGAATCATGCCTTCTGGATGAGCGAGGTAGACCAGTTATGAATTTCATATTTATCATCTCCTATTTCCAAACAGAAATATCAATATTTTGAGTCAACCCACTAGGCCTCTGGTGCTCGGCTTTCACCTGCTGACATCGGACACTTGGCTACAACACCTGCCACATTCCTTTTCATATCATTTCATGAATAAATCTCTTTAATATCATGATACATCTTTGTAGAACTTGGGTGGATATAATACCTGAAATTGTGCACTTCTGCCATGATCCTCTCTCTGAATCAACATCTAGAACACATAACGTGCCTCGGTACCTCAAAATATCATCATCTCCCCCTTGTTTGAAAGTTGTGGTCTTATGCTTGTGAATCCCCTCTTTCAGCTGCAATAAGTAGGGATCATTAAACTGTTTCTCTTTCACCTCGGCTACTAAGGAGGATTCAGACTTGTTCTGGACAATAACATCACCATTTTTGGAGTCCATAGGTCGAACTCCTAGACTGGCTAGTCGGTGAATTACCTTCGTCATATTTCTCTTTTCTTATTCAACATGAGCTAAGCTTTCCATGGAGCGCCGACTAAGGGCATCGGCTACCACATTTTCTTTTTCGGATGATAGAGAACATCCACATCATAATTGTTTATCAATTCAAGCCACCTTCTCTGTCTATGATTCAACTCCCTCTGCTTGAAAATATACTGAAGACCCTTGTGATCTGTGAAAATGTCAACGTGAACTCCATATAAATAATGGCGCCATATCTTAAGCGCGAAAATCACGACTGCAAATTCTAAGTTGTGAGTCGGGTAGTTCTTTTCATGAGGTTGAAGCTGTCTGGATGCATAAGCTATGACCTTACCATGCTGCATTAAAACATATCTGAGACTAATTCCTGGTGTATCACAATACACTATGAAGCCATCGGTTCCTTCTAGCAATGTTAACACTGGAACAAAAGTCAGTCTCATTTTCAATTCTTTGAAACTACGCTCATAGACATCTGATCACTAAAATTTAACTTTCTTCTGAGTTAATCTAGTCAATGGAGCTTCGATGGAGAAAACACTCTCTTGCCAGAACCAAGAAACTCTTTATCTCAGAGATTGAGGTGGGTCTGGGCCAATTCTTTACTGCCTCGATTTTCTAATAATCTACCATCACACTTTATCCAGAAATGACGTGGCCTAGAAACGCCACTGATTTCAGTCAAAATTTACACTTGGAAAATTTTGGGTAAAGCTCACGTACCTAGAGCGTCTGCAACATTGTTCTGAGATGTTCTACATGATAAGTCTCACTACGGGAATAGACTAGAATATCATCGATGAAGACAATGACAAAAAGGTCAAAATAAGGATTGAAAAACTTGTTGAAAAGATCTATAAAAGCAGTTGGTGAATTTGTCAATCCAAATGATATGACACAAAACTCGAAATGACCATAACGAGTTCTGAAGGCGGTTTTCGGAATGTCAACTTCCTTAACCTTAAGCTGATGGTACCCTGATTTTAGGTCAATCTTAGTATAACACTAGGCACTCTAAAGTTGATCGAATAGATCATCAATATTAGGAAGAGGATATTTGTTCTTAATGGTGACCTTGTTTAACTGTCAGTAATCAATGCACATACACAAAGATCCATCCTTCTTTCGAACAAACAAGACTAGTGCACCTCAAAGTGAGACACTAGGTCTAATAAATTCCTTATCAAGGAGATCTTTCAACTGAGCTTTTGATTCTTTTAACTCTGCTGGAGTCATTCTGTATGGAAGAATAGATATCGGCTTAGTTACCAGAAGTAAATTAGTTACAAAGTTAATCTCCCTATCAGGATGGACTCCGAGAAGAACCTCGGGAAAGAATTCTAAAAACTCATTGACAACTGGTACGAACTGAAGAGTTAGGGTCTGGACATCTATATCCCTAACCCGAACTAGATGGTAAATGTACCCCTTTTGTATCATCTTTCTAGCTTTAAGATAGGAAATAAACCTTCCTATGGGTGCTACTACATCACCCTTCCATTCTATGACTGGTTCACTAGGAAATTCAAACTGACAATTTTGGTTCTACAACCTACTGTGGCATAAAATGAAGACCACCAATCCATTCCCATGATTACATCGAAGTCTACCAAGTCAGCTACTGTAACGCGGTGATAAACTTTAATAAACAACCCCTATATACTCGTCTAGCTATAACTGACTCACAAATTAAAGTGGATAATTCAAAAGGTTCATGCAACTTTTCTGGCTCTATCCCAAATTGTTTAGTAATAAATAGGGTTACATATGATAGAGTAGATCCAGGATCCATAAGGTCATAAATGTCAAAAGTAAAAATGGTTAGCATCCTGTGACAACATTTGCCCGAGCCTCTATATCCTGACGACCTGCTAGTGCATACAAATGGTTTAGACCTCTGAATATGTTACTAGATTTAGTTGGACCACGCCCTGATTGGGCCTACGAATTACGAGAAACTGCTAAATTTATGGACTGAGCCACATTACCTCTTGTACCCTACCTAACTGATGGACAGTCTCTATAAAAATGACCTTGTTGACCACACCCATAACAGATATCCATACCCATATGACACTCCCCCAGTGTCTCTTACCACACTTACCATAAACTGGATTATCAAAGGTCTTGTGACCCACACTGGCCTGTGACTGAGAGCTTGATGCTCTGAAGTTTTGTCTCTTCTGATCATTCCTGAACCTTGGGACTAGGGCAATAGCTGAAGATGGTACGGGTCCTGATGACCTATTTTTAAAGAACTTTATACATGTACCTCCCCATGTCTCCACTTCCCCATGGCTCTGTAATGCTTCTTCTTTCTTCACTCTATTCTCATTGCCTTGCATAAAAGCAACTATCTTGGTAATAGTCATTTTCTTATTTTGAGCAAAAATATTAGCAGCATCAAACAACTAGGGGTCAAGACCCCACACAAAGCGCCTAACTCTGGCGCTTATGTCTGGAACCAGGTGTGGAGCATACTTAGCCAACGAAATAAAGTGGAGGTACTACTCATGCACACTCCTACCATTCAACTTAAGCTACTCAAATTCAAGGGCTTTTGCCTTTCTGACCTCTAATGGATAGAAGTGTTCAATGAAAGCATCTACAAACTCATCCCAAGTCACAGGAGATGCACTGTTCCCATGACTCATACCAAATATTAACAACATATTGCAGTTGATAAACCCCGAACTCTACTGCATCTAACTCTCTAGCATGCATAACACAAAAGATCTTCTAAATCTCATCAATGATATTATGTGGATATTCTATATTACTAGACCATGTGAACACTAGAGAGTCCATACACAGAAATTACCATGTCTTGAAACTGGATGACTCTCCACCAGTACCTGTAC
The DNA here is from genome assembly GCA_029783415.1 of Anisodus acutangulus. Taxonomy (NCBI): domain Eukaryota; kingdom Viridiplantae; phylum Streptophyta; class Magnoliopsida; order Solanales; family Solanaceae; genus Anisodus; species Anisodus acutangulus. The sequence goes on from CM056498.1 coordinate 17,608,415, forward strand.
TTGGAACCATTCCCTGACATTGATCTTGTGCAGACACAATTTAGGTGAGTAGCTGAATAGCTCCGCTAATAAATGGGTCAGTGGAACTGGGCGGCTAAGTTGGAGTACGAACCTCCGCAGGCCCCCTAGTGTTAGGTAGGGGTGACATCCCTGCATCGGCTCTCCAAGCCTGAGTTTTCTCCTCTTGAGCGGCACTGGTAGCGACCCTATTGCTTGTAGCTGACTTTCTTTTAGTAGGAGTTTTCTGAAATACATAATACGCACGAGTTAGAAACCTGAATGTATAACTCTAATTGCACGATCTAGAGTATGAAAGAAGTGAGACAATACTAGATGTCTTGGTGGTCAACTGTTTACATGTGTGGGTGCCTCACACACATAAAAGAGACCCCACTGGACACGATTTCATACTCCCTATGACACTTGAACTTAGGCAGTGATACCAAGTTTTGTAACACCCTGAGCCATGGCCTGTATGAAATACAACACTCAGTGCCTAACTGCATGTGACCGAGTGAACCACATTGGCTGCTAAATCAACACGGGAATCAAAAGAATGAAATAATAATGATAATAACACATGTAAAACTGTATACTGAAAATAGTCTGAAAATATAATAACTCTGAATGACTGAGATGACATGCTAAGCTAGTCTATGAAACCTTTGAACATAAGTCTGACTGTTACAACTGTTTACAAAGACAAGGCCATGACATACCTCTACTCAGTACATCTCTATTGGTGAGATGTGGCTCACCAATAGCAGATACTGATGAAGTCCTAATGAGCAGATCAGTCGTCTTGAAACTCAGTACATGCACCATGAAGTGCAGGCCCTGGGAAAAAAGAGACGTAAGTACATTTGAATTGTACTGTATGTAAAACAACTGAAAGAATAAGTAGGCACATGAAATAATATGAACTGTAACTAAAACTGTAACATGAGCATGAGCATGTATAATATCTGACATGAATCTAATAAAACATGATAACTTATTAAAAATGGGAGAGCTTTAGTATAACTGACATGTAATCACCACATGAGAATGTGGCATCTGATCTCTGCCCGATCAGCTAAGCCATCTCGTACCTTGTCGGGGTACGAGACATGAACATGACATGAGTGGATCCAATAACCTACTATGGGTAGTGTGAAGGAGTCGTCTTAACTGGCAGAGCGATCCGTATCCTACGCTGACATATATAGTTTCAGACTGTCTGAGCCCTCTCGGAAATCTGTGCAACTCCCAAACATAAACATGAATTATAGTTGTCTAGAAAGCCCATAATTTATAAAAATTATGAGTTGTAAACATGTTTGTAAGGATAATTTAGCATGTAAGTAGATACGTAATATAGATTGTATGAAACCTGAAAACATGTATAATTTCATGAATTTAGTAATAATGACTCCTAACTTGTATTTAAAAACTCATAGGATTCAAGACATGTGTTCATGGATTAACATCACGTGTATGCGGTGGGTTATGCCAGAAACAACTACTGACTTGTTGAGATGCTGGACCTGAAAAATAAATAGGAAGACGAAGCTACTATGGTATATGAGGTCTTTTGAAGATAGTGCCAAATCCATCCACAAGATGAAGGCTTATAGGATATTTGTGTTTTTGGTGTAAATTGGAACATGTAAATGAGGCTGAATCGATGTTACAAATGTTATAATCATTACCAGATTAGCTGGGGGATACTTTTGGGTTTTATTTTCTGAAATATTCTGCAGTTTGAGAAGCATACACTTGGTGCTTGTTCATCTATAAAATTACTTTAACTTCTAAAAAGATTATTTTTTCCAACTTAGAATAGTTTTGTAGACACCTAATTGTGAATGAGCTTTGCTATATGAATTGGTTAATTAATGAGTATAGTTTAGGTACATAGTCTTCTTAAATTTACGTCTTCGTTAGATTGAGTAATGTTAGGCGCTTTTTTATTGTTCAATAGAAACTGAGCATGGACTAATTTTGAGATTACATTGCTTGCTTATGACTGTTTTTTGTTTTAAAATGGTCAGGATGAAGGATGGAAGAAGCCAAACACATCATTCATACCATCATATTGAAAAAAGAGGAGGTTTGAATATAGAGGACTATTGGTCTGGCCTATAAGTCTAGTGGAATATTCTATAAGATACTCCCTCCGTCTCAATTTACTTTGACACCGTTTGACTAGGTACAAAGTTTAAGAAAGAAAGAAAGACTTTCGAAATTTGTGGTCTAAAACAAACCTTAGACATCTGTGTGGTTATAAATCATTTCATTAAGGGTAAAATGAAAATTTTAAAGTTAAGTTGTTTTCATTCATAGAAAGGTGACATTCTTTTTGGGACAGACTAAAAAGGAAAGTGCGCCACATAAATTAGGACAGAGGGAGTCATATATGAGGTTCTTTTTTGGTAAACTAAAGAAGGTGTTGGACGAAACTGTACCTACCTCTCAGAATGCATTCGTCGAAAGAAGATGAATCTTAGACACATCTTTGGTTGAAAATCAAGTGTCGATTTCTAAAGGAAGTTGGGAAATCCGATGATCTTGTGCAAACTGGACATTGAGAAGGTCTATGATCATGTGAACTAAGATATGTCGCAGAAGTGGATCAAGTTATGCATATCTACAATTAAATTTTCAGTCCTACTGAATGGTAGCTCGTATAGTTTTTTTGACAGCTCGAAGGTCTTGAGACATGAGGTCTTCTTATATGTCATGGTATTCAGTCTGGTAATAGAAGCGTGTAGTAAAATAATGGATAAAGTTCTAACAGGTGGTTACTTAAGGGGCTTCTCCGCAACAAGGGCTAATGTACAGTGAGTTTCATACCTCTTGTTCGCTGATGACACTTTAGTAGTTTTCTGTGTCACAAACATTAACCATCTGAATTATCTAAGACAGGTTCTTAAATGGTTACAGACAGTGTCAGACCTCAAGATCAACCTCAGAAAGTATGAGTTTATTCCGATAGGTGAAGTAGATAATATTAAGGATTTAGTACAGGTTCTCAATTATAGGATTTACCTTTGGGAACTTCTAATAAATACTAAGTAGCTTGGAGTTTGGTAGTTGAGAGAGTTGAGAAAAAGCTACATAGGTATATGTCAAGAGAGAGGGAAGGAAGTATTAATGATGAATACTCTGCCGAGCATTCATATGTATTAAATGATATTACTTTATGCATCGGCTAGTGTCACAGGTAAGTGAAATGGGTCTAAAAGAATTTTTTATAAAATAAAGCAAATAGAAAAACAAAACTTTACATAGTTGGGTGAATGTTATGTCTCCAAAGAAATAGGGGGTCTTGGGGTAAAATGTCTCTGAATTTTAAACAAGACCCTATGGCTGATAAAAAAAATCAAAGGCCTATTAGGGAAATGGTAATGGAGATTAACAACAATAACATACTTAATGTAATTCCACAAGTGGGGTCTGAGGAGGATAGGATATACGCATACTTTATTAAAAAGCTCTCTAATGGATGCCCTCCCCCCTATATGATGTATATGTTTCCCATTCCTAGGTTTATAGAGAAAAAGAGTAATAGATTGAGAAGGGATTTCCTCTAGCAAGGTAACAAAGATAAGAGAGGTTATAATCTGGTGAGATGGGATATTCTGACACTTGGCAAAAACTAGGGTGGTTTGGGAATCAAGAACATCAGAATCCATAATTATAACCTACTCCAAAAGTGGATCTGAAAATTTTGTACTGAGGATATGGCACTTTGGAAGAGATTCATCACTCATATATATGGTTTAATGAATCCATGGATAATTGAAGAGGTGAAGACCGCTTATATATGCTTTGCTTGGAAAACCATTAGAAGGTTGTGGACCGATTATAGTGGTAACATGTGCGTAAAGGTTGTTGATAGTGTTAAAACTTCCTTTGGGGAGGACCACTGGATTGGCCAAAATAATCTTAAAACTCTCTTCCCTGATTTATATCTTAGCCTTCTAAAGGATGCTAAAGTTTCCTAGGTTTGATGAGCAAGGCTGGGATCTAATTTTCAGGAGGGATCTGAATGACTGGGAAATTGGCAGAGGCACAAGTAAGCTTCAAGTGTTGACTACTTTTAGAACCTCTAAATGTACCAGATAAACTAGTTTGGAGGTTGTGTAATAGGGGGCTTTCCACTGTTAAAATAGCATGTACTGGAACAAGAATAAAGTTGATTCTTTGACAATGGTTTGGCCCTTGATGCTTATTTGGAAAGTCAAATTTAACTTTAATATTTTTGTTACTTAATGAATATATGCAACAAAAAAAAAATAACTTATAAGGCATCTATTGAAAAAATGTTTTAAAAAATTAATTTTTTTCTATTCCCACTATTTATATTATTGGTGCGGTATTAAATCCGACTATTAAAGTAGATGGTCGTAAAACACTAATAGAAATGATTTATGATTATATAGAAGTACTTCCATCAGACCCAACTAAAGAAGAAGTTACGTCTAGCATACACACTGAATGCAAACAAGTATATATGTATTATCAACAACAAAGTGCAAATAATCAACCGGCTTCTGTACCATCTTCTACTACTTCGCTGCAACCTTATAAAAAACATGTGGTTTCTGCTGCTAGTATTCAAGGCCTTAGAAATAAAATGTTTAGTGGTTCAACTTCTTAATAAATTAGCGAATTTGATGTTTATGTTTTGCAGGGTGTTGTACCGTACGAATTAATTGTCATTGATGAAGGACAAGAAGACTTGCTGAAGTACATGAGGCAGAATGAGAAGACATTTCCGACACTAGCAAAGATGGCCCGAGATGTGTTGAACATTTAAGCGTCATCAACAATGTCTGAAAGTGCTTTTTCTGCTGGAAGATTTCAAATAGGAGAGTGTTGGAAATTAGCCTTTGGCGGGAGTTGCGACAGACCAACTTTAACGGCTTAAACACTAGTGTTACGTCTGTTGGAGAATCCGGTTCTTCACACATGCATGATCTACTAAGTACGTAGATAACCGTAGGGCCAAGAATCGTCAAATTTCATTGAGAAATGAAAGAGATATTGGTCCACGAAGTGAGGTGTTTGAAGCATGGAATGTGTGGTGTTGTGTTCAATTCTACCCCATCGGTAGAGGAAGAAAAAATTGTTGTGTATATAAGACTCGAAATTCGTTTAGGGTTTGGGACCCCAAGGGGTATCCCATGTGTTTAAAGGAGGGAGGACCTAGATGTGCTTCGGTTCGAGGAAAGACCACACGCGCGCCGCCGCCGCCCGCCCGTCCGTTCCGGGTTCACGGGTTCATGGAATTTGTGGTGTTTGTGGGTGAAATTGTGGAGTCTTGATATTATCTTTTTGGGCCAGAAAACTTTGCCAGAAGTACAGTTTGATCCCAGAAGTTTCAGAAGTACAGTTTGGACCAAAATTCTTTCAGATGTACAGTTTGGTCCCTGAAGTTTCAAGATGTACAATTTGGTCCCTGAAGTTTCCAAAAAGTCAGAATTGGGCAGAAGACAACAGAAACGCCAAGCACTCAATTCAGCCATTTATTTTGGCTGAATTACTCCTCCTATAATGGCCAATCCGTTGGTCTTTCACCATTTATGTTGGTGACTTTACTACCTCCATAATGGCCATTATTTGGCTATTATGGAGGCAGTTTTTCAGTCCCCTCCCTCACCTATATAAACACTCCCTTACACCATTGTTGAGATACATACATGATACACGAAAATACATAAAAATACACAAGCAAAACAGTTTCTTCCTACACCTTCCAAGGCATCATTTCGTTACTCAATATTCTTCACGGTAGCTCTTGAGTTTCCTTTGCTTAAGTGTTCCATTGCTGTTTTATCTTGGGAGACAAATTGTCCAGGATGTATAAAGGATACATACGGGGCAATATTGTCTTAAGGACAGAGTGTCACACTCGACTCAGCAAAACCAGTTTCCATTTTTCCGTCTTCAACAAAATTGTAATTTCAGTTTTGTGGTTATATTGTAATTTTCAGATTTCTAGATCAATTATTGAATCTTTGTTTATCCTTTCGAATACTTGTAATAGTTATATACTTTCCGTACTGCTTTATAAAGTATCATAGAGCAAAAATACCCAACAACTTAAGACAATATTTGTATAGTATTACTATTAGTATTCGAAAGATGTCGGTCAAAAGTTGTGTGACCAAATCTGGATATGGCAATGGTTTTCTGGTAGAAGAGAATGATGATGATGAACGTGTTCATGGTGTCACCGCTACCAAGACTGGTGGGAACAAGCGCTCACGAGAGCCTGAGGATGTCAACTGGGACAAGAGGAGAAGACTGAAGATGTTATTCTATCTTGCAGCAGAAGGCCTATATCTGTCCCTGCATAAAAGATCCGAATAATGGTAAGAAGGAACCGGACACTCGGTTTGATGAAGTGGTGAAGTGAGCGGAATCCGAAATTGGGATAAGTAGTTTTCTTACTTGTCAAGAATAAAGATTAAATGATGTCCGATTAAAAATGGATTAAAGTAAGGAGGAATATGAAAATAATTTATATTCCTTACGCTTTAAAATCGAAGTTTAATCTTATCTTCTTTCCCGCTTAAAGATTGGATTGTAAACGACTTAAAAGATCCGTTCCTTTAAGTGTAATTGTTAAAGTATGTAAAGTATGTTCGCACATACGATGGAGAAAGATCCACTAATCGTAAAAATCGTTACCACTCTTAAGTAAGCGCCAAGAATTATCTGGGCACCAATCTTAACGGAAGGAGTCTAAAAGTTAAAGACGTAGAACCCGTCATACTATTTGGCAGAAGATCCTTCATAGGATGATATTGGACACTCAGTCATACAAAGCCTCCGGGCGACTGGAGTGGGCCAAAATTCCTTTGATATGATGATATTGGACACTCAGTCATACAAAGCCTCCGGTGACTGGAGTGGGGCTGTAATTCATTTCATAGGAAAAGTAATGGACACCTAGTGTGGTGGGCCGTAGTTTCGTGTCTTAAATGATCCAAGGCCTAAAGAAAGGCGATAAAGAAATTGGACACTCACCGCCAAAGCAACTGAAGTGGGCCAGAGTATCGAGATCACATATGATCCGGTTACGCCCTAACCACGGGCAAGAGGTTGTTCATGTGAAGCAACGCCACCTCTAAAATCAAAGGGGCTGGAGAGGTTGTCCTCAATAAGACTTCAAGGAATGGATCACTCTAAAAAGAGGTGATACATGTTCCTAACTTGGTTTAAGGGACGTTGCTGGTCAAGTTGGTTTGAGACTAGTCCAATAGGTCTGTAATAACTAAGAATGGTACAATATGTCTATAGCCAAATGAATGATATATTTGTAATCCGTGCATCTATGCCATCATAGATTAAGACACGTTAAATAGTAAGTCATTCAAAAGCTAACGATGTTGAGATTGTTGCCTCCTTTCGACATAAACCCTCAAAATGAATGTGAGGTAGGTGAAGAGGCAAAATCACCTTTCCAAATTCCGTCAAGGGAATAGCGAAAGAAGCACCGCTCCTCTAGAACTTAGTCACACCTACTTGGGTGATTTGAAGTTTATACAAAATAGAGGGGGGAGACAAGTACGTTGTGATCTTCATTGATGATGGTACAACGTATGGAATCCTTTGTTTGTTAAAAAGCAAAGATGAAGTTGTTGAAGCGGATAAGCGCTACAAAGCGGTTGAAAATCAACTAAGCCTATGGATTGCGAAATTCATAGCGATAGAGGGGTAGAATGTGAAGCGGCGTTCATTAAACGACTGCTCATTACTCACCTCGCCTAACGGTGTTAGCAGCGCGCAAACCCGCACGCCTAAATTATGTGGGGCAAGACGATCTCATCGCTAATGCGATTCTCAACAGAATCAAGCATAAGGATAAGGATAACTCTCCGTGTGAGACATGAAAAGGATCTCACATACAAAAGTTGTGATGTGGGGTGGCTTGGTAGAAGTTGGACTACCGAAACAGGTCAAGTTCGACCTAAGACTGTAGATTGCATATCCATTAGATCTGTAAATAACAGTAGTACTTATCGCCTCTTGGCGTCAAAGAATGATGAATTCTTATAAGATAACTTTCCTTGAAAAGGAAAAATGAGTAATTGCTCAAGGTTAACAAGAACCCGCGAGGGCCTGACTGTCCGGAACTAGACGCTCCGTATCTACAGGACTTGAAAGTTGCTGGCTATCCGGAACTTAATATTCCAGATCTGCAGAACTCAAGGATTCTAGATGTTGAACCAAGACGGAGAAAAGAGGGGACAAAGACTTGTTCCAGTCCTTCTAGCTTGTATGGTTAAGAACGAACCATGGACAATTAACAAATAATTGTTATCTCCAAAAGCGCTGCTTTGGAAAGAAGCTAAAGAGAGAAATATATTCCATCATATAGAACCATACTTGCGTAATGGTTGATCTTCCTCCGGGAAAAGAACCTTTGGGTTGTGAAAAATGATACTCAAAAGTGAGTACAAAGTAGATGGATCTACTGATGAGTTCAAAGCCTCGGCTACTTGTACATGTGCTCCCCTGGGAGTAGCTTAACATCATGGGCCATTGCAGTCTTGCGTGGCATGAATGTTAAAACAGCCTTCCCAACCGGAGAGTTGGAAGAAGAGAATCAGAGTTGGTTTTCTGGACTGTTGGGCTTCTTCCTGAACTTTCATCGTGGTCCCTGAAATGTTTACATTTTAGTCCTGAAAGTTTCAGATAGAACAGAAACAATGAATCTGACCACATATGAAAGATATGGATATCACAGATGACATCTTAGGAATTGGATTTCTAAAGACATCTAACGGACTGGTCGATAGTTGACAGTCTCGTTGAAGCCATCAATGGATATGAATCATAGAACTGATTGGAATCATGGTGCACCCATAGACAAGGAGCGATACGCACAGATCACGTGTAGTTCAATGTATTGTACACACTACAACCGACCTGGTATCGTCCTACAATCAGATCAGTTGAACTAAGGTTCACTGATAATCTTAATACATGATCAATAGAAGGTGTTAAGTCGGATATGACGATATCTGAATTATTCGCTTATCTACGGATTATAGTATTCTGGATGTCCAGCGGTTCTGAGAGAACACAGTGATGCAAACTGGATATCAGATCTGAAGAACACCAAAGCCACAAGTAAATGTGTATGGTGGTTCTTGGAAAATCCTCTAAGCAAACTTGCATCGGCCGATTCATGATGGAATCGGAGTTTATCGCTTTATACAAAGCATGAAAGAAGTTGAGTAACTTCACGACTCCTTAGAGGACGTCCCTTATTGGGAGAAACTCGTGCCTTCAGCAGTTATACACTGTGGCTAGCCGGTCGGCTTTAGGAAGGACACGGATGACGGCGTCTGGACATATCTGTCAGGATTTATCAGGAGACATAAGACCGTATGGAGGTTGATCATCACGGGTGTCACTTCCTTGTTTACTAACTAAGGGACTACTCGGAGATCAAGTGTTCTGCCTGTCTAGGGGAATGGGCTTAAAACCCAAAATATACGGACCAATATAGTGGTAACCCAACCTTACTAACTGGAGATCCCAGTAATTTGGTTCAATGGGAAAACTAAGCTGTAAAGGTTCAGTTGATCGCTTCAGTGGAAGCATGAGCACTTCAGATAGTGATTTCTGAAAAGAAACACCAAATCCAAAGCCGTTCCCGCGATAGACTTTAAGTGCTATCTGCAGTATGGGTAAAGGTTAAGTTTTCAAAACCTGTAATGCTCCTCAACAGTTGAGGTTAGGTTTTTGGGAAACTTTTAATGGTTCCTAACACTTGTGAAGTGGGGTATAGCAGGATACCTTGTAGGAGACCACCTATTTAAGTGCGAGGACGGGCCTCCTCAAAATGAACGCACTTAAGAATCCAAGACGTTGTCCATGGCCAAAACGGACAAAACATTACGAAGAAGAGAGTAAGGGAATTTGTTGTGTTGGTATCATTGTCTTGGCTTACACTAAACACTGACGGTTCAAGACATCACGTTCACCGCGCAGTAAGTAAGTCCGATGGTATTCAACTATGGAAGGTTCAAAGCTGAGGCTACCTCTCCTTATGCAACATCGGTCCGCTGAAATATTGCTGGAAATGAAAAGACACCATGTGAGTGCGCCAAAATCTCTTTCAAGAGGGGATTGTTGGAAATTAGCCTTTGGCGGGAGTTGCGACAGACCAACTTTAACGGCTTAAACACTAGTGTTATGTCTGTTGGAGAATCCGGTTCTTCACACATGCATGATCTACTAAGTACGTAGATAACCGTAGGGCCAAGAATCGTCAAATTTCATTGAGAAATGAAAGAGATATTGGTCCACGAAGTGAGGTGTTTGAAGCATGGAAAGTGTGGTGTTGTGTTCAATTCTCCCTCATCGGTAGAGGAAGAAAGAATTGTTATGTATATAAGACTCGAAATTGGTTTGGGGTTTGGGACCCCAAGGGGTATCCCATGTGTTTAAAGGAGGGAGGACCTAGATGTGCTTCGGTTCGAGGAAATACCACACGCGCGCCGCCGCCGCCCGCCCATCCGGTCCGGTTCCGGTTCCGAGTTCCGGGTTTCGGGTTTCGGGTTCTCGGGTTCACGGGTTCACGGGTTCATGGGCTATGGGCTATGGGCTGTGGGCTGTGGGTCTTCTGATATTATCTTTTTGGGCCAGAAAACTTTGCCAGAAGTACAGTTTGGACCAGAATTCTTTCAGATGTACAGTTTGGTCCCTGAAGTTTCAAGATGTACAGTTTGGTCCCTGAAGTTTCCAGAAAGTCAGAATTGGGCAGAGAGAACAGAAACGCCAAGCACTCAATTCAGCCATTTATTTTGGCTGAATTACTCCTCCTATAATGGCCAATCCGTTGGTCTTTCACCATTTATGTTGGTGACTTTACTACCTCCATAATAGCCATTATTTGGCTATTATGGAGGCAATTTTTCAGTCCCCTCCCTCACCTATATAAACACCCCCTTACACCATTGTTGAGATACATACTTGATACACGAAAATACAGAAAAATACACAAGAAAAACAGTTTCTTCCTACACCTTCCAAGGCATCATTTCGTTACTCAATATTCTTCACGGTAGCTCTTGAGTTTCCTTTGCTCAAGTGTTCCATTGCTGTTTTATCTTGGGAGACAAATTGTCCAGGACGTATAAAGGATACATACGGGGCAATATTGTCTTAAGGACAGAGTGCCACACTCGACTCAGCAAAACCAGTTTCCATTTTTTCGTCTTCAACAAAATTGTAATTTCAGTTTTGTGGTTATATTGTAATTTTCAGATTTCTAGATCAATTATTGAATCTTTGTTTATCCTTTCGAATACTTGTAATAGTTATATACTTTCCGTACTGCTTTATAAAGTACCATAGAGCAAAAATACCCAACAGAGAGAACATACATTCATTGGCGGGAGACACATTGGAGATTGTAGTTCTTTTCAGAGATTGGATTCGAGCGGAGCGTAGACGGTGTGATCAACCGTAGATCAACGAAGAAGAAGACTACAACCACAATGAAATCTTGTACGAGGGAACAAGAAGCGACGTCGAACAATTTGATCAACAAATTCCAATTCCAACCGAAGATCCTTAAGACATTATGAGGAAATTCGAAAAAATGTGGTTAACTATGTAATTTTTTTAATTGCAATTTTACTATGTGATTTGCAACTTTTGAAATTGTAATACAAAAAAATCATATTTCTATTAAATAATACAAGAGGCACAAAAACAGTTTTGTGATGTTTTTATTACACTATCTTGTTCAATTATTGAAGTGTTTATATATATTATTTTTTAGAATTAAGTGGCAAAAAAAACCCAAATCTCGATCCCGACCCGACCCGTCCCGTTCCATCCCCCCAAATCCCGGATCCTCTTTTGGCGGGATGTGGGACAGGACGGGATGAGACTTCCACCTGTCCCGCTAAGCCCGGCCCGCCAGTCCCGTCGGATACCAGGTACTGACCCTTCCCCCGTCCTACCGGGACCCGCCCCGCTGGACAACCCTACATAAGAGTAATACATGGTCTCAATATATGATATTGTTTGGAATAAAGAACAATAAATAAAAATGAAAGGATGATTCCAAGGTGTTGCAGAGGGGATGAAACAGCTCACCACGATAATTACCAAAGTCAACTCCTCTCACTCATGGACTTTGTTGGAGTACGAATTAGTATCTGCATAGAAAACAACAAGTGTAATATGAGCACACCAAGACGTACCTAGTAAGTATCATCAGTCACCCCCAACTAGATAGTGGCGAGGGTTGGACTGAAAATACCTCATTAAATAACATGTGCAGTGGATATATATGTACTGACAAAAAAGAGCACTGTGACAGAATATAAGTAAGCACATATACATCATAAATAGATATGCACAACCACAACATTTATATAAAGTGCACGGCACGAGTCATAAATCAAATATGCATGAAAAAGACTCAAACTTTACTCAACGCCGGACTCCTCGTGACAAAGTCATGGGCACATACTGCCCGAGGTGCTCGGATTATACAGTTACTCATGAGGGACGAATCCTTATCCATACATCATAATCGGAGTACTAAACTCCATAACCGCTGACACCCAAGTCGTGGATCACGCCGGCATAATCAACTCAAACCACATGTATATAATGTGACTCACATATGCAAATAGATGAACATATATACAGTACATAACTATGCAGTTTAAATCATGTAATCGGACATAATGATTTTCATAATGTTAAACTAGAATGAACATGATGCCTATAACATTATACTAGCATGAGATGATGCTCAAAGTAGTCATGACACAGAAAGTATAACCCCAACACAATTTTGGACGAAAATGACACAACAAGTGTGAGGCAATCATATAGCATGTTGCATTCCAACACAATTTTATAGCTCATGGTATTTTATAGCATGTTGGCTAGTCAGGAAAATAACCGTTCTTATATTATAACCATTTTTGCAATTGTGGTGGCTAGCCTTCAATTGCAGCCACTACCTCGCAATTGGTACGGGCCACAATTCTGGGTTGCCTCACAATTGCGGTGTTATCCGCAATTGTACCATCAAAATTGGGTGGTTAATTCCGTAATTGACACCTCACAATTGCGTGGTCACTTTCACAAATGCGGTTGCACAAGAATAAAATAAAGCATGCAACATGCTATATGATTTCTTGCTCTAAACTAACCAGAGCCCCCCACCCCCACCCAATTCAAACCATCCCAACAAATTCCAAAACATTATAGGACCTCGGGAATATCTAAAATCAAGGAAAATGATTCTATTACTCAAAACAAGGGGTTGGGATGTTACAAATACCAAGAGCGATAGTCGTAGTACCCGCAAGCTAACCAAAAAGAGTGAATACCTCAAAACATCCCTTAAACTATCCATGTCTTATCAAAACACCACTTAACCTATGGGGTGTTGTTGTTACCCCTGACTTAATATTTTCTATCTAAAACCCCATTGTAGTGCCAAGTGGCGAGGAGAGTGGTGTCACTTTCTTTGTAGTGTGTGAGAGCTAGAAAATATGACAAAAAAAACATCTATATTCATTTTTTAAATTAATTTGTTAGACTCAGTTAAAAAGACATACCCTATAACGTGCACAACATTTATTTTAAGGATGTTTTAATATTCAAACTATTTACTCTATTTGTCATTATATCTCAGAATATGTTTTACTGCTGTAATTGATGCACAGGGCAGAAATGCGGATGCATTAGAACTATATTTCGGAGAGGATCCTGCCCGCTGTCCATTTGAGCAAGGTAGCGTATTTTATTCCTTCCCTGGCACTGTGTTGATGATTAAGCTTATGGAGTAGTAAATATCCTTCAGAATTACACTACTAACCAGAAGAACATTGTAATAGGAGGTATGTTATAGGTAGTCTACTGCTAATCTATTAGGACATAGAAACCTGTCCCTAATTTACCTAGCCCTGTTTTAGAGAAAGGTATGACTGGCTTTAAATTAGAGTTATGTCAGGCCTTCAGTGTAATCATTAGACAAAGTTTTCACACTTGGTTGATCCAGCATATATATATATATGACTTTCTTGTAAAGGTTGCCCTGTCTATGCCGCTGGTAAACCATTAGGTCATAAGTTAGAGATCGATCTAAAGCCGTCCTTTTAGTTAATAAGCTAATATGACTAGTTAATTTTTTCTGAGACACTTCGAATTCTTTGACAGTTGGAATTGAAGAGCTGATGATACTATAAAAACTAGTTCCACCTAACAACATGCTCCCTCATTTTAAAATGTAAAACAGCACATTGAAACCTTGTTCAGATCGTTCTCTATTTTTACAATAAGGGACAAACTTCAAAGATTAAACCATTTTGTGATTAGACATTGAGATTATGTAGAGTATCATGTAACTCCTTGTATAATAAAATTCCTTTTCTCTTTCAATTAGAGATTCCTTTTGTTGATATCAACTATTATAATCAATTTCAGTGTATATTTTGGCCTTTATTCTTTTCTGAAGGGCTTTTAAATGAAAACAAGGGTAAGATTTTGGGTACTTTAACATATGTGTAGCTTTATAAAATGAACGGAGATATGTGTGTAGGAATGTGGTGTGGTATGCACGTATTGAACTAGTTAATTGGAAGCTGTGTCAACAAACAATTGTTCATCTAGAGCTTCAGCAAATGCAAAAGTAAGAAGTTCAATAAGGAAGTCAGGTTACTCACATTAAAGATTTACTTGGTTCCTAGTATATTAGTGGACTGTGATTTTCTAACACTGGTATATAGAGAATCTTGCCTAAAGGTTAACTATATCCCACTGGCAAAGATTGGTAGTTCACTGAAAGGAAAATCCTTGGTACAGAAAAAAAGAAGGCAGGGATCCATGAGGTTATTGGCTATTTTGTATGTTGTGATCTATGAATTTCACTCCCTCATACAATGTAATACACAGCGCCAATTACAATCAGCATTTTCTCCAGCCTGAGCTTCAACAAGTAAAATTTTCTGGCTAGATTTTTATCTATTTTATTTTCTTATGATTGGAGGCAGTAGACTTGCCGTAGTTATTTTTTGAAAGTTAAATGCCACACTGTTTCAGTGTTTTCTGTTGTATTTGCCACTGTTTCTTTCGTGGATTGACATTATATTCCTCTTCAAGTCTGCTTGGTCTTTGATATTCTTTGTGGAGATTTTGAGTATCTTCCTATGTTACTTTTTTTCTTGTGATGGTTTAAGATGGGTCTTCCAGCATTTTACGGAGGTTGTACCACCTGCTTTTGCTATGTGTGAATGATTTACTCAAGAAATGTGCCGATACTGAGCATCGCACTTCAATTTGAGATGCATCTAGTGGATCTTGTGATGTCATCTGTGCTTTCATTTATGCCTCAATGTTCTCATTTGCATGTCACTGCATGGGAGTGTTTAACGTTTTTAAGTGCTAATGCTTTTCTGTCTGGTATCTGGTTGACAATCTGTGCAGTCGCAGAAACACTCTTAAATTTTGTGCGGTTGTTCCGCAAAGCCAGTGAAGAGAACTCGAAACAAGCTGAATTGGAAAAGAAGAAAGTTCAAAAGGAGACTGAAATGGAGAAAGCAAAAGGAATTAGTTTAAGAAAGAAAGCAGTGGAGTAAATAGGAATGATTTCACTGTGTTCCCTCGTTCATGTGTTCCTTGAGGTAATTTTTGGTGTCATGTGGGTTGTCTCTGTTGGTTAACCGTGTTGACTGAGAACGCTAGTTCAAAGTGTTGAGTATTGTAAAGCAATACGGAAAATAAATAAATATTACAAGTGTTCGAAAGGATAAATAAATAGTCAATCTTCAGAACTGCCGCAAAGTTGTTGAATCTTGAATCTTGATAACCTGAAATCAAGAAACACTAAATCTGGATGGTTACAACTGTGTGCTGAGTCAAGTGATTGCACTCTGTCCTTAAGACAAGATTGCCCCGTATATATGCTTTTACGTTACGGGCAATAGTCTTCCAAGATAAAACAACACTTTAATCTCAATACTACAAAGCAAATAGGTTGAGTCTGACGAAGAAAACAAATACGAATCGACTTGCTGAAGATATGGAAAAGGAAGGAAGAGTTTATGTTTGTCGTCCCAACGTTACTGCTCACGTTTTGGACTGTGTTTTACTTTTCTGTTTGTCTCTGTGTATATATTTATGTCTCTCTTTACTGTATGTGGGTGTTTCGTTTTCGTCTATATTTCTGTGTCGTTTCTGTTGTGTATATGTTCTGTATTTTTCGTGTAACACCATTGAGAAAACAACTCCAATATATAGCATGAGGGATTCCAAATTCAACTTTCCAGAAATTCTAGGGACAAAACTGTAAATATTAAGCAATTTGGGGTCCAAAAAGATAATATCAGAAAGTCCCATAGCCCACGACCCGAGCCTGAGCCTGAGCCTGAGCCTGTGCCCGAACCGGACGGGCGGGCGGCACGCGTGTGGGCTTAGACTTGAACCCAAGCACATCTAGGTCCTCCATCCTTTAAACACATAGGATACCCTTTGGGGTCCCAAACCCTTAACCAGTTTAGAGACTTATAAAGAGAGCAATTCTTCCTTTTCCCACCGATGTGGTAGATTTGTCCCACACAATATTTTCATGCCTCAAACACCTTACTTCGTGGACCAATATCTCTTTCATTTCTCAACAAAATTTGACGATTCTTGGCCCTATGGTCATCTACTCACTTAGTAGATTATGCATGTGAGAAGAGACAAAGCCTCCAACATGCGGAACACTAGTGTTTAATTCATTAAATATAGGTGGACGCACCTCCCCGCCAAAGGCAAATTTCCAACAATCCCCTCTATGAAAGAGAGATTTTGACGCTCACACAAGGTGCCTACTTTCAGCAATCTTTCAGCAAAAAGATATTGCATAAGGAGAGGTAGCTTCCGCTTTTAACCTTTCCTAGTTGAATACCACCGGACTTACTTACTGCGCGGTGAACGTGATGTCTTGAACCGTCAGTGTTTAGTGTAAGCCAAGACAATAATACCAACACAATAACTCTCCTTATTCGTTTTCATTCTTATGGTTTTGTCCGTTATGGCCGTGGACACACTTGGATTCTTAAGTGCGTTCATTTGAGGTGGCCTGTCCTCGCACTTAAATAGGTGATCTCCTACAAGGTATCCTGCTATACCCCACTTCACACGTGTTAGGAATCATTAAAAGTTTTCCCAAGCTTAACCTTAACCATTTGAGGATCATTAAAGGTTTGGAAGCTTAACCTTTACCCACCATGCAGGTAGCACTTTAATATCTATCGTAAGAACAACTTTGGATTCATGTTTCCGTACAGAAATCATCATCCGAAGTGCTTCTTGCTTCCACCGAAGCGCTCAACTGAACCTTTTGCAGCTTAGTTTTCCCATTGAACCAAATTCTTGGGATCTCCAATCAGTATGGTTGGGTTACCACCGCAAAGGTTCGTATTGTTTGGGTTTTAAGCCCATTTCCCTAAACAGGCAGAACACTTGATCTCCAGGTAGTCCTTTAGTTAGTAAACAAGGAAGTGACACCCGTGATGATCAACTGCCATACGGTCTTATGTCTCCGACAGATCCTGACAGATATGTCCAGACGCCGTCATCCGTGTCCTTCCTGAAGCCGATCGGCTAGCCACAATGTATAACTGCTGAAGGCACGGGTTTCTCCCAATAAGGGACGTACTTTAAGGAGTCATGAAGTTACTCAACTTCTTTCATGCTTTGTATAAAGCGATAAACTCCGATCCCATCATGAATCGGTCGATGCAAGTTTGCTTAAAGGATTTTTCAAGACCCACCATACACATTTACTTGTGGCTTTGATGTTCTTCATATCTGATGTCCAGTTTGCATCACTTTGTTCTCCAGAACCGCTGGACATCTAGAATATCATAATCCGTAGATAAGCGAATAATTCTGATATCATCATATCCGACTTAACGCCTTCTATTGATCATTTATTAAGATCATCAGCGAACCTTAGTTCAACTGATCTGTTTGTAGGCCGATACCAGGTCGGTTGTAGTGTGTACAATACATTGAACTACACGTGACCTGTGCATATCGCTCCTTGTCTATGGGTGCACCATGATTCCAATCAGTTCTATGATTCATATACATTGGTGGCTTCAACGAGACTGTCAATTATCTCACAACTGAGTTTGGAGTTAGACTAGTCCGTCAGATGTCTTAGAAATCCAATTCCTAAGATGTCATCTGAGATACCCATATCTTTTATTTGAATATAATTTCCACTCTCAGACTGTTGGTTTTCCAACTGTTGGCTTTCTAACTTCAGATTCATTGTTTCTGTTTTATCTGAAACTTTCAGGACTAAAATGTAAACATTTCCGGGACCAAAATGAAAATTCAGGAAGAAGCCCAACAATCCAGCAAACCAACTCTGATCCTCTTCTTCCAACTCTCCGGTTAGGAAGGCTGTTTCAACATCCATGCCACGCAAAACTGCAATGGCCCTGGATTTTAAGCTACTCACAGGGGAGCACATGTACAAGTAACCGAGGTTTTATACTCATCAGTAGATCCATCTACTTTGTACTCACCTTTGAGTATCCTCTTTCACAACCCAAAGGTTCTTTTCCCGGAGGAAGATCAACCATTACGCAAGTATGGTTCTATATGATGGAATCTATTTCTCGCTTTGTAGCTTCTTTCCAAAGCAGCGCTTTTGGAGACAACAATTATTTGTTAATTGTCCATGGTTCATTCTCAACCATACAATCTAGAAGGACTAGAACAAGTCTTTATCCCCTTCTTTGCTCCGTCTCGATTCAACATCTAGAATCCTTGAGTTCTGAAGATCAGGAATATTAAGTTCCGGATAGTCAGCAACTTCCGAGTCCTATAGATACAGAACGTCTAGTTTCGGACAGTCAGGCCCTCGCGGGTTCTTGTTAACCTTGAGCAATTACTTTTTTTTCCTTCTCAAGGAAAGTTATCTTCAAAGAATTCAGCATTCTTTGACACCAAGAGGCGATAAGCACTACTATTATTTACAGATCTAGTGGATATGCAATCTACAATCTTAGGTCCAACTTGACCTGTTTCGGTATTCAATCTTTTACCAAGCCACCCCACATCACAATATTTGTATGTGAGATCATTTCCATATCTCACACGGAGGGTTATCCTTATCCTTATGCGTATTTCTGTTGAGAATCGCATTACCGGTAAGGATCGCCTTGCCCCACATATTTTGGGCGTACGACTTTATGCTTGGCTAACATCGTTGGACTGAGGTGAGTAATAAGCAGTCGTTTAATGAACAATGCTTCACGTTCTCCCCTTCTATCACTACGAATTCCTCAATCCGTAGGCTTAGTTGATTTTCAACTTCTGCTTTGTAGCGCTTAATCACTTCAACAACTTCATCTTTGCTTTTTAACAAACAAAGGATACAATACGTTGTACCATCATCAATGAAGGTCACAAAGTACTTGTCTCCCCCCCTCTATTTTGTATAAACTTCAAATCACCCAAGTAGGTGTGACTAAGTTCTAGAGGAGCGGTACTTCTTTCGCTATTCCTTTGACGGAACTTGGAAAGGTGATTTTTACTCTTCGCCTACCTCACATTCATTTTGAGGGTTTATGTCGAAAGAAGGCAACAATCTTAACTTCGCTAGCTTTTGAATGACTTTCTATTTAACGTGTCTTAATCTATGATGGCATAGATGCACGGATTACAAATATATCATTCATTTGGCTACCGACATACTGTACCATTCTTAGTTATTACAGACCTGTTGGACTAGTCTCAAAACAGTTTGACCAACAGCGTTCCTTAAACCAAGTTTGGGACATGTATCACCTCATTTTAGAGTGATCCCATTCCCTGAAATCCTATTGAGGACAACCTCTCCAACCCCTTCTACTTTAGAGGTGGCGTTGCTTCACATGAACAACCTCTTGCCCGTGGTTAGGGCGTAACCGGATCATATGTGATGTGGATACTCTGGCCCACTCCATTTGCTTTGGCAGACTGAGTGTCCAATTTCTTTTCTACCTTTCTTTAGGCCTTCAGATCATTTAAGACCTGGAAACTCTGGACCACCTTACTAGGTGTCCATTACTATTCCTATGAAATGAATTCTGGCCCTACTCTAGTCGCCCGTAGGCTTTGTATGACTGAGTGTCCAATATCATCATATCAAAGGAATTTTGGCCCACTCCAGTTGCCCGGAGACTTTGTATGACTGAGTGTCCAATATCATCCTATGAAGGATCTTCTGTCAAATAGTGTGATAGGCTCAACGTCTTTAGCTTTTAGTCTTCTTCCGTTATGATTGGTACCCAGACAATTGTTGGCGCTTACTTAAGAGTGGTAACAGTTTTCGCACAGTCAGTGGATCTTTCTCCCTCGTATGTGCGAACATACTTTACACACTTTTAATAATTACACTCAAAAGAACGGATTTTTTTAAGTCGTTTACACAATCCAATCTTTAAACGGGAATGAAGATGAGATTAAACTTTTGATTTTAAAGCGTAAGGAATATAAATTATTTCGTGAAAACATTTTCATATTCCTCCTTATTTTAAGCCATTTTTAATCTTTATTCTTGACAAGGAAGAAAAATAACTTATCCCAATTTCGAATTCTGGACCACTTCAGTCACTTCATCGGACTGAGTGTCCATTTCCTCCTTACCATAATTCGGATCCTTTGTCTGGGACAGATATAGTCCTTCTGCTGCAAGATAGAACCACATTTTCAGCCTTCTCCTCTTGTCCCAATTGACATCCTCAGCCTCTCGTAAGCGCTTGTTCCCACCACTCTTGGGAGCGGTGACACCATGAACACGTTGACCTTCAACAACATCATCATCACTCTCTTCTACTAGAAAATCACAGCAATATCCAGATTTGGTCACATAACTTTTGACCGACATCTTTCGAACACTAATACGCTCTTGTCTTAAATTGTTGAGTATTGTAAAGCAGTACGGAAAGTAAATAAATATTACAAGTGTTCGAAAGGATAAATAAATAGTCAATAGTCTCCCAAGATAACCCGTATATATGCTTTTACGTTAACGGGCAATAGTCTCTCAAGATAAAACAACACTTTAATCTCAATATTACAAAGCAAATAGGTTGAGTCTGACGAAAAAAAACAAATACGAATCGACTTATCTCTGTGTATATATTTCTGTCTCTCTTTACTGTATGTGGGTGTTTTGTTTTCATCTATATTTATGTTGTGTATGTTCTGTATTTTTCGTGTAACACCATTGAGCAAAGCAACTCCAATCTATAGCATGAGGGAGACCCGAGACCGAGCCCGGACGGGACAGGCGGCCGGCGGCCGCGCATGTGGGCTTAGCCTTGAACTCAAGCACATCTAGGTCCTCCCTCCTTTAAACACATGAGATACCCCTTGGGGTCCCAAACCTTTAACCAGTTTAGAGACTTATAAAGAGAGCAATTCTTCCTTTTTCTACCGATGTGTTAGATTTGTCCCACACCATATTTTCATGCCTCAAACACCTTACTTCGTGGACCAATATCTCTTTCATTTCTCAACGAAATTTGACGATTCTTGGACCTATGGTCATCTACTCACTTAGTAGATTATGCATGTGAGAATAGACAAAGACTCCAACATGCAGAATACTAGTGTTTAATTTATTAATTATGGGTGGACGTACCTCCCCGCCAAAGGCAAATTTCCAACACAAAGATAGGCCAGAGGGTCTCCAACATTAATATAGTGCTCTTGCATTCTCTGGATTTAACAAAGGTTGTTCGAATTGAGGCTCTTTTGAACTTTGAAGTGCTTGGCAGAGTGGAAGTTGGTACACATTGTTGTCCAGGCTCTTGGACGACGCAAACAACTTGTTGGCCGTCCAATTGATCCCTTAAATTTTGTTACTTTCAGATGTCATGACTGCGTCTAATAATGCAAATTTGGGTATGCATTTATGAACCTACATAATGGACAGGGCGTTGGCACAATGTCTTCCATGGTCTCGGCATTCACTATTGACAGCAATTACGCCACAAAAACAGTACATTGGAAGTTTAACAGGGCTTTATACAGAACTCCCACCCTTGTATTTGATTTCTTTTATTGTAATATAGGGAAGGGTCCCTAGTGATTTAAGGTTCGATGAGAATCCACCACGAAATTGGTTGTACAGAAAAGCATAGAAGAGATAAGGGTAGGTTTTGTTAGCAATAGTGATTTAACAAAATGTAAGTTGTAGACCAGTTTTTCTCCTTTCCTAGATTCAAAATTTTGGAGATATGATGATTTTTGTTTATTTATTAGTGGTAGAGAAGTTTCTGCGTTTCTTTCTCCTTTTTTTATGTGTGTGTGGTTATCGTAAACAATTATATTAATGGGATAAAAGCTCCCGCGTACAAGTCGTATACTAAGTGTTTGGACATGAACAACGTGATATTTGAAGTATTTGAAGTTAAGTTGAAAAAAGAGATTTGATAGTTGAAATTTTGTTTGAACACGCATTTCACTTGAAAAATGTTGAAGTTCTGCGAGTGAAAATCTCTTTTTTACTTGAAAAACGGGTTTAGACCACCAGGTTTTCAAACATGAAATTTTTTTTCAAGTTTGGAGAAAATTAACACAATGTATAAACCAAACAGGTTTTCGAATTTTGTTTTTAAAAAAAAACAACAAAAAAAGGTGCAACCAACACAACATATAACCAAACGGGTGTAACAACCCACTAGATTGTTTTGAACTTTTGGATTTAGAATCCCCAAAATATCCTTTCCATAGCTTCATATTGGTATTTATGACTTTGGGGATGTGTGATGCGGTTTTCGAGGCAATCAGGTGAGTTTCAGATTAAGTTTAGTAACATTGGAAGTTCTTAAGTTAAGAGATTTTACCAAAGTCAACATCGGGGTAAATGAGTCCATGTTGAAGTTTCGTCGAATTTCATGAGGTCTGAAATGCGATTTATGACTTAGTCGAGCCATTGGTTTGGGTCCCGAGGAGTTCGGGTGTGATTTGAGTAGTTGGTTGAGAAATTAGTTAAGTTAATGTTTGGAGTTGACCTCGATTAAAATCGGGTCAAGACGACCTCTTTTGGGTGTTTCGAGTGCACAAGCAGGTACAAAATATGTTTTATGACTAAAATGCCTATTTGGTTTGTGTCTGGGTGGTTCCGGATGAGTTTCGAGTACTTAACCTAAATTTGGGGAGAAATCGAAAAAATTTGGTGCAGGATTTGGTTTCCTTCATCGCAATAATCTCATGTTCGCGGAGAGTTGGTGACTGCGGGGTTGCGATTGTGACCGCGAAGAAGGGAGCGAGTGACCGGACCGAATCGTGCTTTGCGATTGTGTTTGCGACTCGACCGGTTTGGGCAACTGGTCACGATCGCATGGGTCCTGGTTGCGACCGCGAATGGCAATTAATGTCTAGACAAAGTTAAATCACATTTCGAACTTCAATGTTCATAACTCAATTTTGGGAGTTTAGGAGCTCAATTTTTGGTAATTTCAAAGGCGATCTTTAAGTTTTGGCTTGGTGATAAGTTTCTAATCCTACTCTAAATATTTCCCCGTGATTCCATCCTTTAATTAGCAATTTCATTCATGATTTGATCTTAGAAATTAGGGTTTTCCATAGAAGTGGGATTTTTAGTAAAATATTTTGTTGAAGATCGATTCGTGATCGGATTTTGATAATTTATGAGATTCTTGACCTTTAGGCTATGGGTAAGCTGATTTTGCAATAAAATTTCAGTTTTGTCCTTGGGGGCTCTAGGTTACCTTTTTTGGGTTCGTTTTTGAGTTTTGAATTAAAATATATCAATATGGGTATCATTGAAATTATTTAAACTCGTAGAACACTATTTTGACTAGATTGAACCCGTTTGACAATTTTGGACGCAGTAAAGCTTCTGGAAGGCTTAATCCTCACTCATATCTAGATTGGAATTATTGGAGACGCTGAGGAAGAGCAAGTATGTTCGTGAGCTTTGGGCTTCAAATCTAAGGCAAGTTGAGAGTTACTAGACTATTTATGAAGTGTTTGTTTGGTTTAATGTAATTAAGGGGAGTAATGGAAACTGAGAGTCCCGTACTCAAGAGGTGACGAGTACTTGTGTGGGTATCGGTTTTTGATATGGGTAAAATAATGAATAGGAATATTTGATATTTAGTAAAGAACTCCGAAGCATATAGGCATTAGCTGGTAGTTGCTAAATTTACTTGATTGACTTGATTGTTCGGTGAATTGGGCTTATAATAGCCATACTTTATAAATCTTTGTGTTGTTGATTAATTGTGCATTCATCACTCCAATTCTCATCTAAATTATGAAGAGTTATCTTTAGCAAATACTTGATATTGTGTAAATACCAATTGTATGCATATTCATTTCATACTTCATGTGATATTATAGGCATGTTTATTTGATGAATCATATAGGAGGGTTCGGGGTAACTCGTTGGATATGGTACTAGATGGAGTGATGATGACATTATAGCCTACAGGCTAGATGCCCGATGTGATCTGGGAGATCTAGAATTTTGGATGAGTATATGGACCACATGAGTCCCCCATGGGTCACGTGAAACCTACTGCCGGAGCTTGTGTATACTGGTGCATTATGGCTATTGCATTACATCTCTTTCTTATGTGATTTCCTTGATATGATTTGACTTGTTAATGGGTTTCTCGGAAGAACCGGGTTTATCTGTTTACTTGATGGAAGCTTGTTGAGATGATTGAACTTATTGTTGAATTCTTGGGAAGAATTATACTTTAGGAAGAATTATGCTAAACTACTCTAGGGAATGATTATGTTAGATTCTTGGGAGGAATCGAGCTTAAATTGCTTACTTAATGATTCATGAAACTTAACATGGTAGTGGAAGCGTTTCTTATCCTATTGTTGATTTTCGGTTGTTTATGTGATTTGTGGACTTTCTGTTCTTTTTTTTAAATAACTGATAACTTGCTAAAATGGTTACTAACAAAAGGTGGAGGTAAGTATCAAAAAGACCAACCCTCAACATCGCTTTAGTTTAAGATCGGTCAATGATGTTGTTGAGTATACTCACTCTACACTTGCTGAACTTTTTTTGTGTGCAGCTCCTATTTCAAGTTCTAGTAGTAGACGAGTCATTGCCGATCATTGAGTCGTACCTTTTTGAGTTTTCAGGATGAGCTACTAGCTTTTCTGCGCCACTAGACTCCATATCTATCTTTCAGACAATTATTGTAGACTTTGAGTCTTGTACTTCGTATTTAGAGGCTTTTGTACTTATGACTTCCAGGTTTTCGAAGGTGTATGACTTAGATTTTCGCATTTTATGAGTTATGAGACTTTTTTATTTACTTATGAGTTATTTCTACTTTATTTTTTGCTTTATGAATGTTGAAGGATTTAGACATTTACTTGGGCTCGCCTACAGGGTAATGTAGGTACCCTCACGACCACTTTGGAATTTTTGGATTGTGATAAATTTGGTATGAAAGCACTAGGTTCACCGGTCTCATGAGTACAATAACAATGTCTAGTAGAGTCTTACAGATCGATACGAAAAGCTTCGTACTTATTTTCGGGAGTCCATACGACATTTTAGAAAACATCTATTATTTCATTCCTATCATGCGTATGTGGTCTAGTTCAAGGTCTGAACATCTTTGTTTCAATCTCTCACTAATGGTGACGACACATTCTCGAGTTCGCACACGAGCGACTGGATGTGATATCATGTGGTATGGTATGAGATGTGCCACCGTGATAAGGACGCGTGACCATGTTTATATTGT
The DNA here is from genome assembly GCA_029783415.1 of Anisodus acutangulus. Classification (NCBI taxonomy): domain Eukaryota; kingdom Viridiplantae; phylum Streptophyta; class Magnoliopsida; order Solanales; family Solanaceae; genus Anisodus; species Anisodus acutangulus. The sequence continues at coordinate 17,634,190 of CM056498.1, forward strand.
AGCTTTGACTTGAAGACTCAGTTGAGTAGGTTGTGATTCAGACTCTTTAGTTCGGTGACATCCCAAGGAAATAGGGTGATGATATAATGTAATGCCCTGAACCATGGCCTGGGCGAAACATGACACTCGGTGCCTGACTGTATGTGACCGAGCGAACCACATGACTTGCTGAGTCATCCTGGGCATCAAAAGTATGCAATAATAATGATTTAAAATGATTAAATCTGAATACTGAAATATAGTATGAAAATATATTGCGGAAATAATCTGGAAAACATAATAAGTCTGAATTACTGAATATCTGACATGATATGCTAAACTAGTCTATGAAACCTCTGAACATGAGTCTGACTGCTAAAACTATTTTATCAGGACAATGCCCTAGTATACCTTTACTACATAAAATGATATGTAAAATAAATAAACTAACACCCCGAATGAGATGGGGCTCACCAATAGCTGAGTTGGTAGAAACTATAATGAACTGATCCGTCATCCTGAAACTCTGTACCTGCATCGTGAAGTGCAAGCCCCGAGAAAAAAAGGATGTAAGTACATTTGAATTGTATTGTATGTAAAACAACTGAATGAATAAGCGGGCACATGAAACTGAAACTGCAACATGAGCATGGGCATGTATAATATCAGGAATGAATATAATAAAATATGGTAAATTATTTTTAAATGAGAGAGCTTTAGTATAATCTACATGAAACCACCACACTAAAACGTGGCGTCTGATCTCTGCCCGATCAACTAAGCCATCTCGTACCTTGTCGGGGTATGAGACATGAACATGATATAAATGGATCCAATAACCCGCAATGGGTAACATGAATAAATCGTCCTAACTGGGCGGAGCAATCCTTATCCTAGGTTGGCATACGTAGTTTCAGATTGTCTGGGCCTTCTTAGTAATCTGTGCAACTCCCAAAATATGAACATGAATATAATTGTCTTAGAAGCCCATGGATTTCATAAACATGATTGTAAATAAAACACAACATGTGTAGTTTCATTAAGACATCAAAAATCATGGAGAATTCATGAGGTGAAACAATAGTAGTTCGTAAACAATTCGTATTTCATGCTTGAACTCATGGAATCAATATTCCGAGAATTCATGCATTACAGATGGATTCCCAATAACAATAACAGAATATCAAGAATACAATAAGGAAATAATAACAAAAACATGGTGTATCATAATATATATAATTTAGGGTTATTATGAACTTTGAATAAAACCTAAGTATAGAAGTTCATGGTTTCATGGATAAACGTGGCGTGGGGAAGAACGATGGTGTTCCCACAAGTGGATAGAAGCTCTACATACTTGTAAATGCTCCAATCCAACGAATTATCTTGCTTCTCTGACAAAGAACACCCAAACCCTAGTTTTGAATTGTTGGAAAAGGGTTACTTGTTAATCCTATATTTTTGTTTACGAATCATGTATTTAATGCTAGGATTGATTAGGAATTGTAGACATGTTCTTACCTTGATGAGGTAGGTTGCGAGGAGAGAAAATCGCTCTTGAGAGAGTTTTCTACGAGGTTGAATGAGTTGGTGAATGATTTTTCAGGCTAAGTGATATATTAAAGGATGGGCATTTTGAACCCCTTGTCTCACTAAGCGAGCCTACCTCGCTTTGCGCTAAGCTCAGTGAGCTCACCTGTCCAAAATGTACTTAGCTAAATTTTTCTAAAATTTACATTTAGGACCCTACACCTCGCTCAGTCCAAAGCATGACCCTATCTCTCTTTGAGCTTAGCTCAGCGAGCTCCTAGGTCCATTTCACACTTAGTCAAAATTTTATGTTTTTCAACTTTGCCAACAACGTTCAGTAATATGGTTATAACTCCTAGCATGGAGCTCCGATTGAGCTCCACCATATATGGTTAGAAAGGTATTTCTAATATTTACTACTTTCATGAGGAAGTTATCCAAAGTTCCTTACATATTTATCCGTAATCTAACTTTAAGTTAGGCGTACTATTACTCACTTGAAAACATGCTATGCAGAGTAGCTTCCGACTCTAATATTTTTCTAAGACCATTATTATTCCTTGATTAGTTTTCAAAATACTTCCTACACTCCTCATCTTGGTTCTATCATGTTCCTTTCATACGGTTCAAACCATAGACCGAAGGTACGAGGTGTTATAATATCTCCCCCTTGGGATCATTCGTCCTCGAATGATGGTTCATGGTTAGGAGTATGACTAACTCTAGAATTTTAAAAAATATTCGGCAGGGTTTCCTCTATAAATAGGACTATCCCAACATTTTTCAAACACCTACAAGCTAATCAGAGAACAACACAAGCCTCACTTGTCCAAAATGTACTTAGCTAATTTATTTCTGAAATTTTACATTTTGGGACCCTACACCTCGCTTAGCGAGGTCCAAATCATGACCATATTTCACTTTGAGCTCAACTCAACGAGCTCTTAGGTCCATTTCACACTTAGTCAAGATTTTATGTTTTTTCACTTTGCCGACAATATTCCATAATATTGCCATAATATCTAGCGTAGAGATCCGATTGATCTCTACCATATATGGTTAGAAAGGTACTTCAAGGATATATAACTTTTATGAAGGAAGTTTTCCACAATTTCTTATAGATTTATCCTTCAACTCGCTTTAAGTGAGGCTTGCTGCAACTCACTTCAAAACATGCTCTATAGGGTAGCTTCTAACTCTAATTTTTTTCTAAGACCCTTCTTATTCCTTGATTAGTTTTCAAAATACTTCCTACACTCCTCATATTGGTTCCATCATGTTCCCATCATACGGTTCAAACCATACCGAATATACGAGGTGTTACATATAAAGGACTGCATGATTGCTATGTCTTTAACGATTAGTTTTTTTGGAAGTTAAGGAAGTGCTTTTATGGTATAGCAAGTGATGGGAAGAGAGCTGACGATTAAATTGGTACAATTAGCGAAATAACCCGGGAATAAGAGTTGTGACTATAAAGACTGCACTTGAGAAGGGTTGGCAAAACAAGGATGATTTACTCGAGGTATGATTGAAGTAGGAATATTCCAATGTCGTCCAAATTTACTACGATAGTCTTATGACGTGGGTGTATCAACGACAAGTCAATGATTAAATAATTGAAGGGCACATATGTTGGTATCTTAAAGACAGGTTTAAACTCAGGAGAATCAATAGATCATATGAGAGGATAGTAACCATAGTGAGGTTGTGAAGAGGAGTTGACTTGTATTAAAGAGAATTTGGATAGTTCAAGTTTAGTGACACAACGGTCACAATATGAAGTGTTCATCTGATGGAAGCGCAGGGTGTACTAAGTCTAATAATACATCAAAGTATGAAAGGACATTGAATTGTGGTGGTGGAGTATGGACAAATGGTTTGAGGGTTCTCCAAGGAAATTGGTATTGACTTTAGACCAAATGAAAGGAGTTACCCATAGTGATTGGACCGTTATGGGAATATGCAATTGTGATCTTCTAGTAAATGGTGGGTGGGTTCATAGATCCTCTTGATATTTTGAGGTTGGCGATAAAAGGAACAAGTTAGGGCCGAGAGATTTTGGATTTCGTGATATACATTGTAGTTGTTAGATGTGAAATGGTGGTGAGTGACACTATCATGTCATGTTCTAAAGGTTACGGTGTAAGAAGTGGGATGAAACCATTAGGTTGTTATTGATCGAGGCTACTCTATTTATGAAAGGGATGTTGAAGGAACATGAATTGGTCGACATGTGTTTACTATGTGTAGTCTACCGAGATTACAATGAACGACTAATTAGGATTGCTAGTAATGGACAAGTGTGAAGATTTATTAGTTAAGGAGTTATCAACTGTGATGGAAATATCCCCGTGAGCTTAAGGTGTCCGTTTGATCCTCGAGGTGATAAGCTCGGGGTTTCGAAGATGTTTGATCAACCAATGATAATATGCTTAAATTGGCATGGAATATGGAGTGGGATTGAAGTTTGGACTTAAAGATTTTAAGAAGGAAGATATTTATTCGGGGTTTTTGTTGGTCTTGGCCGAGGCCATATTTTCTTTTTGCCTTTTGTTTTCTTTTATTTCTTAGCTTAGATTTTAGATCTTAGCTTAGGACATAGTAGGACATGGAATAAATACCTTAGGACACAATTAATAGGTCATGTAAGGGATGGCAAAACTGAGAGTCCTTGTCACAAAATGACTAGGCGAAAAGGTCTTCGAAGAAGATGACTAAGCCGTGAGTTGGAGGACAAGTTGGCAAGGACAAGGATGTTCTAGAAGATGAGGCTTCCAAGATAACAATTCATGAATGGAAGTCTTCAAAGTCTTCCTAGGGGAGATGAAGAGGTTTGGACGAAATGGCTTGTCAACCAAGAACAAAAAATGGAAGCTTCCAAACCCATTCCAAGAAGATGTGATCCTTGAAGTGCACAATCCATTCCCTCTTCGACTTGGACTCCAGAAAAGGATGTGAAAGGGATTGAGCTTAACCTTGTCTCCCAAAAAAGCCAAACCATTTCACATTACTCACAATGGCCGAAAAGCAACTTGGTCCCCAAGCCAATCCGACCTCTTTCACATTTCGACCGAATGTCCTCAAAGTTGTGGCCTTTTATATTCTTTATAGAATAGTATTTTGTTTACTATAAATAGGAGCCTTAGGACTTGTAAATATTAAGAGTTAAATGAATAGAAAAACTTGAGTTTTACTCATCTCACTATGTATCTCAATCCGGGATTGATATTCTTAGTTGGTGCTCCGGGAGTACATTTGGTTCTTGTGTGAGCCAACCCCCTTCGGTGCAAGTATAGATTAGTACTTGTGTAACCTAGTCTTTACCAAGCTTCAAGAACACCCTTGGTGGTAAATCAAGGTTGGAACTTGTGTGATCCAACTTAGTCTAAGCCTTGGGAGAAACAAGGGCATCGATCACCCTCACTTGGCTTGTTCACGGGCATTGCAAATAGCAAACCCCGTTCTCGACCTTGTGGCATTGATCATCAACTCCTTGGTGTCAGTTTGGGCAATTAACTCCCCGTTACTCTATCCTTGGGCTTATCCTCCACACCTCACTAAATCCACAACTACTAAAAACCACAACCTCAATGCTTAGCCACAACCATCCAACACTTAACTGTATTGACCCTATTTCACTCGAGCTTGCACCTCGCAACTCGTGTTCAATCCTCATCCATCCCACCAAATACTGATCATCCTCATATCCCACAACACATCATAAGCACTCACAATAAATGCCAACACCCGAAACTAAGCATACCTCCCTGTTCAAACCCCACAACATTAAATAGTCAACAAATATACCCTTATCGGAACCTCACTTCCTCAGTTCAGTTCCGACACCCTACACCATCAAACCACCGAATCCCAAACACCACTACAACCCTCAACGTGTCCACAACAACTTCACCAAATGCCTAAACCCCATTCTCCTTAAAACCAACCAAAGCAGCCACCCTACACCACACTGCCGGTTGAACCCGATAAAACCAAGACCTCATTGTTTCAGATTCTATTCCATTGCCTTGCCACCATAAAAACACTAATTCCCAAACATCAACCTGATCCTTAACCCATCCGTGACAATACCACAAAACTCCTAAGTCAGATTCCAAGAACAACTACCCGAAACAACCATCAAACACCACCCTACCCGGCCAAAGCGAGAACCCGAGAACCCTATCTTTAGCATCCAATTTTGAGTCAAACTGAATATCACCAACACCCGACCCACTTACCAATTATCACCCCTCCTTCTATCCATAAAATTGTTGCACCTAATTTTATACAAGGGGTGTGGGAATTATATTTGTTGCCTATGACTTGGCAAGTTATACAAATTACTGGTAATGTGACTCTGTGGAGTTGATGAAATGAGAGGGATAATCGTATGATTTGTGGGGCGTTCAATTTCGAAAAAATAAGGACAATTAAAGTGGTAGTCTTTTAGACCCACCACATTTCTGTTCTATCCCGGAGAAAGATGAGGGTGTTCTTTTTAATTCGTACTCAAATGGTTTAGTTCGCCTAAAAGAATATGGTAATTCAGATGGTTCGCCGACAACTCGACCCATTCAATTCTCTGAGGCCACTTCAGCTCAACCTACACCAGTTGAGGTAAATGATTTCTGGCAAAATCGACTTGCTTAGAAAGGTAAGACCTCCAAGCACTAACCAGGGCAGAGTCGTAGTTAATATTGTCAAAGAGGATATAGTTTCTTAGGAATTATATTGGAAAAGTGCATTGCTTGGGTTTGTTGTGGGTGACACTTCTTTCTAAAATCTATGGAAACCTATATCTCGCACACTTGAAGATTTGTTCAAAGGCCCCAAATCACAGTTCATGATTATGGATATAGATTTTTGATGGAAGGGACATATACATACCATAATAAACCATTCATTGTGCAAAATTGAGAAATTGATTAGGAATTTAACCCTAATTGCTTGACTACAATTCCTTTATGGGTAAATTTTCCTAGTTTGTTTGTTGGTTATTGGTCAAGTGAAGCGTTAAGAAAGATTGCGTGTGTTGTTGGCCAACCTCTATATACTTATAATATAACTACATACATGGAGCGTATTTCTTATGCTGGTGTATTAGTCAAAACAGATGTATCTCAACCACTTCTTGATTCGATTGACATTGTTACTCACTCAGGAGCCATACACAAACAATGCATTGACTATGAATGGAGGCCACATTATTGCACTATTGTATGAGATTTGGACGGATAGAGGATGAATGTAGAAATAAGAAGGAAGAAATAGAAAGGGCTGAGGAGTTCTAAGAAGGTCATTGAAGAAGGAGGAGAAATCGAAGAAGAAGAAGACCAACTAGGCAAGACTGGATGCCTAAAATTTTTAATGTACAGGAATGAAAAAAAATGCTATTAATCCTATTATTGCTGATCATAATACTGATAAACCTTCTCCAACTTCTACAAATGCTAAGATTATTCCTCAGGAGTACCACACAAACAGGCTGATGAAGCCTTAACATTTCATCCACAAAGAGATGAGAATAGGGTGCATGATGAGGTTTCTACTACTAATACTTTTGCTGATCTTCAGAGTCTGACAAAAATTCTACATCTATTCATGATGAGGACCCTGGGATTTATCCTAATCCCCCATTAAGATTACAACCTGGAATATTAGGGGCATGAACCAGCCCTTAAAGAAAAATGAGGTGAGACTCTTTTTGTAGAAACATGGGGTGGAAATGTTTGGTTGTATTGAGACAAGGGTAAAGGAATACAAAGATCAAAATATTTTGAGGAAGGTTGCCCAAGTATAGAATATATGTTGTAACTATCCTATGGCTCTAAATTGTAGAATTTGGTTACTTTGGAATTATGTACATGTGTAAATTCTCCAGATCAAGGAATAGTTCATTCACTATAGAGTAGAGAATAACGCCACTTCATTCTCTGCCTATATTAGAGTGATATATGCTCATAATAAAGGACAAGATAGAGTTATCTTATGGGAGGATCTTAGACAACTTAGTGGTACAGGTCAGGATGCATGGTTATTATGTGGTGAATTCAACAGTGTCCTTTCTTCATATGACAAAATAGGCTCTCTTCTAATCTCTGTAGAGACACAAGACTTCCAAGAATGTATAGATGTTCTCTACCTCACCTTATTGAAATCTAAAGGATGTAAAGCACTATACGTTCTGTAATAAGCAACAACATTGATCCAAAGTTTATTCACAGATTGATTGGGCACTTGGAAATTTTCAATGGATCCAGGAGTATGGACATGTGGAAGCTAATTTTCTAAATCCTGGGATCTCTGACCATTCTACCCATTTTCATTGAATACAGACCTCATGTGAACATCCAGCCTATTGACTAAACCCTGGTAATTGAGGAGAAACAACTACTGGAGGATTTGACTAAATGAAGAGTAGAGGAGAAAGCTCTTAGACGAAAGTCTAGAGATATTTGGATTACTTGTGGGGATGCCAATATGAAGCACTTTCATGCTCAGTGGAAGATAAGCTAGCAGGAACTCTATGACTTCTGTATATGATAAAATATGTACAAAACTAACTGATCATTTGCAAGTGGAGCAGGAGTTTGTAACTTTCTTCACTAATCTCATGGGATTATCTACTGAGATATTGCCTTGCCCTAATTCTGAGGTAATAAGGAGGGGAACTTGACTCTCTTACCAGCTGAAATTCTCCCTTATACAAGATGTCACAGAAAAGGAAATGTTACTTGCAATTAAGACTATGCCCCATAAGAAAGCTCTGGGATTGATGGTTATCCAATTGAGTTTTTTATACAACACTGGGATACATAAAGGACTCTGTTACAAAGGTTGTGCAAGAATTATTTCAATCTAGTAAATTATTGAATTCCTTTAGTTTACTGCAGTCACCTTGATCCCTAAAACCAACAATCCTACACTGGTGAAAGACTACAGACCTATAGCATGCTGCAGCACAGTCTATAAAATCATTACAAAAATCCTTACCAACAGATTAAAGACAGTGATCAACAATATTATTAGCCCTTCATAGTCTGCATTTATTGAGGGTATGAGCATCATAAATAATATTTTATTCCCTCATGAAGTGTTAAGTAGTACACATAAGGACTACCCTCTAGACGTGTTATGAAAGTGGACTTGAGGAAGACATATGACTCTATTGAATGGTGTTTTCTAAGGAGTATACTAGTGGAGCTTGGTTTTCCTTTCATATTTATACAATGGGCGATGGAATGCATTTATACTGTGTTCTATTCCTTTGTTTTAAATAGGGGAGTCAAAAAACCATTCCATGGGAAAAGAGGGATTAGGCAGGGTGATCTTGTGTCACCCTACCTATTTGTGATTTCTATGGAGTACCTATAAAGAGAACTAAATATGGTTGCTTTAAATAAACTATTTTATTTCCACCCCAGATGTAAGAAGTTGAATGTAATGCATATTTGCTTTACTGATGACCTATTGATGTTCTGTAAAGTTGATATCCAGCCTATTAGGCTCATTCAAGAGGCATTCCACAAATTTTCAGCAGCATTTGGGCTTCAAGCAATTTTTGATAAAAGCTCAATTTATTTTTCTTGGGTAAACTCTCAAGTGAATCGGGCTATTCTAAATAAATTAGGGTTCAGTGAAGGATCTTTACCTTTCAAATACCTAGGAGTACCTATATCCTCAAAGAAACTCACTATTGCACAGTGTATGACTCTTGTTGAGAAAATAATAGAGAGGATTAGGTGTTGGTCAGCGAATTTACTTTCATGTACAGGAAGACTACAACTTATAATATTTGTAATCTTTGGGATCCAGACATACTAGGCACAAATCTTCATCTTTCCTAAAAAGATACTCAAGCTGATTGAAAGTGTATGCAGGTCCTTTTTATGGACATGTGTTGGATTCATTTCTAAAAGAGCCCATGTCTCCTGGTATAAAGTATGTTCTTCAAAGGCTGCTGAGGGGGCTTAATATTCCGAATTTATGTTACTAGAACAAGGATGCTATATTGAAACAGTTGTGGGCTCTTGCAGAGGAAAAGAATTGTTTATCGATTAAACGGGTACATATGTACTGTGTCAACTTGGGTAGTGAGAAAAATTATTGTGGCACAAAAATATGTGTTGAAATTGAACTCCCTTTAGGGAAATCATCATAGCAAGCTGGAACCAGTAGTGCTGAGCAATAGGTAATCCATTGAAAAGATGTATGTCACTTTGTGTAATATTTTGTACATCTGAACTAAAGTATAGAACTATGGAATTAGAAGAACAAAATTTTTCTAAGTGTTTTAGAGACGTAGGAGCTCGCTAAGCGAACCTCAAAATGATGCCAAGGCTCTCTATAGCCCTCGCTCAGTGAGGCAAGCCTTGCAAAAGTAAAAATGTGAAATTTTGAATAAGTGTAAAATAGACCTAGGAGCTCGCCTAGCTCAGCTCAAAGCACAACATAGTAAGGCCATAGGCTTAGCTTGATGAGGTGTCGTGACCAAAAAGGAAAAAGTTATAGAAACTTTTCTAAGTACATTTTGGATAGGTGAACTCGGTGAGCTCAGCTCAAAGCACGAAATAGTCATGACATAGACTTATCTCGGTGAGACAAGGCGTACAAATGTGATGTCCTATAAATTCAGCACTTAACTCGAATATCCAATTGTGAGACATTCCAGCTTTGTAGAAAACACTTCAAGGATGATTTTTCTCTCTTATCAAACCCCCACACCAAGGTAAGAACATCTCTATGATTCTTAATAAATCCTAGTACTAAATACATAATTCTTAATGTGAATCTTAAACAAAAGAATAGGATTTCCAAGATAATCCTTCTTAAGTAATTCAAGCTAGGATTTTGGGTATTATTCGTCAGAAAAAGCAAATTAGTTCATTGGATTAAAGCGTTTAAATGTATGTAGGGCTTCTATCCATGTGTGGGAACATTATTGTTCTTTCCTACTCCACGTTAATTCATGAAACCCTATTTCTCCTCAGAGTTAGAGAATTATGTCTCAGTTCATGATAAACCTCAAATACAAGTCAGTTAATTATTTATATGTATTGTTAAACTCAATCATGTTTCAGATAATAGTATTCAAGTATATCATTACGATTGTCATGAACCTGTCCATAATCCATATGTGCTCGTGTTGTCATCCCCATGAGCTCTAAGATACCAGTTATGAACTCAAAATTATTCCTTTTAAAACAAATTATACTCTAATAGGCATGTTATTGCCTATTAGAATTTTTTATTGATAATTGCAGAAATAAAAAAACATTTTGTTACATGATGCCTATAATATGAACTAGCTAAGATTAGAAAAAGAATGAATTGTCCAGTATGATCAGTCCCAAAATATAAACTTAAGCTAGTGTGTAATCTGATCTCCAATTGAGTTTCCAGGTGTGATGTAGGCTCCAGACTGTGGCATATCCAGTTTAGTTGTAATATGATTGTGATCTCCCAAAATTCCGTGTAATCTTCATATATAAATGATCCTCCTTGTTTTGATCCTCAATTGAGGAATTTGAGTCTTGTCCATGTTGATTATTCTTCTTCTTTCTGTTGGCATGTGTGTGAAGATATCTACCTGGATCACTGCACTATCCAAGGCTTGATTTGCTAGGAAATCTGCAAGATTGTTACCCTCTCTGGATACATGAGAAATTTGAGCTCGTACTGTCCTCATATCCCTTCTAATTTCATCCACCAAGTCTTTAAGTCCCATGGAGTAGTCCACAATCCTTGCAAGTTTTTTTGTAGGAAAAGTGAGTTAGTCTCAATTTGTATCTCCTTAAAGTTGTTCTCCATACAATGTTATAGAGCCTGCCTTATTGCCTTATCTTCATCATCAATGTTTGCAGTAATCCCAATCTCCTGATCATGTGCATATACTAGATCACCTTTGTTGTTTCTGATGCAAAATTCATAAGAGCTTCTCCTAGGTTTACCTCTACTTGCCCTATCTGTGTTACACTTTAGCCTTCCTGAATGTGGCATTTTCCACAGCACCTTAGCATAATAAGCTTTGGCCGATAATTGACAAGTTGCTGATACAATGTGTTCAAGTCATATGATAAGTTCTACAACTATGGATATCTTAACCTTCCTAGTTGATGTAAAGTGTATTGTACTTGTTGTATCAACCTGCATATAGTTACTGATCCTCCATGTTTAATTGAGTTTCTACTTTTTCCGTAGTTACCACATAATCTTTGTTGGCATAGATTTAAGTAGAGGCTTTAATTTTGGCTTAGTATCACAATCCACCAAGCTAGGATCATCTAGTGCAAATTGACTCCATCAGTGTTAATACTTGCACAACAAGTAAAATGCCTTCATAACTTTGCAGTTATGGAGGATGTTAGAAATAAATGGGACATTGTTTCCTCTTTGTGCTCCTCATAATACCAACATCTGGATAGTATATTAATATGTATCCTTTTCAATATATCATTTGTTGATATTCTCCCTTTCCATACCATCCACATAAACAAACGTATCTTGATAGGCATTTGTTTCTCCCACATGTTGTTGTACTTGGAAATTTTGCTCTCCCTTTGTCTCAGGAAATCCCATGCAGATTTAACTGAGAACTTGACACTAGGTTCCAACATCCAACATAGTTCATCATCTTCCGACTATGTTGGAACTTTGATTGTATCTTGAATAAGTTAAGCCAACTCTTGATTTAGAGTGCCCTGTAATAGTTCCATGTTCCATCTGCCTTCTTGCACAATGTGTCTGACCTCTATTTCTTCCACTTTCGCAGCTTCTGGTATAGTGTAATATAAAGCTTTAAGTCTGGTCCAATTCTCATACCAGAAGCTAGAAGTCCCATTTCTCATCTACCAAAATATCTATGATTAAACTGATTCTCTAGTGCTCACCATTTTATTCTATACATGAGATCCTTCTCTTTCAAATGCCATTGTAGGATGCCATTTTTCGCAGTACTTGTTCAGTATATAGCTACTCCATAAACTCTTACCACATCTGAATTTCCACCGGAGCTTAGAAAACAATGCATTTGAAAAAACTTTGCAAATATTTTGTGAAGATGCTTGATCACCCCAAGTTGTGGATTCATTGCTGATAATAATATATGGGCATGATTTTTAATACATGATTGATCAAAACATATCTTCCACCACAAGAGAGCATTCTGTCTTGCCAAGGGAATAGTCTCATCATCACCTTTTTAAGCAAGTCTTCATAATATATAAACTACCTACTCCCATAGAAAACTGGACATCCTATATATGTGAAAGAAAAAAGTTCCATTCCTCATATTAGTACGCCTTTTGATGTTGTTATTAACCCTTAGAGTCACCTTATGATGAGCGTAGAAGCAACTTTTATCCTTGTTGACTAACTGTCCTGATGCCTTTTCATACTTCCTCCGAATCTTCATCATCTACTTTAAAAAATATCCATCTCCAGAATAAAATAGTATTGAATCATCGGCATATGAGATATGGTTGATTTGAGGAATCCATTTAGGCATGTCATAACCTATGAGCTTTGGATTTTCACGCAACTCATTCAGACTTCTTGCCAAGAATTCTACAGTTATGATAAATAAAGTAGGTGATAAAGGGTCACCTTGTTTTACCCCCCTGCTAGATCAGAAGAAACCATGGCTTCACCCATTGGTTAATATTGAGTACCAGTTGTTTTATACTAATCTCCACACCATATCAATGACAATTTCTCTAAAACCAAACTGTCTCAGAACTATTGTTGATAAAATCTAAGACAGTCTATCATAAGCCTTTGCCAATGCCAACTAAATCACCAAATTAGTACACTTTGCTCTTACGTTGATATCCCTTATGATATCCTATACAATCAAGACATTTTCAACTATACTTATTCCTTTTACATATCCTGTCTGAGAAGAGGAAATGATACTAGAAAGCACCTTAGCAAATCAGTTGTGAAGAACCTTTCACAGAATCTTGTTGGAAAAAGAACTAAGGCTGATATGTCTCATGTCACTAAAAGTATTGCGTACCTAAATCTTTGGCATCAACACAAGGTTAGTATGTATAATAAATTGTGGAATCTCATATCTAGAGAAAAAAGCTCTAACCATCATAATCACATCAGTTTTGATAATCTCGCAGTACTTGTGATTGAAATGTCTTGTGAATCCATTAGGACCACTAGAACTATCCCCATTGAGTGAAAGTATAACTTATTTTACTTCCTTCTTAGTTGATAACTCCTTCATGCTCATTTGCTTCTCCTCAGTGATCACCTTTGGTATATTCTTCAGCAAGTAAGTATTTGTACTATTATGACCTTCCCCGAATTATGTATCAAAAAAACATTACTGCCTCAGTGCCTATTTCTGCTTTAGTTTCTAACAAGTTACCATTAACATCCTAAGCCTTTTTAATGACAATTTGCTCCTTCTGTCCTTCACATATGAATAGAAGAACTTGGTATTTCTATCTCTATTATTGAACCATATCATTCCTACTTTCTATTTCCAATATTCTTCCTCCAATTGAAGGTATCTTGTAAGTTCTGCATGTGCCTGTTGTAGTATAATTATGTTCCATGTTGAAGGATTGGTTTCAAATTATAACTCATTTACCTTTATAGTATCCTCAATTGTGGCAATTTACTGAAATATATTCTCATGATTATTTATGTTCCATGTCACCAATGTCTTTTTAAGTTTCTCTAACTTATGATGAAATACATAAAATGGATTTCCACAAAAATCAACTACCCAGTGCTCATTCACCACATTCATAAAAGAATGATGTTTTGTCCAAAAGTTGAGAAACAAAAAAGTTTACTGATTGGTTGAGAAATGCTATTACACTCCATATGCGAAGTTGCATGATCAAAACAATGTCTGATTAGATCAGATATTTCAGTGGATGGCATGATGTCCACTAACTGTTGATTCACCAGTATCATATCCAATCTTTTGATAATACATTCATCTTCAGTTCTTCCATTCCACCATGTGAATTTAATTCATAAATATCTCACATCAATCAAACCACAACTTTGAATACAATTAGTAAAATCTACTTTTTCATTAACTAAGACTGGCAATCCACCTTGTTTTTCCTTATCTGATAAGATCACATAGAAGTCACCTCCTATTATCCATGGCAAATTAAATAGGTTAGCTATATCAATCAAGGATTCTCATAACTCTTCCCTCTCTTCGCTATCACATTTTGCATATATAATAGAAACCATAACTGTCTAATTCAAAGAGGAGTGAATTAGTTGTAATGTAACTTCTATTCTGAAATAAATGTCCCTTGCCATTCATCTGACTAAAAGATCAAAATCTTTCTTGAACAGTTCATATTTCTATTTGGATATCCTAACTTCCGTCTATATTCTTCTAATGTAGAAGGATCTTGGAAAGGTTCCGTTAAACCAATGATTCAGTAATGATGTCTCATCTTTAAGTCAATTAATCTCTCAAAGGACTTTTGAGTGTTAACTGACCTAATATTCCAGAATATAGCTTTGTCTATCATTGAGGATTATTGAATTTGTTCTTATCCCTCCTTATTGTCACTATTGGTTCTGGCAGGTATTTGCTTATTTGTTGATTGCTTCAACTTCTATAAACTTCTAGGGGATAGATCAACTTCCTTAGATATTTCATCTTTGTTCTGGCTTAAGTCTTCATCCTCCTAAGTTTCTTGGATATTTTGTGAATCCAGTACTTCCTGACCTGACTTTTGTGTTTGCTCCTTTGGTTTCACAACTGAGAGTTACTTGTCTGCATCACTTGTATCTAGTGGCCTTGTGACTTCATCTATCCCATATTTCTCATTAATAACATCCAAAGCTTGGTCGGGAATAATATTAGCACTCTCAGTCATCATATTAGCCTACAAATCTTCACTTGTGTTATCCTCTTCAATTGCCTCACTTATATCATTAGGATCTATTATAGGAGTGTTAGATATGACTTCCTCATTTGATGGTTCTGATATTTGTCCATGACCATCAGCCACATGTATCTCCCTATTGACCTGATGGGAAATAAGTTCCATTTTTTATTGAGTTGCTTAAAAAAATTGGCTTCAATCCACTCTGTTGTTGAATTCCTTCTCCATATTCTTTGCTCATTCGAATTGCTGCTTTTTTTTCTTCACATTACTGGATAACTCTTTAACTTCTGAATCAACCTATTTGGAGTTATTCTCAACAAAACATCCAGTTGTTACATCATTAGCTACTTCATTTGTAGTATCATTCTTTTCTTTTAAATCTATTAACTCTTCATCATTTTTTTGTAAAGCAGTATACAGATTACTTTGAGTAGGTTGATTCTCCTTTGGTTTCCAGGCTTTCTCTTTATTCCTTCCTCTTTTGTATTGCCTACATTTTCTCTATTTGTTATTCTTATCTATAAAACCCACATTATCAGCAACATCAATAGCTTTAACATTAGCATGTTCAACATCTACCTTCTCTTTATTATCTCTATCAGTCTTTCCTTTCTGTTCTGTAGTTTTAGTAGGGCTATTTATCTTTGATTCATTCTGTATATTGCTAGAAACATTCCCAACTATTTTCCACTTGATAGCATCTTCCCATGGTCCTCCATATTACTTTCTTCATAAGCTTTTATAGATTCTTCTTCCTTATCCTTTGGATATAACTCTAGATGAATAATATAGCAATCATGTTCATTATGTCCTTGAAATTTACACCTTTTACAATACTTAAGCACTTAATCATACTTGATCTTGATCCATTTATCTACGATCTCCCCGTTACTTTTCTTCCTCACCCTAATATTAACTATTTCAGGGAATTCACTCAATAAATTGACTTTTACCTTGACCTCACAAAACTTGTCCTAGTTTGATTGCAGGTAGCCATATCTACTTGCAAAGGCTTTTCCACTGCATATGCTAATGAGAAGATATCTTCTTTTACAAAATAGGTCATAGGAAAGTATGGTAAAGATATCCATGCAATTGTAATCTTGGTTTCTTCATACGGATCAAACTGTGGATCCTATTTAAGTGTGTGCATGGGATATGACAAGTTCTTGTAGGTGATATAGAATGCTGGTTTTGACAATAGGCTAATGCAATCTTCCAACAACGATGCTCAAATTAGGACATACCTATTGCTCAACAATCTGATATTTCACTCTCTTTTCAATTCACATTGTTTAGGAATAAGTTTTCTCAATTCTTTAATGTCAATCCATCCATATGATAACTTCCCAATGACAGCATATTGCGAATTCTCCCTCCTCTTCATCCTATATGACCATGGACCCTCAATGCAGATACGTAACCTTCTTAATGGGCAAAGTATGTAACTGAGAATTAATTGTCGATGGGTTAAAGGTAATAGCATAGGTTTGCTTTGGTATTAGTTGGTTTGAGTGTGTCGGTGGTGTTGTAGCAGGCTGGAAAACCTCAACAGGAGGTTGTCCAGGGCTAGAGAGGCCATTGTCTCCAAAAAATCCAAGTTAGAAAATTAGGGTTTTGGCTCAAACTCATATTATTCCATTTTATGGATTTATCTACAGATATTTATACAATTTTTTGTGCAAAGCTAAATTTACAAACCATGTTTATGTAATTTATGAGCTTTTAAGCCAACCATGTACATGATCAGTATTTTAGGAGTAGCATAGGTTTACCGAGAAGGTTCAGATAACCTAAAACTACATATACCAATGTAGGGCAAGAATCGCTCTACACAGTTAGAATGATACCTTCATGTTTATTGATTATATCCATTCATGTCATGTTCATTTGCATACCCCAGCAAGGTATGTGATTGCTTTGCTGGTCGGGCCAGGTACCAGACTCCACGTACTTACATAGTGATTTCATATTATCGGTTATATATTAAGGCTCTCCCACTTAAATTTTTTACTCATGTTACAGATTGATCATGCAGATCATAATCATGTTTAGGTTTCAGTTGCAAATTATAATTTACAATATTCAGTTACAGTTATTGATTTGGGTTGCTCGTTTCCTAGGCACCCCACTTACTATTCATTCATTCAGTTGCTTTACATATAAGTACAATTCAAGTGTAATTACGTCCCTATTGCCTAGGACCTGCACTTCACGATGCAAACATTGATTTACAGAATGATGGATCTGGTCATTTGTACTTCATTGTATCGGCTATTTTGTGAGTCCCGCGTTTCTTGGGGTATTGTCGCTACTTGTCGACATTCATGTCATTTTAGGCAGTCAAGTATGCTAGGGCCTTTTACCAGTAATAGTTCAGTATTTCAGACTCATGTTGGAGTTTCATAGACTAGTTTGTATGTCATGTTGAGTTTTCAGTTTTGGTCAGCCTTGTGGGCTACATTATCGTGTTTTCAGACTACTTCCATACTTATGTTTTAAAATAGTATTTTCAATATTATTATGATGTTCAAATGTTTTATCCAAATTATTCATGTTTTAAATTCTAAAACGCATCAGTACATGTTCCATGTTGATTCAGTAAGCCATGTGGTTCACTCGGTCACATATAGCAAGACACCGAGTGTCGTGTTATGTCCAAGCCCAGGGTTGGGGCATGACAGTACTTGGTACTAGAGCACTAGGTTTAAGTGTCCTAGGGAGTTTATGAAACTACGTCTATTAGAGTCCTACTTATAGGTGTGAATCGCGCCAAGCTTATAATGGAAGGCTATAGAGCATTTAGAAAAAGTTATCAGTATTTCTACTCTAGATTGTGCCATAGAGATATGCAGTAAGAAATCATTCGAGCTCTTTTCCTTTATACCGAGCATGCTTCATCTCTAAAGGAAGAAGGATATGTAAAGCTAATAATTATTGATGTGTTACTTTCAGATGGAGCAAGTTGCACAGGAGCTCGTAGAGTGAATGGACTGAGCCCTTGTTACATTCGAAACTTTCATTTTGCGGGGATATGCTTTTATTTATAATGTAAATATGACCTCGAATTCTAATAGAGTCGCTCATACAACAAAAAGACAGAAGAGGGTCACTTTTACTAAGATACCAAATTGCCCTACATGTGGGAAGTGCCAGTTAGGCAAATGCTACATGAGACTAAAAATATTCTATCACTATGGTAAGAGGGGCCACAAGAAGACTAATTGCCCTAAGTTAGGCCGTAAGAATTACCACTCAGCTTCTGGGTGTGAGTTGGTAGGGGGCCCTGAGATCATGAGAATGGATCAAGGAAATCCTGATACTTTGCCAGCCATTCCTTGTGATGAACAGGATATCATAAGGACGCCCGTGGATGCTATGATTGTAAAAGGTTGGGACATCTAAAAGGGAATGCCCCTAGTTTCATAACATTATTGGTTTAAAGTTTCAACGACATCCTCCTTGTAGCAAAAGGCATGCAGGAGAGTGTCATATGAGTATAGATATGTTATAAGTGTGGTCTCTAAGGCCACAAGTATAGAGATTGCCCTTTGGCCAGGTATGGTAGTGACAACAGTGGTAGTGGTGAAGTTCAGCCCATCGAACTAGTCGCAGCAGCATTAACATCACTTTTTCTAGCCCGTGGCACTCAAGAACCAGCAGGTCGAGGCACATGTATGGATGAAGTGTCAAGATCAAGTGGGGGTCAGACCCGTTATCATGGTATGTATGTCATTAGGATTCAGAGGCATCAATGTTGTCGTAGATATGCCAATTATTTTTCCTACTCGATATGTATGAACTAGGGTACGTCTAAGTCAACTGCATCTTATATGGAAATCTTGCGAATGAAAGTTTAGAGTAGAGTAGTTTAATTTTCCTTTCAAGTAAGTAGAAGTACTTCAGTGTGACTGTGTATGTGGCTAAAAGAAGGTAGTGTTCAACCAGAAGATATGATTAGATGATGGTGAGCCTCCTGACATATTCCTAACATGTTTAAGTGTTTTTGTCATCATTAGAGGGTGTGGTGTTAGTAAGTTATCTTAATAGGATTATTTTGAAGGATAATAGAGAAGGTAGGTAAGGAACTAAAGAGACAACTTTTATTATGATTGTCTTAGAGACTGCATGAAATTAACAGAAAAATCGACAGAATGATTGGATGATCACTTATCATTAAACTTAAGGGATTCACAAGCTTAAAAGTCACCTTTTGAACTAAGGGGGGATGGAACGGTAAGGTACCAATGTAGATTTTGTTGTCTATATATCAATAAGCGCCATATATGAGAAGAATTCATCTTTATTCATGCTTGTTGAGATCAATTATTGGATAAATCTGCGTGAAATGCTAAAGATGTCATGAAAGAAAGTTTCAGAATGAGAAAGAAAGGTCTGAAATGATGTTACATTTTCAATTCCAGAGTAATTCATATACTATGTGGTACTTATGGCCAGATGTACTATACTTATACCTTACATACATATATCATGCCCATGTTAGAGCTTTACACTCCATGTTTATGATATAAGGAATTAAAACTCTATAAGGATAATAATTTATGCAAAAGAAATGTTCTTTCATGTTTCTCACATCAGGTTGTGTTCATGTCTAAAGCTAAAACCATATCTATGTCTCATGTATCTATCATGATTTTATACCCATGTTCATGTTCTAGCTTATAAATATTTTCCGAATATGATGATGATTTTGATGAGGACCGTGGAGAAGGTAATGTAAGCGTTTAAAGACAAAAAGTCATATGTGATCTACACCTATTACTTGGAAAAAAAAGAATGCCTAGGGTTATTTAGACCCTAATGTTATGATATCCATGTTCCCACTTATTCGTGCACACAAGTTTATTTTATTTCATGCATTCCATTTATAGTGATATCATAGCAACGATGTTGACTGATGATGATGAAAGTAAGTCAAGATGGGAGTCATACCCCTTATTCTAGGTAATTCGTTCTTAGGATTCTTTCCTTCATGAGCTCTATTTTATGATGCTGGTGTCGACTTACAGTATTAAGAGTAAGCTATGTTGAACCATGTCCCATTCTTTCAGTATATCTATGTTCTAAAGGTAACACTTTATTAATGCCCTACGTCCCTGAGTACCCAAGATTGAAGCCTACAATTGTACCCCATGCAAGTCACACTTATGCCATATTCTTACTTCAATACTCATGAACTCATGTCCAAATACTAGGGTATGTAGCTTCAAAGTAATCATGTAAATGTCATGTTCCTCATGTCCCCATGCCCCATTTCATGCTATTTACATATTCACGTTTATTCCATAATAATCACATTTCTATATATGCACGTTCCATGTTACATCCTTTAAGTTTAATGTACCCATGTCAAATATATGCTCTAAAACGAAGTGTCTCATATGATTCATACCTATGATTCATTTTATCTCAATACTTTATTATCCACTCATGAGAATAATCAAGATGAGCCAAGGTATTCGTAAATAGGTTTCAGAGCGAACACGGTAAGGTCTGAAGTAAGGTATACTCCAATTTTAAGGAGAGATTGTAATGACCCGTCTGGTCATTTTTAGTATAAGACCTCTATTTGACTATTTTACCCTCCCCGTAGACTCTATGTGGGGTTTGTGCGGGGATAGGTGTCATGAATCCCGAGGTCCATTTATCTGAGTTTCAGATGAAGAATTCAAAACTAAAACCTTAGAATTGGATAGTTTGACTCAAGGTTGACTTTTGACTAAATGGGTTCATTTTCGAGTTTTGTCACTTCCGTAGCTTTGGAGGCCATTTATGACTTAGTCGAATCATTAGTTCGCTTCCCGAGATAATCGAATGTATTTTCTAGCCTTATTTGTAGTATTTGGTTATTTTAAATATTTTTTTTGAAAAGTGTATCTTAGCTCGGTTAAATTGAAAATCTGAGGTCACAGTTCATAGCACTATTTACCTTGGGAGGGCATAACTGGTTTATGTACGGAAGGTCTCGTGAGTATTTTGGGTGTTTGGTGAAAGGTTGAGTTGGTTTCTTATGATCTGGTGTCTGGTGTCCGCATCAACGATACTGTTGTTCACTTCTGTATGTCTACCTCGGTGGGAGTTGGCTCGCAGAAGTGGGGTATGCGTAAATATTAAGTTTCTGCTTTGGCGGATAGGACTTCCGCAAGGGCGGGTGCGCCTCTGTGGATCCGGGTTCACTTTTGCACTGAGGTGAGGTGTGAAGTGACACCGCCTCAGCGAGGTTGATTTATGCGGAAGCGAGTCCGCGCCAGCGGAGTCAATTTCTCTTAGGCGGAATTGCTGAATCAGATAGAATATTTAATTCCTAGGTTAAGGCTCATTTCCCAAAATAGCTATTCTCGAACCTAGAGTTGTAAGAGGGGAAAATTTTGAAGATTAAGAGTGAATTTATCCTTGAGGTAAAGATTTCATTCCTTTATGATTTGGTTCCATGATTTATTGTCCTTTATTGGTGTTATAGAGTTAATGTGAATTGGGTAAAATGAATTATGGATTCCATATGAGTTTAAGAGAGTTGTATCATTGAGTTAAAGATGTTTTATGGATTAGATTGCTTTAATATTATGAATTAGTGATGGAAAATAGTAAATAATCATGTTGTGGAGTTTAATTGAAGTATAGAAACCTATTTGATTTGGGGGGAAAGTCTAGGATTTCCAATTGGGGTTTTTTGTATATTGATCAATGAAGGTCCAAATGACTATAGGTTTCTAATTAAGTTAGGGATATGATTACCTAGTATCTATTGATGCTTTTTGTAGATTAAAGTTTGAGTCTTGACGACGTAAGTTCGGGGTTAGTTTTGGAAGTCTTGCTTTGTTAAGGATTATGTCCTTGTATGTTGTGTAAGACTTATATTAATGAATAGTTTATGTATGATTAGACTTCAATTATCATAAGGCACATCGGAAGGGCAAGGCTATCACAGAGATTTGACCGTTCGAGGCACAAGTTTGGCCCATAGGTAGGCTACGGTTTACTTTCACTAGACTCTGATAAAAGTAGGTAATTAGTTATAAATATTAAGGGATATTGGGCGTGTTTGGGAGTCCCTTTCAAATGGTTGTGATGAACGTTTGAGTGGGTACTGGTGTTGAACTGTATGATGGTTGATTTGGGGAATCAACCTTATATTGGTTCTGATTGCTGATTAATTGGGCGTGTTTCCATAGTTGCTATTGATATGTTTATTTATCACACATGCTTTCGATATAATATCCTAATTTGCACTTAGATTGTATATGTGTTATTGAATTCTTTGAAGCATGTGATATTTCATCTCAATACTTGGGTGCATCTCACTATGTCATGATTATTGCCTTTAATTGTCATTTGCATTCATATACTCATGGTTATGTGATATTGATATGAGAGTGGTATGGAAATATTTTGGGTCCAATAGAACGAAAATGTGAGAATACTAATGACATTATGGCAACACTCAGATGATGATGATGATACGCGAGGGGACGGGTCGCATGCCTGCAACAATTATTATTCAACTAAGAGTTGTTCTCTAATGAGAAATTTCGGAGGAGTATATAGACTTCACGGGTCCCCTATGGGTATGCATTTCATAATAAAAACTTGAACACCTGTATACTGGAGGATAAAGGTACCTGACATATGCATTATATTCATATATATCATTTCATGGATTATGTGTTGTTGAATTAAGTGTTGGATTGGTTATTGATAACTTGATTAGATTCCTGGATAAAGAAGGATTGTGAATTGCTCATTGATACTTGGAATACAGTGATAGAATTCTTCTGAAACTAGATAACTTCTGTGAATAATGTGACAATATTTGGGTTATTGAACCGCTAGTATAGGGATATTTGATGTCAACTTGGTATTTATCTCCTTTTACGTGTCTTCCGTCATTGTCGGCCTATGATATGTATGGGGGTACGTTGTGTACTCATGCTATACATGTTGTATCTTTTCTGGTGTAGATACAGATATCACTACCAGTTTGTGAGCTCGAGTGTGAGTCCGAGCAGGCAGACTTCAGTATTCATGGTGAGATGCTACCTCCGAGATGCTTTGGATGCTCTATCCTTATCTTTTTCTTTACTTATGATCAAGAGACATGTTCAAATACTTATGTATTCATATTCAATTTTGGCCTACGTGCCATATTCAGACTTGTAGTATATTACTAGTGCTCTTGTATGATTGACCAAATTTTAGTATTATGTTATTTCTCATAATTTATTCAGCATTCATATCATGAGATAGTTATTATATATTTTCTTATCTTTCCACTTTTCCTTATGTATCATATAAATGATTGAAAGTGGTTCGCCTACCGGTGGAAATGTGTAGGTGCCACCACGGTCCATGAAAGGGGTCGTGACAAAGTTGGTATCAGAGATTTAGGTTAAACGGTCTTAAATACAAGAACAATGTCTAGTAGAGTATTGTGGATCGGTGCGGAGACATTCGTACTTATCTTCAAGAGGCTATGGGACATTTAGGAAATTTCAGTTTCTTCATTCCTTTCGTGCTAAGTTGAATCAAATTGGTATCTAACCTTTGTTCATATTCTCTCATAGATGGTGAGGATTCGTGTCAATATAGAAAGTGAGGAGGCACCGATACCTGTAGTGCACGATCACGGTAAACAACATGTTTGGGGCTAAGGTATAGCCCGAGGAGCTGCACCAGCTCAGGGTGTGGCATAGAGAGCCAGTCAGACTCATGCTAGATTAGTTTCCCTTGAGCCAGTTGTTGATCCTCAAGATGAGTTACTTGAGGAAAAGATGGGGCCAGCCCAAGATCAACTTGGATTTATTGCTACTTTGGTTCTATAGGACACGTTGGTCAGATTATTGAGTGATTTACATGGTTTTGCCCATGTAGGCATGTATCCAACTACTTCAGGTGGTTCTCATACCCGTGTGGGAGAGGGACAGACTCATACTCCTGAGTTTTGTACTCTCGGGGTTCAGCCAATAGCGATGTCAATGCCCCATATGATAACGTTCTTACTCCAAAGTTTGTTCCCCGGCCGATTGCAGGGATATCTATGACCCGCGATGTGCGGAGGATTTGTGAGCAATTCTCGAACATGAAGCCTCTAATATTCTATAGTCATCGCGAAGAAGATGCATATGTGTTTATTGTGAGCAGTCATGAGAGGTTGCATACTTTTGGTATCGTTGAGTTGCACGAAGTTAGTTTTGTGGCCCTTCAGCTTTTGGGAGATGCAAAACAGTGGTGGAGAGCTTATAATTACTGTCGACCTGTGAGGTCGCCTCCACTTTCATGGGTTAGGTTTTATCGAATATTTCTGGAGAAGTATATGCCTCTTAGCTTGCGTCTGAGCAAGCGTGATGAGTTTTAAAAGATTGAAAAGAGGGGTCTTTAGTTGCGGATTATTAGACTCACTTCCACGCCTTATCGCACTATGCAACGCCATTTCTACCTATAGAGAAAGTGAGAGTGAGATGCTTGGTGAGAGGTTTGAGTATTCCCCTTCAGGTGGCTACGTTGCAGCTAGTGGCCGTTGGGTTTTCTTTTGAGATTGTAGCTGAGCATGCAAGGATGGTTGAATATGTAAGGGGCAAGATGCACAGATATGATCCCGATAAGATGGAGATGTGACAGGGACAGTTCAATTGATCTATTTCTCGTAGTTATAGGCAGCAAGGTAGATATGAGCAGTCACAACATGGTCGACCAATTTAGGAATCCCTTCATATTACCGATGGTGTCTCTGCATGGTAGAGCGGTTATGGTGCTGGCTAGTCTTCGAGGGGTTCTTAGTCTCGGTATTCTGATCACGGTGGTTCAAGTTCTTCTATCTATATTTAGTAGCCCTCAGTGGCTAGGATTTATTACACCTATGGTGAGATTGGGAATTTTAAGAGAGAATACCCCAGATTTGTATCGAGAGCATCCTGTGCATCCAGGACCTCAGCATAAACATCTAGGGTGTTGGTCAGGTTAGCCAAGGAGGATCTCAATCAAGCCATGGTGTCCATCAGACAGGTTATGGTGGATCCCAGTCAGGGAGAGATGGAGCTCATTTAGGCCGAGGTGGCCAGCAGGGTACTCAGTCCGAGGGAGGATGCACTCATTGTTATGCTTTCCTAGACACACCAAAGGTTGAGGCATCGGATGTAGTTATCACAGGTATTTTCTCAGTATGTCATCGGTCTGCTTCAATGTTATTTGATTTGGGGTCTAAATTCTCATATGTGTATGCGTACTTTTCTGGTGACTTAGATATGTGGTGTGATATACTTAATCTCCCTATTCATGTGTCTATATCGGTCGGTGATTCTGTGGTTATAGATCGAGTCTATCGATATTGTTTGGTTACCTTTATGGGTTATGATACTTGGGTTGATTTGATCATCTTAGACATGGTAGATTTCAACAGTATTCAGGATATGGATTGGCTATCACCGTATCATGCAATTCTTGACTATTATTCCAAGACAGTCACATTAGCGATGCCTGGTCTTCCAAGGTTAGAGTGGAGAGGTGCTCCCAGTCCTGCTCCTAAGAAGATCATTTCTTTCATTCGGGCTAGGAAGTTGGTGGAAAACGTTACTTGGCGTACCTAGCTCATATTCAGGATACGAGCGTGGAGACTCCATCCCTTGATTATGTTTCGGTAGTTAGTGAGTTTTTGAGGTTTTCCCTTTATATTTATCGGGTACGCTACCGGATAGGTATATCAACTTTTGTATTGATCTCGAGCTGGGTACTTGACCTATTTCTATTCCTCCGTACCGTATAGCTCCAGCAGAGCTGAGAGAGTTAAAGGAGAAACTTAGGGATTTGTTGAGTAAGGGCTTCTTTTGACCGAGTGTATCTCCATAGGGTGTTCATGTCTTGTTCGTGAAGAAGAAGGTTGGCATCATGCATATGTGCATTGAATACAGATAATTGAACAAGGTCACCATCAGAAGGAAGTCTTCCATCCCTCGTATTAATGACTTGTTCAATCAGCTTCAGGATGCTTCTGTGTTTTCAAAGATTGACTTATGGTCTGGTTATCATCATTTGAAGATCCGGGCCGAGGATGTTCCCAAGACGGCTTTCCGGACTCATTATGGTCATTATGATTTCTTGGTGATATATTTTAGGCTCAATAATGCCCCCGAAGCGTTCATGTACTTGATGAAGGGGAATATTCAACCGTATTTGGATTCTTTTGTGATTCTGTTCATTGATGACATCTTGATATATTCAAAGAATCAGAAGGACCATGAGCAGCATCTGAAAGTGGTCCTTGGGTTATTGAAAGAGAAGAAGTTGTATACTAAGTTCCCAAAGTGTCAGTTTTGGTTGAGTTATGTGTCATTCTTGGGACACGTGGTGTCCAAGTATGGGATTATGGTTTACCCAAAGAAGATAGAGGCAGTTAGGGACTAACCTAGTCCGACTTCTGTGATAGAAATGTAGAGTTTTGTAGGTCTTGCTAGATACTATTGCTGGTTCGTCGAGGGTTTCTCTTCTATCGCTTCTCATCTGACGGGTTTGACTTAGAAAGAGGTGCATTTTCAGTGGTTCGATCAGTGTGAAGCGAGCTTTAAAAAACTAAAGTATCATTTGACCATAACCCCGATCTTATATCTGTCGGTGGAGGGAAAGGATATTACTGTGTATTGTGATGCTTCTAGGATTGGGTTGGGTTGTGTATTGATGCAAGAGGGTAAGGTTATTCTTATGCATCGAGACAATTGAAGGTGCACGAGAAGAGTTACCTTGTTTATGATTTGGAGTTGGCTCTCATTGTGTTTGCTCTGATGATTTGGAGGCATTACTTATATGTCATTCATTGTGATGTGTATACCGACCACCGTAGTATTTAACATATGCTTAATTACATGAATTTGAATTCTGGGCAGCATTAGTGGATGGAGTTATTAAAAGACTATGAAATGACCATTTTGTACCATCCAGGTAAGGCCAATGTGGTGGAGAATGCCTTGAGTCGAAAGATAGCCAGCATGGGGAGTTTATCTCATTTGATCATTTCTAAGCATTATTTGGCATTAGAAGTCCAGTCTCTAGCCAACCGTTTCGCGAGGCTTGATATTTTGAATCTGAGTAGGATTCTAGATTGTGTGGAGGTGAGATTGCCTCTTTTGGATTAGATTTGACCCACCAGTATGATGATGTGAAGTTGTGCAAAATAAGATATAAAAGTGATGAGTGGAGAAGCCAAAGAATCTAGAATTGATAGTGAGGGGGTATTGAGGTAATACTAAAATGTACTATGATTTGAAGCAGCATTATTGGTGGGGTTGGATGAATAGAGACATTGTTGAGTTTTTGTCTTGGTATCAGAATCGTCATCAAGTCAAGTATGAGCACCATCGACTCGGTGGTGTGTCTCGGAGGATGCCCATTCCCAAGTGGAAATGGTAGAAGATTTCATTGGATTTTATTGTGGGAATGCCCAAGACTTTGGGCAAGTTTGATGCTATTTGGGTCATTGTTGATAGGTTGACCAAGTCGACGCATTTCATTCCTATTTAAATGACTTATAATATAGAGAAACTGGCTAAGATCTACATTTGTTAAATTGTTCATCTTCATGGGGTTCCTATTTCCATCTTTTCAGACCAGGGTACTCAGTTTACTTTGCGTTTCTGGCGGATTTTGTAGAAAGAGTTGGGTACTCACTTGGATCTCAGTACAACATTTCACCCTCAGACCGGCGGTTAGTCCAAGCGGACTATTCAGGTTTTGGAGGACATGTAACGAGCCTGCGTGATTGATTTTGGTGGTCATTGGGACCAGTTCTTACCTTTGGAAGAGTTCACGTACAATAATAGCTATCACTCTAGTATTGATATGGCACCATTTGAGGCCTTCTATGGTAAGAGATGTTGATCTCCAATTAGTTGGTTTGATGCGTTTGAGGTCCGGCCTTGGGCACCGATCTATTGAGAGATTCCTTCGATAAGGTGTAGGTGATCCAGGATAAGCTCCTAGAAGCTCAGAGCAGGCATAAGAAGTATGCGTAACGGAAGGTCTGAGACTTGGAGTTTATGGTTGGTGACAGTATTTTTCTGAAGGTCTCACCCATGAAGGGTGTGATGAGGTTTGGCAGGAGAGGTAATTTTAGTCCAAGGTATATTAGGCCTTTTAAGATTCTTCATAGAGTTGGACAGGTGGCATATGGAGTTGGCTCTACCACCAGGTCTTTAAGGCGTTCATCCGATTTTCCATGTGTCTGTGCTGAAGAAGTATCATGCCGATAGTTCTTATATCATTTAGTTGGACTCTATTTTGCATGGTAAGAATTTAGAGTTCGAGACCAGAGCCGTCATAAGAGCGATTTCAGAGGTTTAGGAGCAATTTCATGCTTGGGGGTAAGTGATTCTTCCTTTGTGGATTCAGTTATGCTTTTAAGTTCTTCATTAATGGTGATATAGTATGAATATAAGTTGGGGAAGAGTTATGCATGTTTGTGAGAGTTATGTTAATGATTAATAAAGGGTTTATGGATTAGTTTACTTGTGTTACTATGAATCAGTGATTGATATTGCTAGATGATCATGTTTAAGGCTTAATTTGGTTGTAGAAGCTTGTTTCAATTGGGAGCAAATTTCTAGGTTTCAAATTGGGGCTTTTTGATTATTATCCAATTGAGGGTTTAAATGTGTATATATTTCCAATTAAATTAAGGATGTGACTACGTAGTATGTATTTTTAGTAATTGAGTATTAAAGTTCGACTCTTGGTAGTGTGTGTCCGGGATGAGTATTTAAAGTCTTGCTTTATGTTGTATTAGCCTTATATTAATGATATAATATGTGTGATTAGACTTTGATTATCACAAGGCGCAAAGGAAGGGAAAGCCTATCGTTTAGGCTTTATCGTGTAGCGCTCATGTTCGGCCCAGAGGTAGGCTATGATTTAGTTTTTTGAGACTTCGTGATAAAAGAAATTATGTGAACTAAAACTCCCAACATAAGCCGAGAGGTGATTTGTTAAGTGTGTCAACAATTTCCCGTCAATCTATGATTACATGCTTAAAATGGGATGAAGTGTGGAGTAGAATGGACGGCATCACGTGAAGATTTGAGACGAAGTCATTTTATTTTTGTCTTGTATGTAGGTCTTGACCGAGACCATTTTCTTTTAGCTTATTTTAATTCTTAGTTTAACTACTAGCTCTTCTTAGAACATAATTAATATGCCATGTAATAGGATAGAGTGACTAGGACGTGTAATGGGAAAATGAGACTAGGTCGTGTAAGAAGATCGGGTAACAACGCCAAGAACCATCTAGAACATGACGCCTCCAAGGAGATAATTCATGAACTTAACTAGTTCATGTACTTAGCTACATAGAAGACACCAAGAATGGCCTAGGGAACATGAAGGGTTGGCCGAGTATTCTTCCATTTCCTTTCGGCCAAGGTACATGCTCAAGATGGAAGCTTCCAAACGTATTCCAAGGAAATGATTCATGAGTGGCCTAAGTTCATGCATTCATCTACATGGAAAACACAAAAGGGTGGTCTAGAAAGCATGAAAGGTTGGATTCATCCTTGGTCCCCAAGATAATCCAAACCCTTTCCCATTGTGGCCGAAGTGGTTCAAGTTTGTGTCTATTTTGTTACCATTCTAGAAGACTCTAAGTCTTAGTATAAATAGTGTATGAAGTTGATGTAAAAAGGTGTGGAAGATTTATGAAAAATATTTGAGTTTTACTCATTTGCTAACTTACTCAACTTTTGTGTTGTTCATCTTAGTTGGTCCTTTTGTCGGCCATTGGTCCTTTTGTGGTTCGAACCTCGATCCATTTGTGGGTCAACCCCTTAGTGCAAGTCTAGTTAGAACTTTTGTGATCTAGCTAAACCCAAAATAAGGTTCCCCTTGGTGCAAGATGAAGTGGGAACTTTTGTGATTCAACCAAACCCAAGCCAAGGGCCTATCCGGTTACGATCACAAGGTTATCGGCCTCCCTCACTTGGTTTGTTCTCGATCTTGTAATTAGAAACCTCGGTCAAATCCTTGTCCAATTAGCCTACCTCACTTGGTATCGACCCGAGCTTGCCCATAGCAACCTCGCGTCTCTATTCTTGTCTATTTCGACCGACCCTCACTTGGTTTGTACCCGGGATTGCACTTAGCAACCTCGTGTCCATTCCTTCTGAAAACAACCCTATTCCTTTCACCATCATACACCATAACACTTCCAAAACACCCACACCAAAGGCCATTAACCTAAACCAACCATACATATCCGTCCAACCCCGATAACATCAACCAGTCCGCAAAACACCCTTTACTGATAACCTCACTGTTCCAGCCAATTTCCGCCACCTTACCACCATCCAACCACCATACACATACCACCAATACAACCCTCAACTCATCTAGAACAAACCTACAAAATGCCATATACCACTTCCCCTCTAAGCTACCCGTGTACCCCTCCAAACACCCACTGTCCGGCAAAACGTCCCACCCGACAACCTCCACTCACTCCCATTTTCGTGTCAATCCATTTCCAACCAAACTCCGACCACTCACCATCACTCACCCCTCCTTATATGCATCCGTTTGGTATCAGAGCAAGGCAATCCCGTTCCACGCCTTGACGCTATAGCCTACACGACAAAAGAACTTTGGAGGATCGTGAGTGACATCTTTTCGAAAAAAGGGCAAATCTTGAGAAGAGAATTTGTGGGGCATGCCGAGACAAATAATGCCAAGTCCGGGGCTGTGCAAAGCAGCCCAATGCTTGAAAGTGGCAGTACCTCTTTGACTAATCCATTGTATAATGTTGAAGAAGAGGACAATACCTCCTTTACTAATCCATTGTATAGTCAAGAATGTGGGGATTCCTTTTTTATGGAGATATCCGTAATTGAGGAGCTCTTACAGGAAGATGTTACTCTTGCGGATGAGCGTGGAAATTTAGTTCTCCAACATGTTTCGAGTGTTCAACTTGAGGAACACGATGAGACACAATAGGAGCAACTCTTTTATACTTGATGCAAGGTAAGAGACAAGGTATGCAACATGATCATTGACGGACGAAATTGTGCCAGTATGGCCTCTGTGGAAATGGTGGACAAATTGAAATTTCCCACCCGCGATAACTCGAAACCATATGACCTCTAACGGGTGAACCAAGATGAATGGCTAAAGGTAATAAACCAAGCTCTTATTAGTTTTCAGGTTGGCAAGTATGAAGATGAAATATGGTGTGACATCCTACCTATGGATGTGTGTCTTTTTTTATTGGGGCGACCGTGGCAATGTGATACGAAGGCACAACATGATAGAGAAAAGAATATCTATTCTTTTCAAAAGGATGATAAGAAGATCCGGTTGATACCATTGTCACCTAGTAAGGTGAAGAAAATAAAAATCTATAGTGCCGAGAAATGCAATGAGAAGTCTGAAGCCCTCTTACTTGATGCACGGAAGAAAGAAGAAGAGTCAAAGAAGGGGAATTCTATAGACGCATTAGTATGCAAGTCCCTTATGCCGAGAGTAGATGATTGTTTGGATGGATTGAGTAGGGCCAAGTTGTTCCCCAAGATAGATATGAGGAGTGGCTACCCTCAAATAAAGTTATGAGAGAAAAATGAATGGAGGACAGTCCTCAAGATCAAGTTTGGTTTGTACGAGTGGATTGTGACGCCATTCGAATTATGTAACACGTCGAGCTCTTCTGTGAGTACTCTCATGCACGAAGTACTTTGACTGTCTATGGAATACATAGTATCATCCAGAGATGTTCATGTTAATCCATCCAAGGACATTCATGTTAATCCACGCAAAGTGGAGACTATCCGGAGTTGGTCCGAGCATACAAATGTAAGTGTGTCAAGAAACTTCCATGACTTGGCTTCTTTGTAGCATCATTTCATAAGAGATTGTAATGCCCTTGCTACCCCTATTCAGAACGACGAGAAACTATTCAAAGAATGTGATGGAATTAGTATTGGTACCGGCTTAATTCAAGACCAAGAATCCATGGCTTCCTCCAATGGAAAATTGGGTGATACACAACTTCCTTATTCTACTTACGACATGGAGTTTTATGTAGGGAAAATAAAGTTGAATCTGAGACATGCTAAGCGGGTATCATACTTACAAACATTCACATTCTCTACAAGACACAAAGATGATGAGTCTGATGTAGTGGTGGATGCATTTTCCCATAAGCACGTAATGTTGATCATGCTTGAACAAAAACTTGTGGGATTTGAAATGCTAAAGGAATTCTATGAATGAGATCCCGAGTCCAAAGACGTAATGATAGAATGCCAAAGTGGAGTACATAATTCTTATTCCATAGTGGAAGGTTTCCTTTTCAAATGGAACAAATTTTGTGTGCTCAAGTGTTCCATGAGAGAATCACGTGTACATGAAGTGCATGTGAAGACTTAGGGGCTTCAGCAAGAAATTTTTACGGGCCACGGATAGATGAAGATATAAATGGAATGGTAAGTAGGTGTTCAACTTATCAAGAGACTAAGAGTTTCTTCCACAAAGGATTGTATACTCATTTACAGGTTCCGGAGCGACCATGAGAAGGTGTGAGCATGGATTCCATCCTTGGCTTAACAAGAACACAACAATGCATGGACTCTCTCATGGTTATTGTGGATATATTCCCGAAGTTGACCCACTTCATTACTTATCACAAGACAGATGAAGCAACACATATCACAGACTTGTACTTGAAGAAAATGGTAAGACTGCATGGCGTTCCTAAGACAATTAGTTCAACATTCCATGTTGAAGGCTTATGCCCATATTTAGATGACGGGAATTGAAGGAAAAATTCTTTTAAAGAAGGGGAGATTGATAAAAGAAAGTCCGTGAACTTAAACTCCCAACATAAGCTAAAAGGCGATTTATTAATGGTGCCAACGATTTCCTGTCAATCTATGATTACATGGTTAAAAGGGGATGAAGTGTGGAGTAGAATGGATGGAATCACGTGAAGATTCGAGACGAAGACATTTTATTTTCGGCTTGTATGTAGGTCTTGGCCGAGACCATTTTCTTTTAGATTATTTTAATTCTTAGCTTACTTACTAGCTCTTCTTAGGACATAATTAATATGCCATGTAATAGGATAGAGTGACTAGTACGTGTAATGGGAAAAGGAGACTAGGTCGTGCAAGAAGTATTCCAAGGGAATGATTCATGAGTGGACTAAGTTCATGAATTCATGTACATGGGAAACACAAAAGGGTGGTCTAGAAAGCATGAAAGGATGGATTCATCCTTGGTCCCCAAGATAAGCCGAACCCTTTCCCATTTTGGCCTAGAGTATCGAACCCTTTTCCATTGTGGCCGAAGTGGTTCAAGTTTGTGTCCCTTTTGTTACCCTTGTAGAAGATTACAAGTCTTAGTATAAATAGGGTATGAAGTTGATGTAAAAAAAAAGGTGTGGAAGATTTATGAAAAATATTTGGGTTTTACTCATTGCTAAGTTACTCAAATTTTGTGTTATTTATCTTAGTTGGTCCTTTTGTGGGCCATCGGTACTTTTGTGGTCCGAATCTCGATCCTTTTATGGGTCAACTCCTTGGTGCAAGTCTAGTTAAAACTTTTGTGATCTAGCTAAACCCAAACTAAGGTTCTCCTTAGTGCAAGTTGAAGTTGGAACTTTTGTGATTCAACCAAACCCAAGCCATGGGGCTATTCGGTTACTCTCACAAGGTTATCGGTCTCTCTCACTTGGTTTGTTCTCGAACTTATACTTAGCAACCTCAGTCAAATCCTTGTTCAATTGTCCTACCTCACTTGGTTTCGACATGAGCGCCCACAGGAACCTCACGTCTCTATCCTTGTCTATTTTGACCGACCCTAACTTGGTTTGTACCCGGGCTTGCACTTATCAACCTCGTGTCCATTCCTTGTGCAAACAACCCTATTCCTTTCACTTTCATACACACTAACACATCCCAAACACCCATATCAAAGGCTATTAACCGAAACCACCCATACACATCCGTCCAACCCCGACAACATCAAAAAGTCCACAAAATACCCCTTACCGATAGCCTCATTGTTCTAGCCAGTTTTCGCCACCTAACCATCATCCAACCACCACACACTGACCACATATATAACACTCAACTCGTCTAGAATAACCCCACAAAATTCCTTAGCCCACTTCCACCCTAAACTACCCGTGTACCCCTTTAAAAACCCACTGCCCAACAAACAATGTCCCACCCGACAACCTCCACTCGCCCCTATTTTCGTGTTAATTCATTTCCAATCAAACTACGACCAACTCACCCTCTCTCACCCCTCTTTATATACATCACTTCTATAGAAGTGCATAATTAGTTATAAATATTGAGGGATATTTGGCGTGTTTGGGGGTCCCATTCAGCCATTTTTATGAACGTTAGAGTGGGTACCGGTGTTGAACTGTGATAATGAGTGATTTGAGGAATCAGCCTTGTGCTGGTTAAGATTGCTGCTTATTTGGGCTTGTAACCATATGTGGGCTTGTCGCCATATTTATTATTGTTTATTTACTTATCACACATGCTTTTGATATGATTTCTTGATTCTGACTTGGATAATGCAAATATGTTGTTAAATCGTGGAAACATGTGACAAGTCATCTCTATACTTGATTGCATTTTATTATATGGTGATATCTTGCCTTTTATTATCATTTGCATTCATACACTCATGACTCTATGATATTGGTATGAGAGTGGTATGGATATGTTGTGGATTCAAGAGGCCGAAAAGGTAAGAATATTATGTGATTATGGCACATTGAGATGATATTCATATGCGGGGAGTGGAGTTGCATGCCTGTAATAGGATACGGCTTGAAAATGAGTCTTGGGATCTAGTTAGAGTCGTGTATAGATTTCCGGTTGGCTAGGAGCGGTATATAGACTTCGTTGAGAGTCTTTCTCTTCATCTGAAGATTCGGTCTAAGGATGTTCCCAAGATGGAATTACATACTTGTTATGGCCATTATGAGTTTCTACTGATGTCATTTGGGCTTACCAATGTCCCGCAACATTCATGGATTTGATAGGATATTCAAACCGTACTTGGATTCTTTTGTGATTGTGTTTATTGATGACATCTTGGTATATTTAAAGAGTCGGATGACCATGAGCGTCATCCGATAATGGTTCCTAGTTTGTTGAAGGAGAAGAAGCTATATGCCAAGTTTTCAAAGTGTGAGTTCTGGTTGAGTTCGGTAGCATTCTTTGGGCACGTGGTGTTTAAGGATGGGATCATGATCGACCCAAAGAAGATAGAGGCAGTCAGGAACTGGCCTAGATCGACTTCTGTGATGGATATTCAGAGTTTTATGGGTATTGCTAGCTACTATTGTCAGTTCATCAAGGGTTTCTCATACACAAGAATGAATTATTTTACGGTCGGCAAACTCTTTCCTTTCTGCGGGTAGCCTATCAAATTGGATCACATATTTTTGAAAGGGAGTTACGTCTGAGTTAAACTTGGAGATGGAAGTCTTCTTTCCTTTCTCGACGGTGAAGTAAGACCAAGCTCATGAGTTTATTATCCTAGGTCGGTAGGTGCGAGGTGCGATCAACCGCAAAAAGTGAGTAATAAAGAATCCGCTCTCATTTGACTTGAAAGGAAGTGCCATTTCAGTGGTCCGATCAGTGTGAGGAAAGCTTTCAAAAGCTCAAGACTCTTTTGACCACATCCCCAATTTTATCCCTTCTGGTAAAGAGGAAGGACTTTACTATGTATTATGATTCTTCTAGGATTGGGTTGGGTTGTGTGTTGATGTAGGAGGGTAACGTGAGCGCTTATACATCAAGGCAGTTGAAGGTGCATGAGAAGAACTACCTTGTTCATGATTTGGAGTTAGTTGTCGTTGTGTTTGCATTGAATATTTGGAGGCATTACTTGCATGGCATTCATTGTGAGGTGTATACCATCCACCATAATTTTCAGCATATCTTTAATCAGAGGGATTTGAATTCTAGACTACATCGGTGGATGGAGTTATTGAAGGATTATGATATGACCATTTTGTACCATCCAGGCAAGGAAAATATGGTGGCGGACGTCTTGAGCCGAAAGGCAGTCACCATGGGGAGGTTAGCTTATTTGGCAGTTTTTGAGCGTCCTTTGGCATTGGATATTCAGTCTCTAGCTAATCATTTTTTGAGACTTGATATTTCGAATCAGGGAAGGATTTTGGCCTGAGTGGAGGTGAGGTCATATCTTTTGGATCAGATTCAGACTCACCAGTATGATAATGTAAAGTTATGCAAAATCAGAGATAAGGTGATGAGTGGTGAGGCCAAGAAGACCATGATTGATAGTGAGGGTGTTCTGAGGATCACGGGTAGAGTATGTCTGCCTCGTGTAGGAGACTTGACTAAATTGATTTTGGAAGAGGCCCATAGCTCTAGGTATTCGATTTATCCTGGTGCTACTAAGATGTACTGTGATTTGAGACAACACTATTGGTGGAGTTGGTTAAAGAAATACATTGTTGATTTCATGTCTCGGTGTCAAAATTGTCAGCAAGTCAAGTATGAGCACTAGCGACCCGGTGGTGTGTCTAAGAGGATGTCTATTCTCGAGTGGAAGTGGGAGAGTATTGCCATGGATTTTGTTGTTGGGTTGCCCAAGACTTAGGCAATTTTAATGCTCTTTGGTTCATTATTGATAGGTTGACCAAGTCCACGCATTTCATTCTGGTCCAGATGACTTATAATGTAGAAAAGTTGGCTAAGATCTACATCTGTGAGATTGTTCATCATCATGGGGTTCCTATTTCTATTATCTCGGATCTGGGTACTTAGTTCACTTCGTATTTTTGGCAGACTTTGTAAAATGAGATAGGTACTCGCTTGGATCTCAGTACAACATTTCATCCTTAGAAGGATGGATAGTCCGAGCTGACTACTTAGGTATTGAAGGACATGTTATGAGCCTGCGTGATTGATTTTGGTTGTTATTAGGACCAGTTCTTACCTTTGGCAGAGTTTTCATACAATAATAGTTGTCACTCTAGTATTGATATGGCAGCGTTCGGCTTTATATGGTAGGAGATGTCGATCTCTTATTGGTTGGTTTGATGAATTCGAGGTTCGACCTTAGGGTACTAATTTGGTGAGAGATTCCTTAGAGTAAGTGAAGATAATTTAGGATAGGCTCCCAACAGCTCAGAGCAGGCAAAAGGAATATGCAAACTAGAATGTCCGAGATTTGGAGATCATCTAGTAACCCTGAAGAGGGTAGGAATATAGGTGGTATATTAATAAAGTTTTATCTAAGTTTATCAAATAATAAGCATATAGTAAGGAGACGGGTAGTATCAACTCAAATTTCATTTTTAAATAAAAGCCTATAATCTTTAACCAATATGAACATCATAATTACAGAGTTTAACACTTATCAAGATCATAATTAAAAACACATAGTCTAGAAATCATACATCTTAATCAGAATTTCAGATCACCGGAGATCTCAACCCACCCTTGGCTCTGCTTCCCTTTTTCTTCCACCGAATTTGCGGGATAATTCGCCTAGGTGCCTGGGAGTTCTCAACAGACTATTTTCTAAAATTCTTGCTAAGGTGCAGGTTTAAAGACTAATATGGTTCTAATTATAATCTTTCAAAGTGTTCTTATCTCTGGTATTATGATATTACAATTGATATGTATTATAGACTAAGGATGGGGTTTAGCTAAACATAGAGATTGTTTCAAGTAAGGATTTGTATAGAAAGTTTTCGAATGAATAATCTGGTTACAAGAGGCTCCTTATATAGATAACCTCGACTGATAATATGACAGAATTGCTTTTCAAAAGTCGTAAAGTAAACAGTAATCACTTTTCCGAAAGTCTAAAGTGCTACAGTTTGTCTGCTGATATTTTTCAAAAGTTTTTTGTCTTGTCCTTCTCGATAATATCATCTTTTGTTATTGCTTTCTAGGTGTCCTCGATAATATCTTCTTTTGTCATTGCTTTCCAGGTGTCCTTCTTGATAATGTCTTCTTTTATCTTTCCATTAGATTTTTTTTGCTATGTCATGGATTTTGTAATACATGGTAGTTCATAGTATTAATATTGTAAATTGGGTTGCAAGTAGTAAAACTACAGGCTCCCTATCAGAGTATTCAGTTGGGCTGTAAATAGTAAAAACTACAGGCTCCCTATCAGAGTATTCAGTTGGGCTGCAAGTAGTAAAAACTACAGGCTCCCTATCAGAGTAGTAAATTGGGCTTCAAGTAGCAAAACTACATGATCCCTATCAAAGTAGTAAATTGGGCTTCAAGTAGAAAAGCTACATGATCCCTATCAACGTAGTAATTTTTTCAGATCCTTATGCAAAAGGATCAAAATTTCCTTCTTTTTTTATTACATTGGTGGTAGTAGTAGGTCTAGTATTTATTACAGGCCTTCTACTTTGTCCAATTGTCTTTTGGTATTGGTCTATTGTCTCTTTTGCATGTTTATATTTCAGGTTTATAATTTTGTCATGCATTTTCGTTAGTCTCATGGTGTCTTATGTCATAATATCATTGTTGTAATACAGGGTGATAATATCTTCCACTTCTCCTCCTTTTGAGTCTCCAATAATACATGTTTTTCTTGCTCTCAACATGTCCTCTATTCTAGTTTTCAAGGTTAATAATCCGAATGTTCTTTTTGCACTGAGCCATTATTGGAATTTCTCCAAAGTACATGATATTTTTATGTTCAGGTTTTTGTCATCTCCGCTGATGGTACTATTTTTTCCTGTTTTGAATATTTGACATATCACAATTGGCTTTCCAGTCAGGTCCGTTGATGCGTCAAATATTTGTATTCCATATACTCTTTTCCCGAATGATTCCATCATAAGTCTTGTAGATTCTACAATGATACTTGGTAATCTGGCAATGTTGTTCATGTTCTCATCCACTATTAGTTTGTCAATAAAACCGTAAGTGAATAATTTTGATACTATTTCCGGGTTGGCTTGTTCACTGCACAAGAATCTGGGATACTTGCTCAGTTTAGCACTGAGTAAAATGTGAGGGTTAGTCTTATAATTATAAAATTTATTATTTTTTTCATAAGCGTTGATGTATTCAGGTGTATATCTCAACTTGTCGGTCATTGATACTGTTGATGAAGAGGATGGTATTGAAGATGGTATGGTTTCCAGTTTTGATACAAATGGTGCCAAAGTTTTAGTTTTTTTGTCTTTCAGGTGTAGTGATAGGTGATCTGGATTGGGTTTCATTTTGTAAAGTCTTCAGGGTTATCAAGTCTTGTATGGCTTCTCTGAGTTGGTTTATAACATTGGTGTTTTTTTGTAATCTGGATATTAGGATTTCATTGGTTTGTATAATAGAATTTATGGCGTTGGTAATGTACTCTTCAAGGTTATCACTGTTGATCGACATTATTATATCTAGTAAGAAAATCAGCTAAAACATTTTTAGTTCCAGATATATTCTTAACAATAAAATCATAAGAACAAAAGAATGATTTTCATTTTCTCCTTTTATTCAATTCTGGTAAAGGGTCTATCTTGTTTATAGTAAAAGATTTAACATGTGTGTTGTCAGTTCTAACAACACATTTTACTGGTAATAAGTGGTAATTAAATCTCTTTATTCCAAATTTTACTGCTAATAATTCTTTCTCATTAATATGATATTTTTTCTCATTTGGTTTCCATGTTCCTCCTCCATGTCTACAAATTAGTGGTTTCTCTTTATCTATATCTCTTTTATCATAGGCTATAAGGACTGCTCCCCATCCTATATCACTAGCGTCAGTAAAAAGTTTCTGTTGATCTTTTTCTGTTGGTATTCTGTGTTTTGGTAATGAAAGATAGAATAATTTCCCTTAGGGATTCCTTTCATTATTCACAATACATATAGCTGTACAAATGTTGATTCCTAATATGGTACGAATCCTAACTTACCTTACAAAGGTTGATTCCTAATACAATTAGAATCCTAAGTTACCTTAAATATACATCTATCATAATTACAAAATATACGGCGAATATTCAGAGAATATTCGCTAATACTCCCCCTCAGACGGAGCGGGAGGAGGCCGAACGCTAAGGCTGGATCGCAAGTCGGTGAAGAGCTGTCGCGGTAGTCCCTTTGTGAAGATGTCTGCATACTGATAGGAGGAGGACATGTGTAATATTTTGACCTGACCACGGGCAACCTTCTATCGCACAAAGTGGATATCCATCTCAATATGCTTAGTCCGCTGATGTTGGACCGGATTATAAGACATATAGATGGCAGATATGTTGTCACAATAGACTATAGACGCCTTGCGGAGTGGACACTGGAGTTCCAAAAGAAGATTTCGAAGCCAATAGATCTCAACAACTACGTTAGCAACACCACGATACTCTGTTTCAGCACTCGAACGGGAAAGTGTGGCCTGCCGCTTGGCGGACCATGAGATAAAATTATCCCCAAGAAATACACAGTACCCTGAGGTGGAGCGACATGTGTCGGGGCATCCTGCCCAATCTGCATCCGTGTAGGCAAGTAGCTTGGTTGGGGCAAAGGGGTATAAATGTAATCTGAAGTCTAGTGTGCCCTTAACGTATCTGATAATACGTTTGAGGGCGGAAAAATGGGACTTTCATGGGTCGTGCATGAACAGACACACCTGCTGAACGGCAAATGCAATATCAGGCCTAGTGAGTGTAAGTTACTGAAGAGCACCTGCTAGACTCCGATAGAGAGTGGGATCAGAAACTGGCGCACCGTCATTGGCACTAAGCTTGGATTTTGAGTCCACCAGAGTTGGCATAATTTTACAATTTGTCATCTTGGCCCTATACACTATCTCTTCTGCACACTTACGCTGACTCAGGAACATAGTGGCTGCAGATCTGGTCAACGATATACCCAAAAAATAACTTAGCTTGCCCAAGTCAGTCATAGCAAATTTAGTTTTGAGTAGAGCAATGATTTCATTCTTTAACCCGTCAGATGAGGCAGTAAGAACAATGTCATCGACATATAATAGCAAATATGCAGTGCTGCTACCTCAGTGAAAAGTGAAGAGAGAGTTATCACACCTGCTACATATAAACCCAATCTGTAGAAGATACCTGGCAAAATGATCATACTAAGCGTGGGGTGCCTGTTTCAATCCATATGGTGATTTCCTAAGACGACATACAAACAGCGAAACTGCCGGATGTACAAATCCAGGGGGCTGATGCATGCTTACAGTTTCTTTCAAATCCCCATGAAGAAATGCATTCTTGACATTGAGCTAATGAATCGGCCAATGCAAGCCCATAGCAATACTGAGAACAGTCCGAATAGTGGCCGGTTTAACAACCGGACTAAATGTCTCACCACAATCAATACCCTCATGCTGATTAGTGCCATTTGCAACTAGTCGTGCCTTATACCTCTCTAAGTCACCACTGTCTCTAAACTTGTGACGAAATAGCCACATACACCGGATAACATTCACACCAGCAGGTCTAGGTACCAAATCCCAAGTGTTTTGCTTGGTTAAAGCGTTAAATTCCTCGCACATGGCCGCATTCCAATTAGGGTCCAGTTTAGCTGATTTTGGATTCTTTGGAATGGGTGATAAGATTTGTGTGAAGAGATTGAAGTGAACCTTGGGTTTGAAGATCCCATGTTGTGCACAAGTCTCCATGCAGTGAGACGGAAGCAGTGGGAGGTCCAGACTGGTTGCTGGACTAGGAGGCTGTGTATCTACTGGTTCTGGATTTGGAGGCAGCAAGGCTGCGGGACTGGTAGTGTCCAGACTGGGAGGTGTAGGAGACGTTAATGTGGGTGTAGGAGATGTTGCCGGGAGTGCGGTAGACTGATAGCAGGGAACTGGAGGCAGCAGTGGTGGGGACTGAGCAGTGTCCACTACCGGAACAGATGGCAACGGTACTGTCCTTTGGCGGAGACACATCGACTGGAGTAGAGGAGACATAGGAGACTCATCGAGAAATGTGTAGTCCGTTGTTTGGAATTTTCAAAAGTTTGAAAAAGGAAAGGTTGTCTCGTCAAAGGTGACGTGATGGTAGATAATGATTTTGCGAGTGGCAATGTC
The DNA here is from genome assembly GCA_029783415.1 of Anisodus acutangulus. Lineage (NCBI taxonomy): Eukaryota > Viridiplantae > Streptophyta > Magnoliopsida > Solanales > Solanaceae > Anisodus > Anisodus acutangulus. The sequence goes on from CM056498.1 coordinate 17,676,645, forward strand.
GTAGCACGACTAGCCCCGATGATTAGGAGACAAACCAAGGAAGACACATGGCAAAGTGCGAGGGGCAAGTTTTTGAGGTAAAGTGGAGGCTATGTTGGGGTAGCATAAGCATCCAAAAATACGTAGGTGATCATATGATGGTAGCCTACGGTATAAGATTTTGGTAGGGGTCTTGTTGTGGAGTGTGCTAGTTGGTAAAATATTAAGAAGGGATTCTACCATTTTGATAGCATAGACCCAAAAAAGCGGTGGTAGACAGCATGAAACAGAAGTGTGCGAACCATGTTATTGATGGTACGTATAATTCGTTTAGCCTTTTCATTTTGGGAAGAATTATAGGGACAAGAAAAATGGAAAACCATGCCTTGTTTAGAATAGATATTGTGAAATGCCGAGTTATTAAATTCACGTCCATTATCACATTGGAATGATTTGATAGATTTTTCAAATTGTGTTTTAATGAATTTTTGAAACTCGAGGAATTTTGCAAAAACTTCAGATTTGAATTTCAGAGGGTAAATCCAGACAAAATGTGAAAAGTCATCAAAAAATACTAGATAGAATTTATGACCCAAAGAGCTAACAATCGGAGATGTCCACAAATCAGCATGAACAATATCAAATGGAGAAAAAGTAACACTGTTTGATGACATAAATGGAAGACGAGTATGTTTTCCTAGTGGGCAAGAAAAATAGTATTGGGCAATTTTCCCATTATTACATTGAATACGCTTAGAGGTCCTAAGAAAAGTAAAAACTGGGTCTCCGGGGTGTCCGAGTCTGTTGTGCCAAGTTGAGGGAGAGATCGCCGCAAGGGATATGGGTGCTTGCGGTCTGACAGGGGAAGATTGAGTGAATGGGTAGAGATCTCCCACACTATTGCAGCGTGTAAGAATTTTCCCCTTATTGAGTTCCTTCACAGAAAAACCAAAAGGGTCAAATTCGACAGACACAGAATTATTTCTAGTGAATTTTCTAACAGAGATTAAGTTTTTAATGATGTTAGGAGTGTTTAGGACGTATTTTACGGAGAAAGGTGGGTGTGGATGTTTAGTGTGTGTGTTACCGTAACCTTTATTTGGAATGCGATGACTATTGCCGACAGTAATAAATTGAGGACACTTTAACCGAAACAGTTGAGATAAGTTACCTGACGACCGGGTGAGGTGAGATGTGGCTCTGGTGTCTATGTACCAATTTTCGTTGGGCTGTTAAAGGTTCACGGTGTTGTAGGCCTGACCCAAATAAGTGGGGGCGGACTCTTTGGGAGTCTTCTTCTTCTTCTTCTTTGGGCCGAAACAGGTGGGCTCTTCTGCTTTGGGCTCGCCGGTGGTGGGACAGGCCCAAGATGTTGGTCGACCATACAGCGCTGGAGGCCAGGCCCTACAGTAGAGTGCAGGCATGCGGCGAGGCCCGGCTTTGGTTGGGCCCTTCTTCTTTGGTTGGACCACCGTTCTTCTTGGTTCCAAAATTGTTGTTGTCCAGTGTTTGGACCTGTTTGTTGTCCAGCCCACTGGTTGCGTTGGCCCTTTCCATGGCCCTTGCCTTTTTTGTTGCGACCTCTTTCGCCACGACCTCTGCCATCGGCACGCTCTTCTTTGTTGGACATCTTTGTGGTGGTGGTTCTTTCTTGGCCGCAGGTGTTGCCATCCCGTCAACGGCTAATGCCTTTTGATTATGTTCCTCTTGTTTAGCACGTCTAGTTTCTTCCAACAATAGTTGTGAACGTGCTTTGTTGAAACTTGGGAGAGGGTCGGCTTGTTGAATCATTATTGCGAGTGTGTCATATTCACCTTTCGATAAACCCACAACAAGTTGAAGCACCATCTTGGTTTCTGAAACAGAAGTCCCGACGTTGGATAGTTGATCGGTTATGAGTTTCAGTTGCTTACAATATTCGGACATGTTGTTACAATTCTCGAGGCGGGTATTGTTGAATTTCTCTTCCAAATATATGGCCCGAGTATTTTTATTGTCCTGAAAGATTTCTTCTAGCCGGACCCAAAGTTCACGTGTCGTAGCACATGTTTTCATGATAGTGCATAATAGGTCTTTAGAGATAGTGTCGTAGATCCATTGTTTAACGATGGCGTCAAGACGACGCCATATTGAGTCTGTAACATCAGGGGGACGAGGAATAGATTCGTCAATATGATCGAGCACGTTGTATGCACATGCATGAATGTAGAATAGTTCCATCCACATGGAATATTGACAGTCTTCTTGGTCAAGAATTTTAGGGATAAAATTCTTGATGTTGTTAACGGCGAATGCCGGATGAAAATAAGATACTGAACGTTGAGAGGGGTTGTCAAGTGTGCCAGTGGATGAACTGGAATTTGTGGGGGAAGACATTGTTGAAGGGAAAATTCTAGCCGAGAAATTTCTGGTTTGGCTGAGAAAAATCTGCTGGTTTGGCCGAGAAAAATCTGCTGGTTTGGCCGAGAAAAGAGAGATAAAGAAGAAGAGTGGGGTTTAGGTTTTAGGCTCTTGATACCATGAAAGATAGAATAATTTCCCTTAGGGATTCCTTTCATTATTCACAATATATATAGTTGTACAAAGGTTGATTCCTAATATGGTATGAATCCTAACTTACCTTACAGAGGTTGATTCCTAATACAATTAGAATCCTAAGTTACCTTAAATATACATCTATCATAATTACAAAATATACGACGAATATTCGGAGAATATTCGCTAATAGGTAATGTTTTTACCTTTTCTTTGATTTCTTTTATAGCCTTAGTATGTTCTTGTTTCCATTCAAAGGTTGTGTTTTTCTTTATCAATTCTTGTAATGGTTTTCTTAAGAGTGGTGAATCATATATATGGTCTGAAGCATAATTTATTACTCCTAAGAACTGTTGTACTTCTTTTTTATTTTCTAGGTTTTCCTTAAATTTTTTTATCTTTGTTACTATATGTTCTTGCAGTTGTAATCCTTCGTTATCTATAATGTATCCTAAATATTCAATATTGTTTTTAAATATTTCAGATAATAGTATTCCATGTTGTTTTATAGTTACTATATTTTTGTTCACTATATTTCCTTACTAAAAAGGCTGAGCTGCTATGTGGCCTTTTACTTTCTTGTATCATCTTTAATTCTAGTAATTCTTTTAATTGGGTTTCAAAATTCTTTTGATATGTTGGGTTATATCTAATAGATTTGGATCTAAATATATTATTTTCGTTTATTAGTTTGATTTATGCATATATTTTTTCTTTTTCCCATAGTTGAATTGGATTTTCTCCGAAGTTTATTTTTAGTATATTAAAATATTTTTCTTTTAATAGCTGTAGGTTATTATTCCTATCAGTTTTTATAGTACATAATCTTAATGTATGTATTGGTAATATTCTTTTTAATACTATTCATTTATTACGAGGGGTTTGTAAGCTAAAAGTATTGTTATCTATAACTTGTGTCTTAAAGTAATCTAGGAAGTTATTTTCTAATAACACTTGTTGTTTCATATTATCTAACTAATATATTATTGGTAATCTGAATATAGTTTTTCCTAATACAATTCTCATGTTTTCTGCTACTACATCTAATTATTTTGATTGTTCATTAAATCCTGATACTTTTGCTCTATGTGATCTGGTTCTCTTCCACCTATGTGATTCTAATACATCTTTTCTTGCTAAGCATAAATTTGCTCCGCTATCAATAAGGATTTTTGTTTTATCATTTTATTAGGCTTATATTCTATATGGACTTCTATATAGATTGCTACCATTAGGTATTGGGATTTTATTCAATACTCATTTCTCTTAATCTTTGTTGGAGGTTTTCATCTTGTTCTAATTCTCTTACCTCTTGGTGAATGTTTTCATCTTCCATTATTATTTATGTACTCCTCCTTATTCTAATAATTTGCCAATTTATCTCACTTATTTTTTGTATTATTCTGCTAAGATTTTTTGTAACCGTGTTATATCTATCATTATAATATTTATTTCTTGTTTCACTTGTAGTTGTAGTTGTAACAAGCTTATAGTGAACATATTGTTCACATTGTATCCAGTAATTTCTTTCTTCTAGTAGTTTTCTTTTTTCTTTTTCTAGTATGTTCATTTAATTAGAACTACATTCACTTTCTAATTGTCTGTTAATAAAGTTAATATTTTCTGAATCTGATTCATTTTCTTCATCAGTTTGACTGACATAGAAATCCTCATATTCATACCATTTATCATTATCTTCTTTAATCTGTTGTAAACTCATTATAAATTGTGTCGTATTTATGTATGTTACTCCTTTTTTCTTTAGTTTTGAGCATTTATTAGCATAATGTCCTTTTTCATTACAGTTCCAGCATTTACATTCTTTGGCCTTTTCTGTTTCTACGGGTTTCACATATTTTCTTTTTCTAAATTTTCTCTTGTATCTAAATTTCCTTCTGGTTTCAGGGGTATTTTTATATCTTTTAAATCTTTTTTTCTATAAGGTTTGTAATAAGGCTTGTTGCTATAATTTGGTTTGTTATTATAATTTTTATAATTGTTATTTCTCCTGTATTTCTTTGTTTGATATCTCTTATTATTCTTTTTATATTTTCTTTCTTTTCTTTTATCATCGCATCCAAATACTAGTATTCTTTCCGTGAATCCACATACTTCTCTTAATCCTAGTTTCTTATCTTTTTTAATCTTTTGTTGCATTCTAAATTCTTCGCATTTCCGCATTACGTATGCTCTTAGTACTCTTATTCTTTCTCCTAATGTGTTTTCTTTTGGTTCTAGTTGAGTGTATTCTTTTGATACCTCAGTGTTATAATGTGTTGGTAAGTGATCATAATAAAGTTGTTGATATATCAGACCTTCTTTTGGTAGGAATCTTGCTTCATAAAAGAACTTACTAAAACTAATTGTATATTCTGGTAATTTACTAATCTTACAACATTTCATAATGTTCAAATTCATTACTATTTCAATTTTTGTTTCTGCAAGTACGTTTTCTCTAGCTACTAACCATCTTTCTCCTAAAAATTCTCTTTTTAGTATAATATCAAATATTATCAACATAGATTCCAATATGTTGCATGGCTTAGTACTTCTCCTATTAATTGGTATGCTATAGATTCTATCCAGTATGCTACTTTTCCAATTAATGTTTTAGATATTAATGCATACATATATTCTAAGTTTTCTGTTTGTGTAGAGTTCATTATTGCTATATATATTCCAAGGTTCCAATCAGTTATCCTTCTTCCAATTTCTTGTTCATCGTAAACATTATCTAGGTCTAGAAAATATCCATTGTAATTTACTCATTGTGCCATTGATCCTTCAAACTCCTTAAATTCCGCTTGTTGTCCTACTGGTATGTGGTTTGGTAATCTAGTCCATTTTCTTGCTATTACTTCTAAATTAGGGTCTACTAATTCTTCCTCAGGATAATCATTTGCGTCTTCATTTATGACATCCTCTGTTTCTATTTTTGTTTTCGTAAGTCTATTATATTCCTCTTCTATATCACTTTCAAGTTCTTCTTCTATGATAGCATTTACTCTTTTCATTTTTTGTAAGACTTCTATTATCTGGTTATTTTCCTTTACTATTTCTGAGTTTTCTTCATTTTCTACTTCCTCTATAAATTCTACTACTTGTATTTCTTGGTTAGTTGGTTTATTGTCACTATCTTTGTCTGAATCACTATCAGTTCTTTCGTTACTACTAGTACTTTCATCACTTGTATTTTTCCTTACTTTCTTTTTTCCTTTTAACTTTCTCATTTGTTCTCTAAGGATTTGCATTTCTTCTTTTAATTCTTCTTTTGTTCGTTTTAATTCTGCTTTAGTTTCATTTAATTCTTCTTTTGTTTGTTTTATCTACCTTTGTTTCTTTTAATATTTTCTTCGTGTCTTTAAGTTTGTGTTTATATTTTTTGTACTTATCATACCATTCTTCGTTACTATGTAATCTCAACCTTGTACTCTCTGTTTTTTAACTCAGATATATGTTGTTCTTGTTTATCTAGTTTTAGGTTTAAATATTCATAGGTTGTCTTTTCTGTATCTTTTAAGTAAATGTTTTCTTCTTTTGAATCTTTATCTTCTTTTGGTATTCTTGTCCTTATAGGTTCATATTTGTATCTTTATTTTTCTATTATCTTTTTCCCATTGTTTTTTAAAAATGTAAGTACAGTATACTAGGTTCTTGTTTTTCCATTAAAATTATCCTTTTTTATTTAATATTGCTGGATTGTCCAATGTTTTTTCTATTTCTGTGGATAATTTTGGTTTTATTTTACCAATGTCCATCATTATAGGTTTTTTACTTCTTCTCCACGCATCGATTGGTACTATTTTTGGTCGTTGAGCAGTAGTATTAATCATTGTATTTTCTTTACTTGTAATTGGTTCATTATCTCCTGCTACCTGTTTACCTTTGTTTTTCTCTTCCATTATGATAATGAGCTTCTCTAATATTATTTTAAACGTTGGTATTTCAGATACATTTCATAGGTTAGTCAGTTCTTCTCTTATCATCTGTTGTATTTGTGTTTGATTTTCTTTTATTTCATCCATTATTGTCAACGTGTTTTTCAGCTTTTCTTTTACTACTATCTCTTCTCATAATGCATAGATTTTTTTGTTAGAATCAGTCAGGATTATTTATTCTCTTTTTCCATCCATTTCCCATATCTATCCATATTTTATCACATTGTTGTTCTAATTGTTTTATTTTTTCTTCTAATTTTATTTCTTTTGCCTTGTATTTTAAGTATTTTACTTGGGAAAATATCTCTTTTGATAAAGCTGTCCTTATTTTCTTTAATTTTTGTTTTTTCTCTATTATTTCTCTTTGTATATTCATACTTTATTTACGAATCTCTTTTTTTCTTGATCGTTTATTTCTATTCCGTTATTATTTATTTTATAATTTATCATAGTTAAAAAATCACTTCCTAAAAGTAATTCATTGAAACTATCATATTCTATTACTCCTATATTTATCTTATATTCTAAATCTTGGATTTTGAATCTTAAATTAATACTTTTAGTAATTATTATTTCTCTTTCATTTTCAGGAAAATTATAAGTTTGGGGGTCTATTAAATCACAATCATTTTCATTAATCTTACATATATGTATAAAACTTTTAATAGCTCCAGTATTTATTTCAGTTATGCAATCTGTTGTTATCATGCCTTTGAATATTATTACCTTAACCTTCAATCTATTTGTGTTTATGTTTATTAAATCTAATATTTTGGGTTGTGTAATGCTAGTCTGTCGTGACGTTATCGGTTCTCTTGTAATACTCAATCTAGATCCTTCTATTTTTTGTATTAATCTTTTTTATGGTGTAAGGGTTCTGGTATTAAAATCCATATATATTTCTTCTGGTATAATTATCTTGGAGTTTTCTTTATGTTCTCTTATTTCTTGGTACATTCTTGGTACTAATATATTCATTTCATGTTGTTTCTTTACATGGTGGTTTCCGGTTAAGGCATATATCATTTTTGTTTCAATACTTATGATTTTACTTCCTGACGGCATTGTTATTCCATCTGGTTTGTAATATAGTGTTGAGACTAAGTCTTTGTGTTCATCTTTTAATGATATACTAAAGTTTGGTTGTACCGTAAATTTTAGTTTTTGTTATATTAACTTTCCTTTTATTACTGATATTAAAGCATCTTGTAAGTTTTCTAATATCCTATCATCTAATATGTATATTTGTATAGGTGTATCTATGTTTTTCTGAAAGTATATTTTTATAGTAAATTCTACTCCTCCAAAGTATATGTTTCTATATTTTCTGGCTTCTCTAGTAGATAGTTTGGCTAACTCTCTTTTTATTACTTCATCCGTTATTAAGTTTGTTTTCGTTCTTCCATTTACATTCATTGTATCTATTATATTTTCATGTTTGTGTGCTATATATCTTATTTCTTTGTTTCTTTCAAACCATTTTGTTTTAAATATTTTCTTAATAGATAGTTCCTCTTTTTCATCTTGTATTTTCTGGTATATTTCTGGTTTAAAGCATAGTGTTTGTGTTGATCCTCCTTCATATGTATTCATCTGATAATATGTTTCTTTAGAGTTTTCTACTATTTCTTTTCCTTTATCCATATTTTAATAGGTTGGTGTATTTATATTGTTCTTCTATAATATCATATAGATCTTTTAATTCATTATCCTTTCTGATTATTTCTCTTAATTTATTTTCCAGTAGTTTCAAATTTTCTTCTTCCTTTTGTCTCAACTTTTCACTTTCTAATGCTATTCTATTTCTTAATTCTTTAAAAGTGTCTTCCTGTTCATATATGTTTTTATCATTTTCTTGTAAACGTTGATCTCTTTCTTCTATTAGATCTATACTTATTCTGCGACTTACGATATGTTGGTTTATATCTCTATTATAAGTAAGGGATTTTCTGCTATCATTCTAAGTTCTTCTAACTTATTTTGTTGTTCCATTAGTCTTTTGTCATCCATAGTGCTCTATTTCCATTCTTATATTTGCTTTTAGATCGTATATCATTATATTTTGTTCATTTATCTTGCTATTTAGTTCTATTATCCTTCTGTATGTTGTTATACTATCTTCTATGTGCATTTTAATTTCTTCTAACTCGTCTTCAGAACATTTTTCATATGTTAGATTTTTTCTTCATTTCATTGCTATCATCTCATCTTGAATTCCCATTATAATCTCATTTTCTTTTCTAAATTTTATCAAAAGATGTTTCATCTCATAACTCTTCCATAATAATTTATTTAACAAATTAACATTAATAAACGATTGATGCGTTTTAATTAATTATAAGTTTATTCCTTTTACAAGTTCTGATACCAAATTCTTAATTTAGAATGCAACAAAAGATTAGAAGAGTTATGAAAACACATCAATCGATTGTTGAAAAAGGAATAAAATTATAATTAATGAATGCAAGATGAACACATTCGCCAAGAGGTAAGAGAATTAGAACAAGATGAAAACCTCCAACAAAGATTGAGAGAAATGAGTATCGAATAAAATCCTAATACCTAATGGTAGCAATCTATATAGAAGCTCATATAGAATATAAGCCTAGAAAATAATAAAACAAAAAATCTTTATTGATAGCGGAGAAGATTTATGCTTAGCAAGAAAAAATGTATTAGAATCACATAGGTGGAAGAGAACCAGATCACATAGAGCAAAAGTATCAGGATTTAATGAACAATCAAAAGAATTAGATGTAGTAGCAGAAAACATGAGAATTGTATTAGAAAAAACTATATTCAGATTACCAATAATATATCAGTTAGATAAAATGAAACAACAAGTGTTATTAGGAAATAACTTCCTAGATTTCTTTAAGACACAAGTTATAGATAGCAATACTTTTAGCTTACAAACACCTTGTAATAAATGGATAGTATTAAAAAGAATATTATCAATACATACATTAAGATTATGTACTGTAAAAACTGATAGGAATAATAACCTACAACTATTAAAAGAAAAATATCTTAATATACTAAAAATAAACTTCGGAGAAAATCCAATTCAACTGGGAAAAAGAAAAAATATATGCATAAATCAAACTAATAAAAAAAAAATATAATTAGATCCAAACCTATTAGATATAGCCCAACAGATCAAAAGGAATTTGAAACCCAATTAAAAGAATTACTAGAATTAAAGATGATACAAGAAAGTAAAAGCCCACATAGCAGCCCAGCCATTTTAGTAAGAAAACATAGTGAACAAAAAAGAGGAAAAGCCAGAATGGTAATTGATTATAGAGAATTAAATAAAAAGATAATATTTGATGGATATTGTTTACCATATAAAAGAAACCTTATTAACCGACTAGGAAATAAAAAATGGTTTAGTAAGTTTGATTGTAAAAGTGGATTTTGGAAAATAAAACTAACAAAAGAATCAAAATCTCTAACAGCCTTTAGTGCCCCTCAAGGACACTATGAATGGAATGTAGTACCCTTTGGATTAAAAAATGCACCACAAATATTTCAAAGAAGAATGGACCAAGTATTTAGAAAATTATATGTCGAGGACATATTAATAATTAGCGATAATCTAGACGATCATATAAAACATCTAGAAAAATTTATAGTAACTATAAAATAACACGGAATACTATTATCTAAAAAGAAATCTGAAATATTTAAAAATAGAAGGAAAAACTCAAAAATAAAAAAGAAGTACAATAGTTCTTAGGAGTAATAAATTATGCTTCAGACCATATAAAGGATTTACCACTCTTAAGAAAACCATTACAAGAATTGATAAAGAAAAACACAACATTTGAATGGAAACAAGAACATACTAAGGCTATAAAAGAAATCAAAGAAACGGTAAAAACATTACCAAAACACAGAATACCAACAGAAAAAGATCAACTAGAACTTTTTACTGACGCTAGTGATATAGGATGAGGAGCAGTCCTCATAGCCTATGATAAAGGAGATATAGATAAAGAGAAACCACTAATTTGTGGACATGGAGGAGGAACATGGAAACCAGTAAAATTTGTTGTTAGAACTGACAACACACAGGTAAAAACTTTTATTACAAACAAAGATATACCCTTTACCAGAATTGAATAAAAGGAGAAAATGGCAATCATTCTTTTGTTGTTATGACTTTATTGTTAAGAATATATCTGAAACTAAAAATGTATTAGCTGATTTTCTTAGCAGATATAATAATGTTGATCAACTGTGATAACCTTAAAGAGTACATTACCAACGCCATAAATTCTATTATACAAACCAATGAAATCCTAATATCCAGATTACAAGAAAACACCAATGTTATAAACTAACTCAGAGAAGCCATACAAGACTTGATAACCCTGAAGACTTTATAAAATGAAAACCAATTCAGATCACCTATCACTACACCTAAAAGACCAAAAAACCCTACTACTAAAACTTTGGCACCATTTGTATCAAAACTGGCAACCATACCATCTTCAATACCATCCTCTTCATCAACAGTATCAATGGCCGACAAGTTGAGATATACACCTGAATACATCAGCGCTTATGAAAAAATTAATAAATTTTATGATTATAAGACTAACCCTCACATTTTACGCAGTGCTAAACTGAACAAGTATCCCAGATTCTTGTGCAATGAACAACCCAACCCGGAAATAGTATAAAAATTATTCACTTATGGTTTTATTGACAAACTACTAGTGGATGAGAACATGAACAACATTGCCAGATTGCCAAGTATCATTGTAGAATCTACAAGACTTATGATGGAATCATTCAGGAAAGGAGTTTATGGAATACATATATTTGACGCATCAACGGACCTGACTGGAAAGCCAATTGTGATATGTCAAATATTCAAAATAGGAAAAAATAGTACCATCAGCGTAGATGACAAAAACCTGAACATGAAAATACCATGTACTTTGGAGAAATTCCAAGAATGGCTCAGTTCAAAAAGAACATTCGGATTATTAACCTTGAAAACCAGAATAGAGGACATGTTGAGAGCAAGAAAAGCATGTATTATTGGAGACTCAAAAGGAGGTGAAGTGAAAGATATTATCACTCTGTATTACAACAATGATATTATGACACAAGATACCATGAGACTAACGGAAATACATGACAAAATTATAAACCTAAAATATAAACATGCAAAAGAGACAATAGATCAATACCAAAAGACAATTGGACAAAGTAGAAGGCCTGTAATAATTACTAGACCTACTACTACCACCAATGTAATAAAAAAAGAAGGAAATTCTGATCCTTTTGCATAAGGATCTGAAAAAATTACTACTTTGATAGGGATCATGTAGCTTTGCTACTTGAAGCCCAATTTACTACTTTGATAGGGATCATGTAGTTTTTCTACTTGAAGCTCGATTTACTACTCTGATAGGGAGCCTGTAGTTTTTACTCCTTGCAACCCAACTGAATAATTTGATAGGGAGCCTGTAGTTTTTACTACTTGCAACCCAACTGAATACTTTGATAGGGAGCCTGTAGTTTTACAACTTGCAACCCAATTTACTATATTATTACTACGAACTACCATGTATTACAAAATCCATGACATAGCAAAAAGAATCTAATGGAAAGATCAAAGAAGACATTATCAAGAAGGACACCTGGAAAGAAATGACAAAAGAAGATATTATCAAGAAGGACACCTGGAAAGCAATAACAAAATATGATATTATCGAGAAGGACAAGACAAAAAAAATTTGAAAAATATTAGCAGTCAGATTGTAGCACTTTAGACTTTTGGAAAAGTGATTACTGTTTACTTTACGACTTTTGAAAAGAAATTCTGTCATATTATCAGTCGAGGTTATCTAAATAAGATGCCTCTTGTAACCAGATTATTCATTCGAAAACTTTCTATACAAATCCTTACTTGAAACAATCTCTATGTTTAGCTAAACCCCATCCTTAGTCTATAATACAGATCAATTGTAATATCATAATACCAGAGATAAGAACACTTTGAAAGATTATAATTAGAACCATATTAGTCTTTAAACCTACACCTTAGCAAGAATTTTAGAAGATAGTTTGTTGAGAACTCCCAGGAACCTAGGAGAATTATCCCGCAAATTCGGTGGAAGAAAAAAGGAAGCAGAGCCAAGGGTGGGTTGAGATCTCCGGTGATCTGAAATTTAGATTAAGAGGTATGATTTCTAGACTATGTGTTTTTAATTATGATCTTGATAAGTGTTAAACTCTGTAATTATGATGTTCATATTGGTTAAAGATTAAAGGCTTTTATTTAAAAATGAATTTTATGGAAGTTGAGTCCGAGGTACATTAGACCTTTTGAGATTCTTCAGAGAGTTGGGGAGGTGGCATATGAGTTGTATTTTCCACTAGGTATTTCAGGCGTTCATCTAGTTTTAAATGTATCTATGTTGAAGAAGTATCATGATGATGGTTGTTAAATCATTCAGTGGGATTCTATATTGCTTGATCAGAATTTGGAGTTTGAGGAGGAGCATATGGCTATTTTGGACAGGCAGGTGAGGATGTTGAGGTCGAATGAGATAATGTCTGTAAAGGTATAGTGGAGGCATCGTCCTATTGAGGAGGCAACTTCAGAGACTGAGTCTGATATGTTGAGCATATATCCTAGCTTATTCACTACTTCTAGTGTGTTCCATCTGTTCGTTTATCTCCGTTCAAGGACGAACGTTGTTTTAATTTGCATCTGATGTAATAACACATCTGGTCATTTTTAGATAAAGACCCATATTTTCTTGTTTGATAATTCCCAAAGACTCTGTATAGGGTTTGTGATATGCGGGAATGGGTGGCACTGATCTCAAAGTTTATTTATATGCATTTCGGATGAAAACCCCTAAAACTAGCAAATTAGAGTTGGATAGTTTGACTCAAAGTTGACTTTTGGCTAAATGGGATTGTTTTCAGGTTTTGTTGCTTCTAGTAGTTCTGAAGGGTCATTTATGACTTAGTCGAGTCATTGGTTTGCTTCCTGAGGCAATCAGATGTATTTTGTAGCCTTATTTTTAAAGTTTGGATTTTGATTTCTCCTGGATGATTCTTTAATAAAGTATGCCTTAGCTCAATTAAATGTAAAATTTGAGGGTACGAGCGAGTTCGTAGCACCGTTTACCTTAGATGAGCATGGTTTGTTTGTGTCCGGGGGTTTTGGGAGTGTTTCGGGTGTTGGATAGGATATTTGGTTGATTTTCCCATTGCTGGTATCTAGTGTTCTTTAACCGAAGCTATTGCCTTGTTTTCCTTAATGATGGCCTTCTTTGAGCTTGTTCAATTGAAGTTAATGCTATGCTGCCCTTCCCTTGTTCAAGAGAAAGCGAGGACTTTCTTTTAGTGCCACGGTGGCACCAGTGTTCACTCATGCGTACCCGCTTTGGCATGAGATTGGCTCGCTAAAACAAACGTTTGGGAGATGGTGGGTTTCCACCATGGCGGAGGATTCATATACAAGGGCGAGTCCACTGCATCGGAGTCGTGTTCGTAGTGGCACTGGGACAAGGTGTCATGTGACACCGCCCCAGCAAGGGTTTGGTCCACCATAGTGGGTCCACTCTAGCTGGGTCAATTTTTCCATGGTATAAGTATTGTATCTAGTGTCCTATAAAATCTTTAGGTCAGAATTCTATTCTCAAAATAGAAAACCTCGAGACCAGAGCCATCATAAGAGCAATTTCAGAGGTTTAGGAGCAATTTCATGCTTGGGGTAAGTGATTATTCCTTTATGGATCAAGTTATGCTTTTAAGTTCTTCATTAATGGTGATATAGTATTAATATAAATTGGGAAAGATGAGTTATGCATGTTTGTGGGATTAAGAGAGTTATGTTATTGATTAATAGAGGGTTTATGGATTAGTTTGCTTGTATTACTATGAATTAGTGATGGATATTGCTAGATGATTATGTTTGGAGGCTTAATTTGGTTGTAGAAGCTTATTTCAATTGGGGGGCGGGAATTTCTAGGGTTTTAAATTGGGGCTTTTTTATTATTGTCCAATTGAGGGTTCAAATGTGTATAGATTTCAAATTTACTTAAGGATGTGACTACTTAGTATGTATTCTTAGTAATTGAGTATTAAAGTTCGTGTCTTGGTAGAGTGGGCCCGGGATGGATATTTAAAGTCTTGTTTTATGTGTTAGCCTTATATTAATGATATAATATGCGTGATTAGATTTCGATTATCATGAGACACAGAGGAAGGGCAAGGCTATTGTCGAGGGTTGATCGTGTAGCTCTCTTGTTTGGACTAGAGGTAGGCTATGATTTAGGGGGGGTACATTGTGTGCTGTTCTACACATGCTACGTTACTTTTTGGATGCAGATTCAATACCTTCCACCTCTCCAGCACCACGTGGCTGAGTTCAAGTAGTGGATCTCCAACATTCAGTGTGAGGATGTTATCTCCAGCATACCCTTGAGTGTTATATTTATTTAAGTCTTTTGTTGCATTTGAGAGATATGACAGTTTTTCTTAGACTTTTTATGTTGGTTTTGGCCTGCGTGCCTATTTAGACATGTATCGAGTTTATTAGTGCTTTTGTATCTATAAACTGGATCGCTTGGGGATGTTTTGGTGTATATGACTTATTCATTCTTCTGCATTTATATTAGGAGACAACTTATATCTTCTGCTTTTATTTATATAATGTCTTGTGAATGCTTAGGAGTAGTTCTCCTACAGGTGGGATTATATAGGTGTCACCATGATTCCTGAAAAGGGGTCGTGACAAAGTTGGTATTAGAGCCCTAGGTTAAATGGTCTTAAATACAAGAGCAATGTCTAGTAGAGTCTTGCGGATTGGTGCAGAGACGTCCGTACTTATCTTCGAGAGTCTATAGGACATTAAGAAAATTTTACTTTCTTCATTCCTTTTGTGCTAAGTTGAATATAATTGATATCTAAACTTTGTTTCTATTATATCACAAATGGTGAGAAATCGTGCCGACACGGTAAGGGAGGATGCACCGGCAATGGCTCTAGTGGTGAGCAGTCATGGTAGAGGTCATCATTGATGCCAAGGTTGAGCCAGAGCAGCAGCACCAGCTCAGGGGGGAGCACAGAGAGTCGGTCAGGCTCGTGCTAGATTTGTTTCACTTGAGCTAATTATTGAGCATCAAGATATATATAATAGAGGGGGTGATGGGGCCAACTAGGATCAACATGTATTTATTACTACTCTGATTCTACAGGACATGTTTGTCAAGTTATTGAGTGTTCTTGATGGGTTTGCTTAGACATGCATACATCCTACTACTCTGGGTGGTTCTCACACCCATTTGGGAGAGGGGCAAACTCATACCCTTGAGTTTCATACTCTCGGGGTTCAGCCATCGGCGATGCCAGCTCCCCATATTGTTGAGTTTGATGCGCCAAAGTTTGGTCCCTAACATATTGGAGGGATAGCTATGACCCATGATGAGTGGAAGATGTGGGAACACTTTTTGAACATGAAGCCTCCAGTATTTTATAGATATCTTGAGGAGGATGCATCCGAGTTCATCGTGAGTAGTCATGAGAGGTTGCATACTCTAGGTATTATTGTGTCATATGGATTTTTATGGCCCTCCAGCTTTTGAGGAATGTGAAACAATGGTGGAGGGCGTATGTTGATTGCTTACCCGCGGTGTTACCTCTATTGATATGGGTTAGGTTATATAAAGTATTCCTTGAGAAGTATGCTCCTTTGAGCTTGCGTTTGGGCAAGCATGATGAGCTTCAGCAGATTTTATAGGGCAATTCTATAGTTCTACAGTATGAGACTCGCTTCCATGTCTTATCTTGTTATGCAACACCATTGTTACCTACTGAGGCAGAACGAGTGAGATGTTTTGTTAGAAGTTTGATTGTTCCACTTTAGTTGGCAACGTTGTAGTTGGTGACTGCTGGAGCTTATTTTGAGACTGTAGCTGAGTATGCTAGGATGGTGGAGTCCGTGAGAGGAAAGATGTATAGACATGAGTCCGATAAGAGGGCAAGGTGACATAGATAATTCAGTAGTTCTACTTTTCATGGTTATGGATATCATGGTAGATATCAGCAGTTGCAGCCCAGTCGACCAGTTCAGGCAGCTCTTCAGATTACTGACGGTAGGGCCAGTCTTCGAGGGGTTCTCAATTTAGATATTCAGACCGTGGTGGTTTGGGTTCTTCTATATCCATTCTACATCCCTCAGCGACTATGACTTGTTATGGTTGTGGAGAGGTTGGACACTTTAGGAGATATTTCCCCAGACAGTTTTCAGGTGCCTTTCGTGCACCTAGGACCCCAACACAGACATCTAGAGGTGGTGATCAGACTAGCCGGGGAGGATCTTAGTCGGGTTGTGGTGGCCATTAGTCTGGTCGTGGTGAATCCCAGTCGGGGAGAGATAGATCTCATTTAGGTGGAGGTGTATCATCTCAGTCGATCATTGGTCTACTACTGTGTTATTTGATCTGGGGTATATATTCTCTTATATATATGCCTACTTTTCTACTAAATTGGAGATGTGGTATGATATGATTGATGTTCCTATTCGTGTGTCTACCCTAATCGGTGATTTTGTGATTGTAGATAGAGTTTATCGCATGTGTGAAGTTACTTTCATGGGTTACGACACTTGGGTAGATTTTGTCATCTTAGATATAGTGGATCTCGATGTTATATTGGGTATGGATTGGCTATCACATCATGTGATTCTTGACTGTTATTCTAAGATGATCACGCTAGTTATGCCTGGTCTTCTGAGGTTAGAGTGGAGATGCGCCACATCCCTGCTCCTAGGAAAGTGATTTACTAGACATGGGCTAGGAAGTTAGTGGATCGAGGTTTTTGTTTATCTTGCTTATTTTTGGGATACTAGCGCAGAAAGTCATTCTCTTGAGTCAGTTCTGGTAGTTAGTGAGTTCGCTGAGGTCTTTTCTTCAGACTTACCGGATATGCCACCAGACAGAGATATTGACTACTGTATTAACCTTGAGCTGGGTACTCGACCCATTTCTATTCCTCCGTACCGTATGTCTCCAGCCGAGTTAAGAGAGTTGAAGGAGCAGCTTTAGGATTTGTTGAGTAAGGGCTTCATTTGACCGAGTATGTCTCTATGGGGTGGTCATGTCTTATTTATGAAGAAGAAGGATGGCACCAAGCGCATGTGCATTGGTTATAGGTAGTTGAACAAGGTTACCATCAGAATCAAGTATGCGATTTCCTGTATTAATGACCTATTCGATCAGCTTCAGGGTGTTTCTGTGTTTTCGATGATTGACTTGAAGTCTGGATACCATTAGCTGATGATTTGGGCTGATGACGTTCCCAAGATGACTTTCCAGACTCGTTATGGGCATTACGAGTTCCTTGTGATGTTATTTGGGCTTACCAATGCCCCTGCAGCGTTCATGGATTTGATGAATGGGATATTCAAGCCATACTTGGATTCTTTTGTGATTGTGTTTATTGATGACATCTTGGTATATTCGAAGAGTCAGGAGGACCTGAGCGTCATCTGAGAATGGTTCCTGGTTTGTTAAAGGAGAAGAAACTATATGCCAAGTTTTTGAAGTGTGAGTTTTGGTTCAGTTTGATAGCATTTTTGGGGCACATGGTGTCCAAGGATGGGATCATGGTTTACCCAAAGAAGATCTGCAATCAGGGACTGTCCTAGACTGACTTCTGTGATGGATATTCTGAGTTTTGTGTGACTTGCTAGCTAATATTGCCAGTTCGTCAAGGGTTTTTCTTCTATCGCTTCTCAGCTGACGTGTTTGACTCAGAAGGAAGTGACATTTCAGTTGTCCGATCAGTGTGAGGAGATCTTTCAAAAGCTCAAGATTCTTTTTAGCACAACCCTGATTTTATCCCTTCCGGTGGAGGAGAAGGACTTTACTATGTAGTTTGATGCTTCTAGGATTGGGTTGGGTTGTGTGTTGATGAAAGAGGGTAAGGTGATCGCTTATGCATTGAGGTAGTTGAAGGTGCATGATAAGAACTACTTTGTTCATAATTTGGAATTGGTTGTTGTTGTGTTTGCTTTGAAGATTTAGAAGCATTACTTGTATGGCATTCATTGTGAGATGTATACCGACCATCGCAGTCTTTAGCACGTATTTAATAAGAGGGATTTGAATTCTAGATTGCGTCGGTGGATGGAGTTGTTGAAGGATTGCGATATGACCATTTTGTACTATCCAGGCAAGGCCAATATGGTGGCAGCTGCCTTAAGTTGAAAGGCAGTCATCATAGGGAGTTTAGCTTGTTTGGCAGTTTCTAAGCGTCCTTTTGGTATTGGACGTTCAATCTCTAGCTAATCATTTTTTAGACTTGATATTTCGAATCAGGGTAGGATTTTGGCCTGAGTGGAGGTGAAGTCGTCTCTTTTGGATCAGATTCATACTCACCAGTATGATTATGTAAAGTTGTGCAAAATCAGAGATAAGGTGATGAGTGGTGAGGCCAAGGAGGCCATGATTGATAGTGAGGGTGTTCTGAGGATCAAAGGTAGAGTATGTGTGCCTCATGTGGGATACTTGACTAGATTGATTATGGAGAAGGCCCACAGCTCTAGGTATTCGATTCATCCAGGTACTACTAAGATGTACCGTAATTTGAGGTAGCACTATTGGTAGGGTAGGATGAAGAGAGACATTGTTGATTTATTTTCTCGGTGTCAAAATTGTCCGCAGGTGTAGTATGAGCACCAACGACCCCATGTGTGTCTCAGAGAATTCCCATACCCGAGTGGAAGTGGGAGAGGATTGCCATGGATTTTGTTGTTGTGTTGCCCAAGACTTCGAGCAAGTTTGATGTTATTTAGGTCATTGTTGATAGGTTGATCAAGTCTGCGCATTTCCTTCTGGTCCAGACGACTAATAATCTAGAAAAGTTGGCTAAGATCAAAATCTGTGAGATTGTTCATCTTCATGGGGTTCCTATTTTAATCATCTCGGATTGGAGTACTCAGTTCATTTTGCATTTCTGGTAGACTTTATAAAAGGATATGGGTACTCGTTTGGATCTCAGTATAACATTTCATTCTCAGATCGACGGACAGTCTGAGTTGACTATTCAGGTATTGGAGGAAATGTTACGAGGCTACGTGATTTATTTTGGTGGTCAGTGGGACCAGTTCTTACCTTTGGTAGAGTTTGCATACAATAATAACTATCACTCCAGTATTGATATGGCACTGTTCGAGGCTTTATATTGTAGAAGATGTCGATCTCTAATTGGTTGATTTGATGTATTCGAGGTTTGACCTTAGGGTACCAATTTGTTAAGAGATTCCTTATAGAATGTAAAGATGATTCAGGATAAGCTCTTGGCATCTCAGAGCAGTTATAAGGAATATGTGTACCGGAAGGTCCGAGATTTAGAGTTCATAGTTGGAGATAGAGTTATTCTGAAGGTCTCACCCAAGAAGGGTGTGATGACGTTCGGCAAGAGAGGAAAGTTGAGTATGAGGTATATTAGACCTTTTGAGATTATTCATAGAGTTAGGGAAGTGGCATATGAGTTGTCTTTACCACAAGGTCTTTCAGGCGTTTATCTAGTTTTCCATGTATTTATGCAGAAGAAGTATCATGACGATGGTTCTTATATCATTCTGTGGGATTCTATATTGCTCGATCAGAATTTGGAGTTTGAGGATGAGCTTGTGGCTATTTTGGATAGGCAAGTAAGGATGTTGAGGTCGAATGAGATAACTTATGTAAAGGTATAGTGGAGGCATCATCCTATTAAGGAGGTAAATTGCGAGACCAAGTCAGATATGTGGAGCAGATATCCTAGCTTGTTCACTACTTCTGGTACATTCACTCTGTTTATTTCTCTCCGTTCAAGGAGGAACGTTGTTTTAATGGGTATCCGATGTAACGACCCATCTGGTTATTTTTAGATAAAGACCATTATTTGCTTGTTTGACCCTTCCCAAAGACTTTGTGTAGGGTTTGTGATGCGCAAGGATGGGTGGCACGGATCTCGAGGACTATTTATATGCATTTCGGATGAAAATCCCAAAACTTAGAAACTTAGAGTTGGATAGTTTGACTCAAAGTTGACTTTTGGCTAAATAGGTTCGTTTAGGTTCTATTACTTTCGGTAGTTTCGGAGGGTCATTTATGATTTAGTCAAGTCATTGGTTCACTTCCTGAGGCAATCGAATGTATTTTGTGACCTTATTTGTAAAGTTTGGATTTTGATTTCACCTAGACAATTATTTAGAAAAGTATGCCTTAGATCGGTTAAATAGGAAATTTAAGGGTACGACCGAGTTCATAGCATCATTTAACTTAGACGAGCATGTCTGGTTTGTGTCTGGGGGGTCTTGGGGGTGTTTCAGGTGTTGGATAGGAGATTTCGCTAATTTTCCCACTGCTGGTATCTGGTGTCTGCCGCGGCGGCACCAGTGTCTCTCCGACATGCTCACCTCGGTGAGAGGTTGGCTCGCCGAAGCAGAAGTTTAGGAGATGGTGGCTTTCCACCGTGGCGTAGGATTCGTCCACATGGGTTAGTCTACTGCTGCGAAGTCGTGTTTGCCATGGCGTTGGAATGAGGTGTCAAGTGACACCGCCCCATCGAGGGTTTGGTCTGCCGTAGCGGGTCTGCTCCTGCGGAGTTTATTCTGCCAGGGTAGAAGTACTGTATCATTTATCCTATAAAATCTTTAGGTCAGAATGTTTTTCTCAAAATAGAAAACCTCGAGACTAAAGTCGTCATAAGATCAATTTCAGAGGTTATGGAGCATTTTCATCCTTGGGGAAAGTGATTCTTCCTTTATAGATTAAGTTATACTTTTAATTTCTTCATTAATGGTGATATAGTATAAATATAAGTTGGGGAAGAGGAGTTATGCATGTTTATGAGATTAAGAGAGTTATGGTAATGATTAACGAAGGGTTTATGGATTCGTTTACTTGTATTATTATGAATTAGTGATGGATATTGCTAGATGATCATGTCTTAAGCCTTACTTTGGTTGTAGAAGCTTATTTCAATTGGGGGGAAATTTCTAGAGTTTCCAATTAGGGCTATTTGATTATTTTCCAATTGAGGGTTCAAATGTGTATAGATTTTCAATTAACTTAAGGATGTGACTAATTAATATGTATTCTTAGTAATTGAGCATTAAAGTGCGAGTCTTGGTAGCGTGGGCCCATGATGGGTATTTAAAGTCTTGATTTATGTTGTGTTAGCCTCATATTAATGATATAATATGCGTGATTAGACTTCGATTATCATGAGATGCAGAGGAAGGGCAAGGCTATCATCGAGGCTTGATCGTATAGTGCTTTTGTTCGACCCAGAGGTAGGCTAAGGTTTAGTTTTTCAAGACTTCAATATAAGTGCATAATTTGCTAAAATATTGAAGGGTATTGGCGTGTTTAGGGGTCCCACTCAGCCGATTATGATGAATGTTTGAGTGGGTACCGGTGTTGAACTGTGATAATGGGTATTTGGGGAATCAGCCTTGTGTTGGTTCCGACTGCTTCTTATTTGGGCTTGTCGCCGTATTTGTTATTGTTTGTTTACTCATCACATATGCTTTCGATATGATATCTTGATTCTAACTTAGATTTTGAAAATATGTTGGTAAATCGTGGAAGCATGTGACATGTCATATCTATACTTCAATGCATTTCATTATATCATGATATATTGCCTTGTATTACCATTTGCATTCATACACTCATGATTCTATAAGATTGGTATGAGAGTGGTATGGATATGATGTGTGTCCAAGAGGCCGGAAAGGTAAGAATACTATGAAATTATGGCACATTGAAATGATATTGATAGGCGGGGAGCGGAGTTGCACGCATGTAACATGATAAGGCTCAAAAATGAGTCTTGGGCTCTAGTCAGATTCGTGTGTGTAATCCGGCTGACTAGGAGCGGTATATGAACTTCGCAGGTCCCTCATGGGTGTACGGTTTATAATAAAACCTTGACATATTGTCTACTAGGTTGAGACATGTACCTTGCATATGTATTGCATTCATATCATACATACTTATGCCATTTTATTGATAAATTGTGATTGGACCTTTTTTTGAAGTGATTGTTGACAACTTGATTGGATTATGGAATTGAAGAATTATACATATTACTTGAAACTTGAATTATCATTGAACTCTATGAACAATGAGTTATGTGATTACTTGGATTATTGAACTGCTAGTATAGGATTACTTGGTGTCAACTTGATATTTATCTCTGATTATGTATCTTCCATCATTGTCGGCCTATGATGTCTACGGGGGTACGTTGTGTGCTTATGATACACTTGTTGCATTCTTTTTGGATGCAAATTCAGTACCTTCCACCTCTACAACACCATGTGGCTGAGTTTGAGTAGTGGATCTCCAACATTCAGGGTGAGGATGTTATTATCTCTATTTCAGTCTTTTGTTGCATTTGAGAGATATGACAGATTTTCTTAGACTTTTTATATTGGTTTTGGCCTACGTGCCTATTCAGACTTGTATCGAGTTTATTAGTGCTCTTGTATCTATAGACTAGATCTCTTGGGGATGTTTTGGTGTATTAGACTTATTTCTTCTTCTATATTTATATTAGGAGACAACTTATGTAGTATTTGCTATCTTCCATTTTTCATGTCTTGTGAATGATTAAGAGTGATTCGCCTACCGGTAGGATTATGTAGGTGCCACCACGATTCCAAAAAAGGGGTCATAACACAGCCTTATGCTGGTTCCGACTGCTGATTGATTGGGCTTGTCTCCATTATGTGGGCTTGTCGACATAGTTTCTATTGATATGTTTATTCATCACACATGCTTTCGATATGATATCCTGAATTGTACTTGGATTGTATATGTGTTATTTAATTCTTGGAAGCATGTGATATTTCATCTCTATACTTGGTTGCATCTCACTATATCATAATTCTTACCTTGAATTGTCATTTGCATTCATACACTCATAGTTTCATGATATTGATATGAGAGTGATATGGAAATGTTGTGGGTCTAAGAGACCGGAAAGGTGAGAATACTTATGAGACTATGTCAACACTAAGATGATGATGATGATATGTGAGGGAAAGGGTTGCATGCCTGCAACAATTATTATTCAGCCAGCAACAATTATTATTCAGCCAAGAGCTGGGCTCCGATGGGAAATTCTGAAGGAGTATATAGATTTTGCGGGTCCTTGATGGGTGAGCGTTTCATAATAAAAACTTGAACGCATGTATACTGGAGGATAAAGTTAACTGGTATATGCATTGCATTCATATCATACATAAATCATTTCATAGATTATCTGTTGTTGAATTAAATGTTAGATTGGTTATTGATAACTTGATTGGATTCCTGGATAAAGAAGGATTGTTAATTGCTCATTGATACCTGGAATACAGTGATAGAATTCTACTGAAACTAGATAAATTACATGATTATGAGACCTTATATGAACAAAGTGATATGCTAATTTTGTGAACCATTCTGCGAATAATGTGACAGTATTTGGGTTATCGAACTGCTAGTATAGGGCTATTTGGTGTCAACTTGGTATTTATCTCTTTTTATGTATCTTCCGTTGGTATCGGTCTATGATGTCTATGGGTTACGTTGTGTACTCATGCTACACTTGATGCATCTTTTCTTGTACAGATACAGATCCAACTACCAGTTCGTGAGCTCGAGTGTAAGTCTGAGCGGGCAGACTTCAGTATTCAGGGTGAGATTCTACCTCCGACATGCCTTGGATGATTTATCTTTATATTTTTCTTTACTTATGATCGAGAGACATGTTCATATACTTATCTATTCAAATTTAGTTTTGGCCTACGTGCCTTATTCAAACTTGTATCAGATTACTAGTGCTCTTTTATGATTGACCAGATTTTGGAGGTTATGTTATTTCTCAAACTTTATTCCGCATTTATATCATGAGACAATTATTTTGTATTTTGTTATATTTCCGTTTTTCCTTATATATCATGTAAATGATCGATAGTAGTTCGCCTACTAGTGGGAATGTGTAGGTTCCACCACGGTCCCTAAAAGGGGTCATGACAAAGATACTTTCATGCACCCTATAGTACTTATTTCAGAGGTATTCTACTCAAATTCGATATATTCATGTCATGCCTATGCTAGAGAATTATGCTAGGATCATAATCCTGATCTATGACTCATGTTTGTCTCATTCGCACTGAATTGCGCTTACTTTCAAAGCTTAAGTAATACTATTATATCATATGTATATCATGGTAATATACAAACATCTATGATCAAGTCTCTAATGGTTTAGATCCCATCTCCACTCAACATTCAGATCTCCTGTTATAATATTTATGTTTTCAGCATTCAGATCTCATGTTATGATATTCATGTTTTCACGTATTCAGATCACATGTCAGTTCAACACTCATGTATCCACTTCAGACAGTATTCATGTATTCATATTCCATGTCATGCTCATTACGTCCATGCAATCATGTCATGATCATGATCATGTTCCAGTACTCATGTCATTCGTGCCTAGGAATTCTTTCTAAAATCATGTGTATAGTATTCATGTATTCATTCATTTCAAGATTTATGTGTTCATCTCAGACCGAGACTCATGATAGTTAGTATTCACATATTCACCTCAGTTCAGTCCTAAAATATTCATGACAGTTCATTGCTCAGGTGTTCATCTCAGTTTAGTATTCAGACTTTCAGCGAGGTTTAGGGTTTTGGCTCGAACTCTGATTATTCCATTCTATGGATTTATATACATATATTTATAAAAATATTCATGAAAAACTATTTATAAATTGTGTTTATGAAATTTATGAGCTTTTAAGCCAAGCATGTACATGTTCAGTATTCTTGGGAGTAGCATAGGTTTACCGAGAAGGTTTAGATAACCTGAAACTATGTATGCCAATGTAGGGTAACGATCACTCTGCCCTGTTACAATGATACCTTCATGTTTATTGACTTAATCCATTCATATAATTTTTATGTCTCATACCCCGACAATGTATGGGGTAGCTCTACTGGTTGGGCCAGGTACCAGACTCCATGTACTTACGTGGTGATTTCATATTCTTGGTTATACTAAGCTCTCCCACTTAAAAATATTTTACTCATGTTACAACTTGACTATGCAGATCATGATCATGTCCATATTTTAGTTTCAAATTACAGTTTATAGTATTCAGTTACTGTTTACAGTTCGCAACTTTAGTTACACTATACGTTTACCATTTTAGTTTCGTATTACTTCATGTATCCATGTTATTGTTTTGGGATTCCCCTTCCCCAAACACCCCGCTTACTATTCTTTCATTCAGTTGCTTTACATACAAGTACAATTCCAGTGTACTTATTTCCCTATTGTCCAAGGCCTGTATTTCCCGATGCAGGCATTGATTTACAAGACGACGGATCTGCTAGTTAGGACTTCATCGTATCATCTATTTGGTGAGCCCCACTTCCTTTGGGGAATTGTCATTATTTTTCAATAGTCATTTCATGTTAGATAGTCAGGTATGTTGGGGCCTTGTCCCAGCAACAATTCAGTATTTTAGACTCATGTCAGAGGTTTCATAGACTAATCAGTTTATCATATTGGGTTTTCAGTTTTATGGGCTACATTATCATGTTTTCATACTATTTCCACACTTACATTTTTAAATAGTACTTTTAGTATTATTATGATGTTCAAATGTTTTATCCAGATTATTCATATTTAAAATTATATTCTGCACCAGTATATGTCCCATATTGATTCAACAAGCAATGTGGTTCGCTCGGTCATATGCAGTAAAACACCGAATGTCATGTTACATTCAAGCCCTGGTTCGGGGCATGACACTTTGATCCCACTTCAACCAAAGGTTCCCTGGAAATGATGTGTTGATTTAAAAAGGTCTAATTTTCTTCATATAAAATAAAATAACTGAAAAGTTAGTATAATATAACTAGCTGAACCGTCCCATTAACACCCCTAATAGGGAGTTTTTTGCCTCCTTTAATATACATTCATTGACCAGTGAATTGTAAATAATGAATGAGTAAAAAAATTAATTAGGAATTGCTAACAAGAAAAGTAACATATCCAGGAATTAGTTAAAAATCACCTTGCAATAACGAGAGGCAGTAAGGTATCTGTTGAAAGGGAGATTTAACTCATATTGTTATTTCCCATATATGTCGAACGATATCTAAAATGATAGAAATAGAAAGAAAGAAAATAATTGAGCCCGCAGAATTCACTGTGTCTTTAAGACACTTAATCTCCTCAAGTACCTAAAGTATATGATTATTTTCTCCCATGATAGAATAAATATAACTGTTATTAGAGTAGTGGTTACTCAAATGCCAATAACTTCATCGAACATGAAGAAAGTCATGAACCACACAAAGACTCAATTTCTTTTTAAGAAAAGAATGTAGAAAACTTAGGCTAGTCAACTGAATTTATAGCCTGCAAAGGGTAGTGTGAACAGGTGCTATTGTGCCTTATCAGAAAGTCATAACCTATTCAATGTAAAAAGGCATTATTCAAATTGCATCTTTTCTCTTAGTGTCTTTTCGAAAAAACACCTCTTCCTTCTCCATTCACACCATAAAGAACACAACAATTCCCCACATGAATAGGAAATGTCTATGATGAAAAGCGCATGAAAAACTGTGTGATTCCTTAGTAAGAATGAATTGCATCTGGATAAGTAGTTTCCCTTTGAACTCTTTGTAGTGAATATATATCGGATATACTCAGTCAATCGATAGATCTGATATTTTTGAACCGTAACTTTGGTGCATACCTACACAATATAAATCACACAGTTAATCCTTAACCATCTTTGATTCTCACTGGTTTTTTTCGTTTAAGCCATGAGCACTGCTTGGTTCATAAGTGCGTAGAAAATTGGCCTTACAAAATTCTCCTTGAAGCGGCTAACACTTCACACTTACATAGGTGATTCCTAAACATGTCATTGCGTAGATATACTACTTGATATACCTTGTAGAAATTTTAGAAACCATTAAAAATCCTGAACAATTTATCCTTGTTACTGAATATTGTCTCATCACGAGAATGAACCAAAAACATTATATTGACAATGTTGAACAGTCACCAATGAATTTATTTTATCTCATTTAACCTAGATCTGGGGATCTTCAGTATTATGGATAGAGTTACCTCCACGATGACTTGTTCTCGGCCATTGTCACATTCCTTTCGATGAACTTTCAACCACCTCTCTAGTTACACATTTTGTAAGTGGATCCGACACATTATCTCTTGACTTTACGTAGTAAATTGTGATAATTTAACTAGAGAGTAGTTGTCTAACGGTATTATACCTTCGTCGTATATGACGATATTTTCCATTATACATAATGCTCCTAGCCTTTCTATTACCGCTTGTCTATAGTAATGTATGCATATAAAAGCAATATTTTGGGCAAAAATAGAATGTCTTTCAAGAAATTCTGGAGCCATTCAGCTTCTTACAAGTTTTGTCTAAAGCTATGAAATCATACTCCATTGTAGAGCGTGTGTACATGTCTGTTTGGATTATTTCCAAGACAATGCTTATCCACCAATGGTAAAAATGTATCCACTTATGAATTTAGTTTCAATTGGTCCAGTGATAACTGTGTGATACTTGTTTTAATGCAAAGCAAATTTTTGGTCTGTTTCAAATACCCCAAAACTTGTCTCATTGCTATCCAATGATTTTGATCAGGATTACTTCTATATCAACGCAGTTTACTTATAGCACAAGTTATATCTGGTCGAGTACAATTTATGATGTACATCAAACTTCCCAACACTCCATGTTGGAATTAGCAAAAACCTCAGTGTGATTTTGATGATTGACAAATTTAATGAATATATCAAGTGTGTCTGGCTCAATGAAATAAATCGATTAACCTGAGAGGTTGAATAAGTAGCAAACCAACACATAAGGAGAGTGGACCATGAGCCATGGGTTATCTTCAAAAGACATATTTCATCTCAACCAAAAGAACGAGTAGTAGCCAACAGAGGTACATATGAATATGAACAGAGATACAAAACATGACTTCAAGTGGCAAATGAACCAGGTTAGTAAAATGTGTTCCACCTTAGAGCTAGAGATAATGTGAATGAACCAGGTCTGTGTACTTAATCTATCAAAAGGAAAATGCAGTACAGAGTTGAAGTGAATCAGACTCAGAGCAGAAGTTCAGATGAACCAGGTCCCCAAAGATGTTCCTTATCAAATACAGTAGCGAGACAAAATTGACAGGAACAAATGCAAGGACCATGTACAAGACGTGTTCCTTCACCGAGTCCTACCGCAAGTAACATTTATGGTTTATGGTAAAGATGGCGTATAAGGCTGCAGGATTTCTTTCCATACTTATCAAGATATTTTAGAGTCCTATAAGTAAACTAAAGTTGAGTGAAGATGCAAGAATCCTAAACCAACTCAAACCCTATTCTACCATGATAGGCCATATCATGTAGGGTTTAGGTCAGTTGTGTTGATGAGCACAAATTCCTATATATATCCAAGTCTTGCCTTGAAGAAAATTTGAGCACTCACAAAGAGAGAAATCAAAATATTGATCGAATACAATCAATGTCATATTTAGAGTTCTGATTCAAGATGTGTCGCCTAATAGAACATCAAGAAGATTGAAGAATTTGTAGAATAAAGTTTATGTTTTGCAGTTCTTGAGTCTAGCTTCGTGTATTAGGATTGTTTATTGAGTTGTAACTTAATCTACTTTCATAGAAGCAATTGTCATAGATATAAAAGTTAGTCCAATTCAATTTTATGTTGGGGATCAACTTGGAGTGGGTCTCAATAGTCCAAGGAGATTGTTGAGATACGAATTAGAGTTCATAGTTTCTAGGTTACAAAGTTTGTAACTTGAATTTGTAGAGGCTCACGTTGTAGTGGAGTTTTGGGTTAAATCCTACAGAGGTGTAGGTTGTGATTTTTTCTATCCTTGTGAGCCAGGTGGTTTCCACATAAAAGTATTGTATCCATACTTTACTGTTCGTTATTATTATTTCGCAAAATGCTAGCTTAGGACAGGTCGAGTTACGTGTTCTATCACACAAGAGAAAATTGGGTACTGCTTAGGATAGATATTTATGTGTGTAGAATATCACTCTGGCATAATCCAATTGAGACTTACTTTCACTTTTATTTTTAGCAAGAGAAAGGTCAACATCAATTGTTTTTTTTTTTTGCAACTTTGAAGTCCAAATAATTGAACTTTTTAAGAACTATTTGAATATAATGAGATTGAGACAATGCAAGACCTTTAAGAGTCTTGTGGATCTTCATATCCAAAATCAAATCAGCAACTTCTAAGTCTTTTATATCAAATTTACTAGCAAGCATGCACTTAATTGCATTTATGATAGCAATTTCGTTATTCATTATCAACATATCATCCACATATTAATAAATAATGACGACTTGAATTAGAGTGTTCTTAATGTAAACACATTTGTCACACTCATTAATCTTGAAACTATTTGACAATATTATACAGTAAAACTTTATATGTCATTGTTTGAGTGCTTGTTTTAGATGGCACACCTCCTTTTCATTTTTGGGAATCACGAACTCTTCAGGTTGTTCCATGTAGATTTCATACTCTAAATTTCCATTTAGGAAGAGGTTGTTTTAACTTCCATTTGATGGATATCAAGACCTTACACGGCGCCAACACTATTAACACCTGAATGGATGTAATTCTCGTTACCAGTGAGTAAGTATCAAATTAATCAAGACCTTCTCATTGTCTAAATCGTGTACAACAACAACAACATACTCAGTGTAATCAAACTAGGTGGGTTCTGGGGAGGGTATAGTGTACACAGACCTTACCCCTACCTTGGAGGTAGGAAAGTTGTTACCGAAAGACCCTCAGCTCAAGAGAAAACATGACAAAAGGTCAGAGAAGGCTTGAAGAAAATAAAGTAAAGTAAAGTAAAGTAAAGAGATCATGGAAAGATACTATGAATAAGCAATAATGAAGTAATTTTAGCAATAAATGCATCAAACTAGTACGATAATCAAAGTACAAGCAACAACAACAAATAGTAACAGAAAATTGCGGGATAAGCCCCTACATGTAACACTATGCCTACTAGTATGGAAGGGGGAACGCACTACTACCTAACCTTCTACCCTAATTCACATCCTCCACAACCTCATATCTAAGGTCATGTACTCGGTAAGTAGCAACTGCGCCATGTCTTGCCTAATCACTTCTCCCCAATAATTTTTTGGCCTACCTCAACCTTTTCTGAACCCATCTACAGCTAACTTCTCACATCTCTGCACTGGATCCTCCATGCCTCTCCTCTGAACATGCCCAAACAATCTCAACCTCTCTTGTCGCATTTTTCCTCCACCGATGCCACTCCTACCTTATCCTAGATAACTTTGTTCGCAACATCCTCATCTCCGCCATATTCATCTT
The DNA here is from genome assembly GCA_029783415.1 of Anisodus acutangulus. Lineage (NCBI taxonomy): Eukaryota > Viridiplantae > Streptophyta > Magnoliopsida > Solanales > Solanaceae > Anisodus > Anisodus acutangulus. The sequence goes on from CM056498.1 coordinate 17,707,579, forward strand.
CTAGGCGTGGGACTTCTTGACTGGCTAACACTCAGACAAATACAACATAGTAGGTCTAACTACCACTCTATAGAACTTTCCATTAAGTTTAGGTGGTACCTTCTTATCACACAAGACTCTAGAGGCGAGCCTCCATTTTATCCACCCTTCCCCAATACGGTGTGTAATATCGTCATCAATCTCTCCATCTTCTTGGATAATGGATCTAAGATACTTAAAACACCTTCGCTTTTGGATGGATTGTGTATCAAGCATCACTTCCACGCCCTCCTCGTTTGCTATGTCACTGAACTTGCACTCCAAATATTTCATCTTGATTTTGCTCAACTTGAACCCTTTGGACTCCAAGGTTTGTCTCCAAACCTCCAACATAGCATTAATTGGTTGCGAGTCTCTTCAATAAAAAATATGTCATCCATAAATAGAACACACCATGGCACCTTCCCTTGGATTTTCTACATCAGTTCATCCATCACTAAAGCAAATAAAAATGGGCTAAGAGTTGATCCCTGATACAACCCCATCATTATCGGAAAGTGCTCTTAGTCTCCTCCTACAGTCTTTACCCGGGTCTTTCCTCCATCATACATGTCCTTGATTGCCCTAGTATACGTCATCGGTACACCTTTGCCTCCAAGCATCTCTAAAGAATCTCCATTGGGACTTTGTCATAAGCCTTTTCCAGGTCGATGAACACCATGTGAAGGTCCTTCTTCCTCTCTCTGTATTGCTCCACCTTCCTCCCAACAAGATGGATGGCTTCTATAGTCGAGCATCCTGGCATGAATTCGAACTGGTTCTCGAAAACAAGCACACCCTTCCTTACCCGCAAGTCCACCACCATCTCCCACACTTTCATAGTGTGGCTTAACAACTTGATCCCTCTGTAGTTTTTACAACTCTGGATATCACCTTTTTTTCTTGTACAGCGGAATCATTATACTCTCCCTCCATTGTTCGGACATTTTTGACATCTTAAAAATGACATTAAACAGCCTAGTCAACCACTCAAGGCCTGCCTTACCCGAGCTCTTCAAAAAATCCATCGGGATCTCATCTAACCCGGTCGCTCTTCCCCTACGCATCTTACGATTAGCACATTTAACCTCCTCAGTCTTTATATATCTACAATACCCAAAGTTGTGACATCTTTCAGAGAGTTCCAGACCCCCAACAAAATATCTATGTCCCCCTCTTCGTCCCCAGCAGAGTCGCCAGAGATGTCACACCCTTTTTTTTGCCCCGTGATAAATGCGAGGTTTTTATTAAAGAAAGGGTTTTTCTAATTGAAGTGATGTTTCGAAAAGGGATTATTTATTTATTCAGAGTCGTCACTTGGAATTGAGTTTTGGTGTTCCAAGTCACCTTATTGAATCCCTAGTCAAAAGAAAATAACTCTTTATTTTTTGGTCCACGAAAACAGAAGATTGGGTAAGGAAATTTATTGATCGGGGAGAAAGTATTAGGCATTCCCCGAGTCCCGTGGTTCTAGCATGATCGCTTTTATTAGCCAATATTCGGCTAAAATTAATTTTTGGATAAAATGATTTTTGTTTAGCTGCCTAATTACCTAAATTATTTATTTAGAAATGACTTATATACTCGGCTAAGGAGCGCAACCACACACAAAACCTTTTATTTACAAGAATGGACCAAGGAGCATATCCGTACACATGGTCAAACTCAATTAATTGATATAATTCATTACCCTCTTCTCTTTATGCTTGCGATGAGTTTTAAATTAATCGCAACTCGCCTCACTCCCTTACATATGTTATTTTCACTCTTTTATTTTTATTGGATGATGGGATTTAAAATATATTTGTATCACGTCTCGCTCTTCTCACGATCTTTTGGAATAAAGTGGAGTCAAGGAGAGTAACCTCACACGAAACACGTTGGAATTATTGGTTCATACTTAGCCAAGGGACGTAACCGAACATGTGGCCAAAGTACATTTAATTATTAAATGCCAAAGAGTGTAACCGCACATATGACATAAAGTTACCTAAATGTATATCAAGGATCGTAATCAAACACATGCTTAAAGTATACTAAGCACGCTTTATTCACGGGTGTAACAAGATTCTAACGGTTCAACTGCAATAAAATATTTAAGTCCAAACTTGTTTGGGAGTTCCTGAAACAAATACACGAAGGCAGATCTCGAGAAAAATGGCTTAGACTCAATGATCTCACAAGTAGGCATTATTTCTTTACTATGTCCAAAAAGGAATCAGTTAGGGACATGCTCATCAGATTCTCAAAAATTTCCGTGAACTCAAGAGTCTTGGAAGGAAATTCTCCAATAAAGATCTATTCTGGAAAGTTATGTGAAGTCTTCCTCATTCATGAATGCCAAAAGTGACAACCATAGAAGAAGCCAGTGATTTAAGGACAATACGAATGGAGGACTTGTATGTCAAACTAAGCTCCTATGAAATCAAGGAAGTTGATAAAAATAAAAGAACCTCTCCAGGTTCAATAGTCACAAAAGCTGAGCTAGACTCAGGATAAGTTGAGGATACAGATGTAGAAGAGTAAAGTTCTGTAAGAAAAGTGAAATCTGAAGAAGAAAAGTCAAATAACAAGGATAGGGGCAAAGAATAATTTGTGAGTGAAGAATCTAACCACATGGTCAATGAAAACACAACATGGGGAGCAGGATGGGAAAATGTTATGATAGTTGCATGGAGCTCAGATCATAAGGAGGATTCAGAGGAGGATGGTAATCAGTTTGTCAGCTTCACCACTAAGGATTTAGGCCTAGATACATGAGAGGATACCAAGGTGGGTGTTCTCGATCTAACAAGGGTCGATCGTCTATCCAAGAGAAGGTTGATGTCATCGATAGTCTCCTTAATTGATGAATAGAGAGACTTAAGCTAAGAAACAGTCGAGTTGTTCAGTTCACTTGCTCGGTTAAACGATGAACCAGTAGATGTCAAAATTAGCGAGAATAAAGGGAAAAAGAAAAATTGATCCTTCAAAGAAAAGATAGAGCATCCCTGGTTCATCCACATGGGTATGCAAACAAAAATTGAAGAACCTGAAATGAGAACCAACAGAAGAGGTGGTTGGCAGTCTACAAGGTGAAATTAAAAATTAAAGAATCGTGAGTATGGAAAATAGAGGATACAAAATTTCTAAGAGAATGGGACTAGTACAGAAATCAAGGCAGTGTGTATCTCGCCTGAATGGATCATGGAATATTCAAGGATCCTTGATGAAATGGAAAAAGGAACTAATCTAACCTCAGTTTCTTAAACTAACCTTTGATTGTCTTGTAGGAGAGAGTGACAGAAAGCAATATAAAATTTATACACGACAATGCTTGCTCAAATCATACAACAAGAGTAAAACAACAATTCTGACCACTCTTAGGTTGAAGAAGAAAGAGGCTTATTCTGAAACTAGAAGGAAGCAAATGCATATTGATAGTGGGAATATGAGCTGAAACCTTTTGTGTAAACTAGTTCATTATTCTAATCATTGCAGACTGAAGAACACTATATATATATATATACACAATCGATTGAATACATGGGATGATTAAAATTACTATAGTGTCTCTCATTGGTTGGCTAGAATAACTGCTTCAGATATATTTAAAACATCGATTGATTAATATTCTACTCAGTCTTGTGCATCAATTGTATGTCATGTACCATGATAGAACTTGAATTCATAACATCTATTGATTATTTGATGCCACAAAAACTAGCTTGAATTTGAAATTTCAGATGCTTGTCAAAACTAAGGTATGTACATCCTCCGTGTGTTTAATTACAAATTTAGGTCATGAATATATCTTGAAGAACCTAACCCTTCATCTGATCCTAAACTGAATTATCATTCAATAGTTCATTTTTGAAAAACACTCGTTTGGTGGTGTGTAACTGACATTACTCTTTAAAGAGTCTTTTGTAATGATGGATATGATTCTAAAAATACACAAACATCATGTCAATCCCTTCCCAAGAATCAGACTTGGACTAAAACTCCTTGAAGCAAGCGATTCAACCCCATTCACTCACCTGGTTCTTTCCCCTTCGCTTCTACTTAAACAAAAATTTCTAGTCTTCTTCAATCCCATTTCAAATTCACAAACGGTCTTTACCACTTCCTCTAAAATTTTGCACTCTATAACTCTCAATGGAACAACAAGAACCTACTGTCGTTATTCCTCAAGAATCACAGACCACCACTCCAATCAATTTAAACCCTTTCACCATTATTCCTACCACTATCATGTCATCGCAACCTACTATTACTATGACTAATCCTCTCACCAGTACCTCGCCATAAATCATCCAACCCATCGACACTAATACGACCCTAACACTAATTGAAACTCCCATACTCTCTGCCCTGAAATAAACCATCGAAGTTACATAAGATGCCTCAAATGAATTAGTCAGCCTAAGGGGTTCAAGGATCGATCCTATTTTAGACGTGGGGACTGAGGGGAACTCTAAAACACCTGATTTGTTGAGAGAAATTGATGATATACTGGGTGATGAAGTAGAGAAGCTGATAGTTGTGTATGAAATAGTTAAAACATGGGAAGATATAATAATGGCATAGGGTGAGGGGGAACAAACTCAAAATTTAGTTGTTAACCATGTTTATATGAGCGAGTTATAGAAACAGATAGTGGCGACAGAAGGGAAATAGGTGGAGAAGAAACATAGGTTATTAAATCTACTGAATAGGAGATAATCAATGCCTTTGTGCAACTGGAACAAATGAGAAAAGAAAGGGAGTGAGGAGTTGAGAGTGTTCAGAAAACTATCGACACTTATGTACAAATGGAATCGGTTGAGCAACCTATTCTATATAGGAATGATATTAGATACATAGAAAAAGTTCTAAAACATGTTCAAGGAATGTCTTCTACCACAACTGACAATGATGATGAGCAGCCTATAGCCCTGTTAGTAAAAAAGAAGTTCAGGTCTAGGCTCAAGAAGGCCTCTAGGGAGTCGATCCTATGGCCGATCGAAGAATTTATAAGAAAAAAATAGGACTTTCAAACCTTTCCTAGAACTCCTCACACTAGGAGGGAAAAAAAGGACGGCTGAGGCTAAATTTGAGAAAGCCTTGCATGGAAGCAAAAAGTCTATATAATTAAATAATAGAGCTGAGACATGTGATGAACGGATTGAGTCGCTAGGTGAAATCTCTACATGAAATAAAAAGAGAAAAAGGAAAGATACTGCTATTGCCAAGAAAAGGCCAACTGGCATAAAATGTGGATTATCGAAAAAGAGGGCTTAGACTAAAGCTAGAGATTAGTCTGCTCAGGATGAAAAGGAGGTGCATTCTGCCTCTGAGCATGATAACAGTGATAACCTCGAAGTCCATGGGAATATGATTGAGATGACAGCACATACAGCAGAGAGGGTTGCTCATTTTTTAGCATTGATTGTATTGAGGGGAAGGGTAGTTACTGGTCATCTTTGTCTAGATATGCTCACCTTACTGGAAAAGATTGATCTGCAGGGTTAGAGCAATTTGTTTATTCCAAGAGAGGAGAAGCAAAAAAGGCAAAGGAGCAGGTTACTAAGTTCTACATCAATGGCATATGCTCTAAAACTTCACTGACCAGCACTATGTTGGGTGTGTAATTCACAAGTAACGCTCAGGTGTTGGGAGAAATATTGAATGTTCCTTTAGATGGTTGGGCTCATTATGTGAAAAGTGATTGGCTACCATTAGATTGAATGGGCACATCCGTGGAGATTACCAAAAAACTATCTGATAACCCTACAGCTACTATGTCAAAAAGAGTGTATAAGAAGGATATGGTTCAACTACATAAGATGTATTTTGAGATAGTACATAGGTTGGTTCTTCCAAGAAAGAAAGGCAGGAGTGACGCCCATTTTTTGGACATGACCTTGATGGAGTTTATATACATGGATGTTCAGATTAACTTGCCTAGTCTCATTCTTCAACACATGAAAAGGATTGCTCAATAAGGAAACATAGAATATTCCCTTACTAATGGATTCTGGCTAGCTTACATATTTAAACATTTTCAAGTGCCAATTAAAGTTTGGCAGTATGATACCTCCAAGGATGTTATAGCATCGTAGAACATGTTGATTGACCTATACCAGGTGGAAGAGATGAGGTTGAACTGCAGAATATGAGGAATCAATTAGCAGGCAAGGACGCTAAACACAACAACATACCTAGTGTAATTCCATAAGTGGGGTCTAGGGAAGGTAGGATGTATGCAGACCTTACATGTACCTTTGTATGGCAGAGAGGCTATTTCCAAAAGACCCTCGGCTCAAAAGGAAAGAAAAGAAAATAAAAGAAAGGAAATGGAATATGACGCAGACATAAAACACCGGATAGTAAAATAGCAAGATACAAATCAAAAGTGCAATAGATAATGATACACATCGAAGAATAAACAACTACGGAGTTACTAAATACTACTACTGCTAGGGATATGCGAAGAGGGGGTTGGCCCCTACCTCTCCTACCTACAGTGCGACATTATATGACTACATACTACCCTTCTACCCTAATCCTCGATCTCCACACTTTCCTATCTAGGGCCATATCCTTAGTAAGATAAAGCTTTGTCGTGTCCTGTATAATCACATCCCCCAGTTCTTCTTCCGCCTACCTCTGCCTCTTCTAACTCCTACGATAGCCAACCTCTCATACCTTCTTACTAGTGCATCCTTACACCTCTTCTTCATATGCCTAGACTATCTCAGTCGTACTTCTCTTATTTTGTCCACAATAGAGGCTATTCCCACCTTGTCCCGAATAGTTTCGTTCCTAATTATATCTTTCCTAGTATGCCAACACATTCATCTGAGTATCCTCATCTGTTTTATATTTATCTTCTGAACATGGGCATTCTTGACTGGCCAGCACTCTACTTCATACAACAAAGATGGTCTAACCATCACTCTGTAAACTTACCTTTGTGCCTTGGCCACATATTCTTATTACACAAAGCCCTAAAAGTGAGCCTCTATTTCATCAATCCTGCTTCAATACGATGTGTGATATCCTCATCAATCTCCCCATTTCTTTGAATTATGGACCCATGATACTTGAAGTTTTCTCTCTTAGATAGAACTTGTGCATCAATCTTCACTTCCACCTCCGCATCATGTGTTATGTTGCTAAATTTACACTCCATATACTCTATTTTTGTCCTACTTAACCTGAAACCTTTAGACTCTAGGACATGTCGCAAACATCCAACCTAGTGTAAACTCTACTACGTGTCTCGTCAATCAATACTATATCATCAGCGAATAATATATAACACTGAACCTCCCCTTAAATATGGCGTAATCTTGACTCCCTCGTACATGTCTAGGCAAGGATGTTAATATTGCAAAACAAAGGGAAAAGTATCACCACAAGTTGGATCTAGTTCATGTTAAGTATGGGCATGAGCAAAGAGAGCTACAAGCTCATGTTGACACAAGTTGAACAGGATAAGGAGATTACTGACAATACCAAGACTATCCAAGACTTGGTCAGAACCATTACCTAAGATCATCCTCAGACCTCTAAGCTTTCGTCATGATATCACTTAGCCTTAGTCATAGCAAAAAGTTCAATTTCAGAAGTTTATTAGGACAGAACCGAAACATCCTCCTTAATGAACTTTTGTAGACTTAAAGTAGTCAAGTAAAAGAATATCTTTTGTTGCAACCGCTTGAAATCAATTCGGATAAAAATGTTGGGCTTTTCTGTCGGAACCAGTACTGGTGCAGCATAACTGGAGAAAGCAACATTGCTCATAAAGCTAACCACGGAGGTTATTGTTTCTGTCATATTTGTTTGCAACGAAACAACAAAAAGATTAGCAGACGGTGAAATTATTAAGACTTGGAACTGAATTAAATTTGAAGGAAACAAATTTAATAAAATGGTGAAGTTTTTACTTCTTCAAACTGAATATTATATTTGGAGTAAAAAATCACGAAGATTTTAATCTCCAAACAGCAGAGTAGAAAACAACTAAGATTTTAGTCTTCAAAAAGAATATTTTTTTTTATTTCTGAAAGAGTACTTTTATCTATAATATAGTAGATTTTAATCTCTGAAAAAAGTACTTTTTGATCTCTTAAAAGAGCAGTGTCGGCTTGTCCATTAGGAAAGTTAGGCAGTTACCTAAGACCCCCTAATTATAGGGGCCCCAATTTTATATATATAAATATTATTTTTTATTTATATATATTTAATAGTTTAGAAAAAAATACTAGTACTAGTTTGTTAGCATGAAATAGGGAAGAGAGGTGACCATCTCTGATTAGAAAGAATAAAAAGAGTTTGGGATTGGTAATTTTCTAGGGACCACGTGATTTCATGTAGAATATATATTTATTCTCTCATAAATTATTATACTTTATATTTACCTTTTTAACTTTTTCTCAACACTTTTAACTTTTCCTCAATACTCATCAGTTATCAGAAAAAAGTTCCCTTTGATTTTTTTGTTCTTCAATCTCCAACTCATCTATGCAATCTTCATTCTCCGTAGGCTCAAATTAATTGATCAGACACTACATCGATGAAGAAAAAGAGTTGAATTATTACATCCCGTACTTTTATATGTTAAAGTGCGTCGTAAGTTAGTTGACATAAACTTAGAGAACTAATTTGTTACACCACGAATTTTCGCGCTAATATGTGTCGTGAGAAAAGTAATGTAAACCCGGAGGGACTAAGATCAATTATATGGATAACAATAGTTTATAACAATGTTAAAGAGGTTATGTAGATATTAAAGGTTAAACGAATTGGATAAAAATAAGGTCGTTGATGTTCGGAATATTGAACAAGTTATACGGACCATATAAAATTTTGGGCATACTCATGTATGCAAATCAAGAGCTTGGTATTAAAAGGATGAAGTCCCGAAATAATTTAGGACTTAATAAGTGTGACGACGGTGATTGGGAATAGTATTTTATGTGCGCCAAAAGAGGCTATAGACTTGTGCAATATCACATGATTATGATAATGAATATATGAAGTGTGTGAAAAATAATTCATTATTTAAGTGAATTGAGATCAAGAATCAATTATGTGAGTAGTTGGTTAAATATTGAATTTTAGTGGGAGCTTAATAAACTAGTTGGGAAATTGTGGATAGATAATTAAGGAGGACATCACCCCCCCCCCCCGTGCCAACAATTAGGATAAGTGAATAATGGAAACAATGACTAGGTAATGTTGGTACTTAGGTGGAATCCTTAGGAGAAGTCATTTGCAAAGTAATCTTTGAAGGGAGGGACCCACTTTCCACTAATAGTAAGGAAAATTCAACATCTGATTAAAGTAATGAATACTTAGCTGAAGTTTATATAGACAGCAAGATATTTATATATATGTGTGTGTGTGTATGTGTGTGTATATATATATTATCACGACCCAAAATTTCATTTGTGTCGTCAGGGCACCTACACTAACCCGTAGGAGAACCACTATCATTAGCCATAGAAAATACATGAATTTAAATGAGGAAGTCGAAGAAACATGTTTATAAACATATGTTTGATAATTACATTGTTCACCAAATACAATTATTTAATACAAAGAACCTGGTGTCACTCGTACAAAAACTCTAAGATACAAGTGCGTAAAGAATTAATAGCTATGCCCTGAATGAATAAGGGCGACCTGACTGGATGAAGACCAAGGCTACCGAGAATGAACAGGTTTCCTTAACCTTCTTGTACTACAAGCTACAACCTGAATAGACTGAGTAACTGCATCCATATAAAATATGCGGCAAGCGTAGCATGAGTACACAACGTACCCCCGTAGGCATCATAGGCCGACAATGAGGGAAGCTACATAATAGATATAAACATCAAGTTGACTCTCAAATAGGTCCTATTCTAGGTAATTCAAATAGTAACATAATCACCTTAATCATATACGAATTTATAAATGATATAAATCACTCAGTTCACATAAGGATCAATCACAGCCAAATACACTTCAATACATGTAGCACATATGGACTTTACTACTGATACCCATCGATCTAACCATCTGTCCAAGTCATATTCATGTTTCACCTATTTACCCGACTTGACACAACCAATATGCAAGTTGACACTTCGTACACAATATAACTTTAAGAATACTTTCCAAGGATATGATGTCTAGGCTAACATACCACCTTAGCTCTTTTATTAACTTAGCCCTTAGACTTAGTTACGACTCTAGGCGTCAACAGGCATAACACACATTAGTTCATTAACGTCTTCATTAAACATAAGTAAGAGTCTATGCCCTACACCATTAGATCAAGGAGGAAAGTCTGCATACATTCAACTTACAAGTCAACAACTACCACAACAACACATAGGAACACATAGTTCCCTAGATCTAGATGGTAATTCTAACAAATAGGTGTTTCTGACTATAACAATAGTTTGACATCAATTACTTAGACATATAAGTTATAAACCACACTACCAAATCCACATAGAAGAAGCCTAATCATGGAAACCAATCCAATGGGAACAATTCAATCATCCAAGTACAGTTAATCAGAAGAATCACCCAAGTTTCAGTCATTATCAAGATTCAATCTTTTACCAAATAAACAAGCTTAGCATTAAAGGTTCAATCTTTTAGTTGTTATTCTATGGAACACGTAAAGATCCCATATGTACATCATTCCTAACAATCCAGGTCATAAATATCTCATCTTTATTAGCATTTCTAACAATCAAGGTCATAAAGATCCCATCCTTATATCATTATCATACCGTCTCATATTTCATTCTTACATCATGAATAAGTTATAAGGTATCAGTATTTCTTTCCTTAAAAGTCGCATGATGACAAAGTCTACAGCTTTACATCACTGAGTATACGGAGCAATAATTATAAGTTGAGAAGTATGAATGAAATGCATTGCAGATGATATGTATGCAATGCAATGGACATATGTCCCGATACATACACGTTGTTGCAGTAGCTATCACGTGACCCGTGAGGGACTCATGAGGTCCATATACTCATCCTATCCTATCGGATCCCAGCTCTGTGGCTATAGTATCATAATCATTCGAAATTTCCCATCAGATCCCAGCTCTGTCGATGTAGTATCATCATCAATCATAACTTTCTTTACCATATAACGTATCCAGTAATTGACTTTCAAGCCCCTTTAATCAATATTTCAACAGTTCAAGTGCCACACAACCACTCTGTAGGTTTAGAATTTGTGAATGGAAAGAATGATTTGAAATTGGGAAACATAAGACTTTTTTGCGAGCCAAGTCCTACATAGGTGGACCCACATAATTGAACCCATGTCCACATAAGTGAAACACCAGAACACTAGAAAAATCTAGTTTTCACCAAGTTTAACCCAAACTCTCGACGTCCATCCGATACATCCCAAATACAAACCAAATATGCAGACATATGTAAACATGTTCTACGAACTCAACCGTGCCCGTGAAATTCCCAATTGATGTCACCTTGACTGGGTCAACCCCCAAATGACCAAAATCAAGTTTCAAACTAAAGGTATGAAATGTTTCCAAATTCCTCAGAAACCGAACCAATCATGTCACTAAGTCTTAATCAACCCTCAAGACCTCATGAAAGTGATGGAATTTTGGAAAAGTTCTGTTTACCCAAAACTCAACTATTGGTCAAACGATTTCAAATTAAAAGTTGTAATTTCCTCTAGTCCTTTCAAGACTCGCCTGATGACCTCGGGAATTGTGTTTCCCATCCCTGTGGGTCAAATACGCACTAATGATGCTAGGGGAAGGGTCAATAGGGTAAAAGGGTAAAATTCCTAAATGACCAAATGGGTCATTACATCAGATACTAATTAAACAATCGTTTATCCTCGAATGGAAGAAGGAAAGTATGAAAGCAAACAAGTACCAAGCAATCCCCATAACACCCTTAAGAAGTCTCAATAGGCATAAATATATACTAATAGTACCACGCATTCACTTTATTAGTCAGATCTACTTAAACTTAGCTCATCGACTCCAATTTCCATTTCTTCATGCCTGAAATCTCTTTCACAACTGATCCTCGAATGTAAGAACTAACCCCGCTCAAATTTCTTGATTGATTATAATCACACCTCTTTACGTGTTCGATTGAACCCACACATATCACATTACTCACCACCATCCTTTAGTTGTATCCATAAACCATTGTACAACCCGTAATGAAACAAAATATTTTGATTCCACTAATCCTTCTTTCACACTTGACCCAGCCGTCCTCACACCGAGATTTCTTAGAAACACATAGACATACACCACAAGCCTGAATCATGCCTTCCCTTCACCGGAAAATGATCCTTGCTTATCTGAGAAAGTCCTATGTAATTCCATCTAAAAATTGATCTTATCCAAGGCCGATTATGCTAATTCCAGTCTTGTTAGTTTTGTATCCCGAAATCAAACTCACTTAGTCAAAACCCATTTCCAAATTCTTCTTGAATCTCCAAATCACCATACTATAAGCACCCTACTGATTACCATACCATGCCAAATCCATAGAAAATCAATTGATGACCCTAAATACTTTCCCCAACCATTTGTACCTTCTCAATGCATACCTAGCACCCGCATAAACCTTTAGAACTGTCTAATTTGCTGTCATCCGAAGAATATCATCAATTCTTCTTGTAATTTCAATGAGAATTGATAACACTGTCATACCTCCATTATAAATCAAAATTCATCGACCCCTTGTCAGTGGTTTACTAGAATACCATAAGCCCTCCAATCAATATAACATAGGCTACCTGAGCCTAATTGAATAATTCTATCCCATAAATGAGTACTCAAATTTGTAAACTATTGATAGTCACCCAAACTGATTCCAAAGTAACTAGCAAGATATCAATAAACATATTGTGACCTCTTCCATCTCTTTTCTCATGACTAATCAACTATGTGTTGCCACCCACGACTCCAAAAATTGGGTCTCATCAAGTCATCAATTTAGTATCGAAGATCCATATCTCATGATTGCAATCTTCATGTTCCTCAGCTTCTACCCAATGTGCCAGTCTGATAGAACCTCGTGAACTCTACATACATTGAATTTTCCTTGTACTCTCTCTTACTCACCACAACTCTAGACACCTCATTAAATCTCTATCTATCATATCTTGTTATTTACCCGCCTTACCAATTCCTAACATATCAACCGTATAATCCATTTATCTTACCTCCTCGGGTCTTTAATATAAAACTATGTATTCATGTTATTAGTCAATGATTCTAACAACCCTCTGATTGGTTTTAGCTAAAGACATTTATTTTCTTGTTTGACCCTTTCCATAGACTTTTTGTGAGGTTTTTGATGTGCGGGGATGGGTGACACAGATCTCGAGGTCCATTTATATGAGTTTTGGATGAAAAACCCAAAAGCTAGAAACTTAAAGTTAGATAGTTTGACTCAAAGTTGACTTTCGTCTAAATGGGTTTGTTTCTAGGTTCCGTCGCTTTCGGTAATTCTGGAGGGTTATTTATGACTTAGTCAAGTCATTGGTTTACTTCCCAAGGAAATTGGATGAATTTTGTGGCCTTATTTGTGAAATTTAGATATTTGGTTTTTTCGGATAATTCTTTAGAAACTTATACCTTAGCTCAATCAGATAGGAAATTTGAGGGTACGAGTGAGTTCGTAGCACTGTTTACCTTATACGAACATGTCTGGTTTGTGTTCAGGGGGTCTCGGGAGTGTTTCAATTGTTTGATGGAAGTTTAGGCTGATTTCTAGGATATGGTGTCTGGTGTCCGCCAAAGCAGCACCAGTGCTCGCTTTGGTGTGTCCGCCTTGATAAGAGGTTGTCTTGCCAAAGTGCAAATTGGGAAAACGTAGATTTCCACCTTGGCGAAGGGTCTGTCAGGGGCGAGTCCGCCTCTACAAAGTTGTGTTCATTGTGGCACTGAGTCGAGGTGTCAAGTGACATCGCCTTAGTAGGGGTTCTGTTCACGTTAGCGGTTCCACTTCAGCGGAGTCAATTCTGCCAGGGTCAAATCACTATATCAAGTGTCCTATAAATTCTTTAGGTTAGATTTTCTTTCCCAAATTAGAATATCTTTAAACCAAAACCGCCATGGAGCATTTTCAGAAGTCTAAGAGCTATTTCATCCTTGGGGTAAGTGATTCTTCCCTTGTGAATTACGTTTATGCTTATAAGTTCCTTAAGAATGGCAATATAGTATGACTATAAGTTGGGGAAAATGAGTTATGCATTGTAGTGAGATTAAGAGAATTAAATCATTGATTAATGAAGGGTTTATGGATTAGTTTACTTGAATTAATAGGAATTAGTCATGGATATTGTTAGATGATCATGTTATAAGGCTTAAGTTGAATATAGAAACCCATTCCAATTGGGGGAAATTTCTAGGGGTTAAAATGTGTATAGATTTTAAATTAACTTAAGGATGTGACTACCTAGTATGTATCCTTGATATTTGAGTATTACAGTTCGAGTCTTGGTAGCGTGCACCTGGGGTTGGTATTTAAGTCTTGCTTTATGTTGTGTAATATTTATATTAATGATCATAATATGCATGATTAGACTTCGATTATCACGAGGCATAAAGGTAGGGCAAGGTTATCATCGAGGCTTGATCATGTAGCGCTCCTATTCAGCCCAGAGGTAGGTTACAGTTTAATTTTTTGTGACTTTGATAAAAGTGCGTAATTAGTTATAAATATTCAGGAGTATTGGGCGTGTTTGGGGGTCCCACTCAGCTGGTTATGATGAATGTTTGAGTGGGTATCGGTGTTGAACTATGATGATGGATGATTTGGGGAATTAGCCTTGTACTGGTTTTGACTATTGCTTATTTGGGCTTGTCGTCATATGTGGGTTTGTCGCAATGTTTGCTATTGTTTGTTTACTCATCACACATGTTTTTGACATAATATCTTGATTCTGATTTGGATAATATATGTGTGCTATTGAATCTTAGAAGCATGTGATATGTTATCTCTATACTTGATTGCATCTCATTATATCATGATATATTACCTTGTATTATCATTTGCATTCATACACTCATGGTTCTATGATATTGGTATGAGAGTGGTATGGATATGTTGTGGGTCCAAAAGGCTAGAAAGGTAAAATACTATGAGATTATGGAACATTAATATGATATTGATACGCGGGGAATGAATTTGCATGTCTGCAATATGATGTTATTCAGCCAAGAGTTGGGCTTCGATGGGACATTCCGGATGGGTATATGGACTTTGCAAGTCCCCTTTAGGTGTATGTATCATAATAAAACCTTGACGTACTGTATACCAGATCGGAAAAGGTACCTGGCATATGTATTGCATTCATATCATACATATGCCATTACATTGATTAATTGTTGTTGAACTTGTATTGAAGTGATTGATGATGACTTGACTAGTTTGCTGAACATAAAACACTTGAACTTGCTATTTGAGACTAGGATCTCTGTCACTGCACTATTTGGATTGGGTTACTTGAGTAATTATGAAATCCTACTAAAAAGTGTTATGAACTTTTATGTAATATTCTGTAAACATTGCGGCATTAATTGGACTAGTTGAGCTACTACTATAGGAATATTTGGTGTCAACTTGATATTTATCTCTGATTATGTGTATTCCGGCGTTGTCGGCCTATGATATCTACAAGGGTATATTATGTACTCATGCTATGCTTGATGCACTCTTTTGGATGCAAATTCAATACCTTCCACCTCCGCAGGACCATGTGGATGAGTTCGAGTAGTGGATCTCCAACATTCAGAGTGAGGAGGCTATCTCCAGCATACTCTTGGGTTTTTATCTCTATTTCAGTCTTTTGTTGCATTTGAGAGACATGATATACTTTCTTAGACTATTTATTGGGTTTTTGGATTGTGTGCCTATTCAGACTTGTATCAAATTTATTAGTGCTCTTGTATCTACAAACTAGATCACTTGAGAATGTTTTGGTGTATCAGACTTATTATTTCTTTCACATTTATGAGACAGCTTATGTAGTATTTATTATCTTCCGTTTTTACTTATATCATATCATATGAATGATTGGGAGTGGTTCGCTTACTGGTGGAATTATGTAGGTTCCACTACGATCCTTGAAAGTTGGTCTTAACAAATTTAGTATCAGAGCCCTAGGTTAAATGGTCTTAAATACAAGAGCAATGCCTAGTAAAATCTTGAGGATCGGTGCGGAGACATCTGTACTTGTCTTCGAGAGGCTGTGAGACATTTAGAAAATTTCACTTTCTTCATTCCTTTCGTGGTAAGTTGAATCAAATTACTATCTGACATTTGTTTCTATTGTCTCACAGATGGTGAGGACTCATGTCGATGAGCGATGGAGGACAGACCCACATCGGCACCGGCTCTGGTAGTGCATGGTCCTGGTAAAGGATGTGCTCGGGGCTGAGCAAGAGCAAGAGCAGTAGTACCAGCTTGGGGCATAGCATATAGGGCCGGTTAGGCTCGTGCTAGATCTATTTCCGTGAGTTGGTTATTGAGCCTCAAGATGATATGTTAGAGGAGGAGATGGGGCCAGCCCAGGATTAGCCTAAATTTATTGCTACTCCAATTTTATAAGACACAATGGTTAGGTTATTGAGTATTCTTGATGGTTTTTTCTTAAACAAGCATACATCCTACTATTTCGGGTGGTTCTCATACCCGTGTGCGAGAGGGGTAGACTCATACCCCTGAGTTTCATACTCTTAGGGTTCAGTCAGTGGTTATATCAACGCCCTGTATTGATGAGGTTTATGCTCTAGAATTTGGTCTCTGGCCTATTAGTGGGACAACTATGACCCGCGATGAGCGAAAGATTTGGGAGCACTTTTTGAACATGAAGCCTCCAGGATTTTATGGACAGTCTGAGGAGGATGCGTATGAGTTCATCATGAGCAGCCATGAGAGGCTGCATACTCTGTGTATTTTTGAGTCGCATGGATTTAGTTATATGGCCCTTTACCGTTTGGGGGACGTGAAATAGTGGTGAAGGGTACATGTTAATTGCTTACCTACGGGGTCACCTCTATTGACATAGGTTAGGTTCTATCGAGTGTTCCTTAAGAAGTATGTTCCCTTGAGTTTGCGTTTGGGCAAGCGTGATGAGTTTTAGAAGATTGTGCAGGGAAATTCTATAGCTGCACAGTATGAGACTCGCTTCCATGCCATATCCTGTTATGCAGCATCATTTTTACTTATTGAGACAGAGCAAGTGAGGTGTTTTGTTAGAGGATTAATTATTCCACTCTAGTTGGCTATGCTACAGTTAGTGGTTTCTCGAGCTTCTTTTGAGACTGTAGTTGAGCATGCTAAGATGGTGGAGTCTGTAGGGGGCAATATGTATAGACATAAGCCAAATAAAAGGGTGGGGCGATATGGATAGTTCGGTGGTTCTACTTCCCATGCTTATGGGCATCAAGGTAGATATCAACAGGCGTAGCCTAGTCGACCGATTCATGCAGCTCTCCAGATTACTAATGGTAGGGACCAGTATTCAAAGGGTTCTCAATATAGATATTCAGACCATAGTGGTTCGAGTTCATCTATCTCCATTCAGTATCCCTCAGCGGCCAAGACTTGTTATGGTTAAGGAAAGGTTGGGCGCTTTAAGAAAGATTTCCCTAGACAGTTTTCGAGTGTACCTCCTACACCTAGGACCGCAGCACAGATATCTAGAGGTGGTAATAAGAATAATTGGGGAGGATCTCAGTTGAGCTATGGTGGCCATCGTTCTGGTCGTGGTGGATCCCAATCAGGGAGAGATGGAGCTCATTCACGCTGAGGTTTCTAATAGGGTACTCAATATGAGATAGGGAATACTTATTTTTATGCATTCCCTGGTAGGGTTGAGGTTGTGGAATCGGACGCAGTCATCACAGGTATCATCTCAGTCGATCATCAGTTTGCTACTTTGTTATTTGATCTGAGGTCTATTTTCTGTTATGTGTTTGCCTACTTTTCTGCTAAATTGGAGATGGTGTGATATGCTTGGTATTCTTATTCGTGTGTCTATACCAGTCGGTGATTCTGTGATTGTAGATAGAGTTTATTGCATGTGTGTAGTTACTTTTATAGGTTATAACATATGGGTAGATCTGATTATCTTAGATATGGTGGATTTTGATGTTATTTTGGGTGTGGATTTGTTATCACCATATCATGCGATTCTAGATTATTATTCCAAGATGGTCACGTTAGTTATGCCTGATCTTCCGAGGTTAGAGTGGAGGGGTTCTCCTAGCCTTGCTCAAAGGAAAGTTATTTCTTACATCCATGCTAGGATGTTAGTAGACCTGGGTTGTCTGGCATATCTTGCTCACGTTCGGGATACTAGTGCAGAGACTCCTTCTCTTGAGTTAGTTCTGATAGTTAGTGAGTTCACCAAGGTCTTTCCTTCAAACATATCGGGTATTCCGCCAGACAAAGATATTGACTTTTATATTGATCTTGAGCCAGGTAGTTGACCCATTTCTATTCCTCCATACCGTATGGCTCCAACTGAGTTGAGAGAGTTGAAGAAGCAGCTTCAGGAGTTGTTGAGTAAGGGCTTCATTCGACCGAGTATATCTCCATAAGGTGCTCTTATCTTGTTCGAAAAGAAGAAGGATAGCACCATGCATATGTAAATTGATTATAGACAGTTGAATAAGGTCACTATCAAAAATAAGTATCTGATTTCGCGTATTGATGACATATTCGATTAACTTCAGGGTGCTTCTGTGTTTTTAAAGATTGACATGAGGTCTGGGTAACATCAACTGAAGATATGGGCTAAGGATGTTCCCAAGATAGCTTTCCGAACTCGTTATGAGCATTATGAGATTTTGGTGATGTCATTTGGGCTTACCAATGCCCCCGCATTGTTCATGGACTTGATGAATGGGATATTTAAGTCGTATTAGGATTCCTTTGTAATTGTGTTCATTGATAACATCCTGATATATTTGAAAAGTTGGGAAGACCATGAGCGTCATCTGAGAGTAGTTCTTTTTTTATTGAAAAGAATAAGCTATACACTAAGTTCTCAAAATGTAAGTTTTGGTTGAGTTCTGTAGCATTCTTGGGACAC
The DNA here is from genome assembly GCA_029783415.1 of Anisodus acutangulus. Lineage (NCBI taxonomy): Eukaryota > Viridiplantae > Streptophyta > Magnoliopsida > Solanales > Solanaceae > Anisodus > Anisodus acutangulus. The sequence goes on from CM056498.1 coordinate 17,726,684, forward strand.
ATGGTGTCCAAGTATGGGATCATGGTTGACCCTAAGAAGATAGAGGCATTTAGGGACTAGCCTAAACAGATTTCTATGATGGATATTTGGAGTTTTGTGGGTCTTGTTAGCTACTATTTCTGATTTGTAAAGGGTTTCTCTTCTATCGCTTGGCATCTGACATATTTGACTCAGAAGGAGGTGCCTTTTCATTGGTCTGATCAGTGTGAGGAGAGCTTTCAAAAGCTCAAGACTCGTTTGACCACAGCCTCAATTTTGTCCCTTTTGGTAAAGGGGAAGGACTTTACCGTGTATTGTGATACTTATAGGATTGGATTAGGATGTCTATTAATGCAAGAGGGTAAGCTTATTACTTATGCATGAGGCAGTTGAAGGTGCATGAGAATAATTTTCGTGTTCATGATTTGTACTTGGCTGTTGTTGTGTTTGCCTTGAAGATTTGGAGGCATTACTTGTAAGGCGTTCAATGTGAGGTGTATACCGACCACCGCAGTCTTTATCATGTTTTTAATTAGAGGGATTTGAAGTCCAGGCAATGTCGGTGGATGGAGTTGTTGAAAGATTATGACATGACCATTTTGTACCATCCAGGCAAGGCCAGTGTAGTGGGAGATGCCTTGAGCCAAAAGGCAGTCAACATGGGGAATTTAACTCGATTAGTTAATTCTGAGCGTCCTTTGTCATTGGAGGTCCAGTCTGTAGTCAACCATTTTGTGAGACTTGATATTTCGAATCCAGGTAGGATTCTGTCTTGTGTGGAGATGAGCTTGTCTCTTTTGGATCAGATTCGGACTCACTAGTACAATGATGTGAAGTTGTGCGAAATCAGAGAAAATGTCAAGAGTAGCAAGGCCAAGGAGGCCATGATTTATAATGAGGGTGTTATGAGGATCAAGGGTAGAATATGTAAGCCTCGTGTGGGGGACTTGACCAGATTAATTATAGAGGAGGCCCACAGCTCTAGGTATTCGATTCATCCATATGCTACTAAGATGTACCATGATCTGAGGCAGCACTATTGATGGGTAGGATGAAGAGAGACATTATTGATTTTGTGTCTCAGTGTCAGAATTGTCAGCTGGTCAAGTATGAGCACCAGTGACCCAGTGTCGTGCATTCGAGGTTCGGCCTTGGGGTACCAATTTTTTGAGAGATTTCTTGGAGAAGGTGAAGATGATCCAGGATAAGCTCCTGACAGCTCAGTGCAAACAGAATGAGTATGCGGACCGAAAGGATCAAGATTTGGAGTTCATGGTCAGGGACAGAGTTCTTATAAAGGTCTCACCCATGAAGGGTGTGATGAGGTTCGGCAAGAGAGGGAAGTTGAGTCCGAGGTATATTGGGTCTTTTGAGATTCTTTAGAGAGTTGGAGAGGTGGCATATGAGTTAGCTCTGCCACCAGGCCTTTCAGGCATTCATCCAGTTTTCTATGTGTCTATGCTGAAGAAGTATCATGTCGATGGTTCTTATGTCATTCAGTGGGACCCTGTGTTGCTTGATCAGAATTTAGAGTTTGAGGAAGAGCCTGTGGCTATTTTGGACAGGCATGTGAGGAATTTGAGATCGAAAGATATAGTTCAATGAAGGCATCACTCTGTTGAGGAGGTGGCTTGGGAGACCGAGTCTGACATGCAATATCCTAGCTTATTCACTACTTCCGGTATGTTCCCTCTGTTCGTTTCTCTCCGTTCGGGGATGAATGTTATTTTAATTGGTATCTGATGTAAGGATCAATCTGGTTATTTTTAGCTAACAACCCTTATTTGCTTCTTTAACCCTTCCCATATACTCTTTGTTGGGTTTCTGATGTCTGGGGATGGGTGGCACGGATCCCAATGTATATTTATACGAGTTTCGGATGAAAAACCCAAAAGCTAGAAACTTAAAGTTGGATAGTTTGACTCAAAGTTGACTTTTGGCTAAATGGGTTCGTTTCCAGGTTCCGTTGCTTCTGATAGTTCTGAATGGTCATTTATGACTTAGTCGAGTCATTGTTCGCTTCCCGAGGCAATCGAATGTATTTTGTGGCCTTATTTATGAAATTTGGATATTTGGTTTTTCCAGACAATTCTTTAAAAAAGTATGCCTTGGCTCGGTCAGATGGAAAATTTAAGGGTATAGCGAGTTCGTAGCACTGTTTACCTTAGGCGAGCATGTCTGTTTTGTGTCCAGGGGTCTCGAGAGTGTTTTGGGTGTTTAATGGAAGTTTGGGCTGATTTCTTGGATCTGGTATCTAGTGTCTTCCTTGGCGGCACCAGTGCTTGCTCCAGCATGTCCACCTCAGCAAGCAGTTAGCTCGCCGAAGTGAAATTGGGAATGTGTGGATTTCTGCTTTGGCGGAGGGTCTATCTGCAGGGTGAGTCTGCCTCTGTGGAGTCGTGTTTGCCATGACATTGAGACGCGGTGTCAAGTGACACCGCCTCAGCTGGGGTTCTGTTTGCGGCAGTAGTTCCACTCCAGCGGAGTCGATTCCACCGGGATGGAATCACTATATCATGTGTCCTATAAATTTTTTAGGTCATATTTTCTTACCCAAATTAGAATACCTCAAAACCAGATCCACCATAGAGCATTTTCATAAGTCTAAGAGAAACTTCATCCTTGGGATAAGTCATTCTTCCCTTGTGAATTACATGTATGCTTCTAAATTCTTTAATAATGGTAATATAGTATGATTATATGTTGGGGAAGATGAGTTATGCATTCTTATAAGATTAAGAGAGTTAAATCATTGATTAATGAAGGGTTTATGGATTAGTTTACTTGAATCAATGGAAATTAGTTATGGATATTTTTAGGTGATCATGTTATAAGGCTTAATTTGAATATAGAAACCCATTCCAATTGGAGGAAATTTCTATGGTTTTAATTTGGGGATTTTGTATATTGTTCAATTGAGGATTCAAATGTGTATATATTTTCAATTAACTTAAATATGGGACTACCTAGTATGTATCCTTGATATTCGAGTATTAACGTTCGTATCTTGGTAGCATGGGCCCGGGGTTTGTATTTAAGTCTTGTTTTATGTTGTGTACGTTTTATATTAACGATCATAATATACGTGTTTAATTAGAGGGATTTGAACTCCAGGAAATGTCGGTGGATGGAGTTTTTGAAAGATTATGACATGACCATTTTGTACCAATCAGGCAAGGCCAGTGTGGTGGCGGATGCCTTGAGCCAAAAGGCAGCCAACATGAGGAATTTAGCTCGGTTAGTTGCTTCTGAGCGTCCTTTGTCGTTGAAGGTCATGTCTCAAGTCAACCATTTTGTGATACTTGATATTTCGAATCCAGGTAGGATTTTGTCTTGTGTGGAGGTGAGGTCGTCTCTTTTGGATCAGATTCAGACTCACCAGGTGCTACTAAGATGTACCATGATTTTAGGTAGCACTTATATAGGTAGGATGAAGAGAGACATTGTTGATTTTCTGTCTCGGTGTCAGAATTGTCAGCTGGTCAAGTATGAGCTCCAGCGACCCAGTGGCGTGCCTCAGAGGATGCCCATTCCTAAGTGAAAGTGGGAGATGATTGCCATGGATTTTGTTGTTGTGCTTCCCAAGACTTTGGGCAAGTTCGATGTTATTGGGTCATTGTTAATAGATTACCCAAGTCAGTGCATTTCATTTCGATTCAGATGACGTATAATGCAAGAAGTTGTCCAAGATCTACATCCGTGAGATTGTTTGTCTTCACGAGGTTTATATTTCTATCATATCGGATCTGGGTACTTAATTTACTTCGAATTTCTGCCGGACCTTGCAAAAGAAGATGGATAGTCATTTGGATCTCAGTACAGCATTTCACTCTCAGACCTATGGTCAATATGTGCGGACTGTTTTGGTATTGGAGGACATGTTAAGTCTGTGTGATTGATTTTGATGGTCATTAGGACTAGTTCTTACCTTTGGCAGAATTTGCGTACAACAATAGCTATCACTCAAATATTGATATGGCAGCGTTCGAGGCTTTATATGGGAGGAGATACCAATCTTCGATTGGTTGGTTTGATGCATTCGAGGTTCGGCCTTGGGGTACTGATTTATTGAGAGATTCCTTGGAGAAGGTGAAGATGATCCAGGATAAGCTCCTGACAGCTCAGTGCAGACAAAAGGAGTATGCGGACCGGAATATTCAAGATTTGGAGTTCATGGTTGGCGATAGAGTTCTTATGAAGGTCTCACCCGTGAAGGGTGTGATGAGGTTCTGCAAGAGAGGGAAGTTGAGTCCGAGGTATATTGGGTCTTTTGAGATTCTTTAGAGAATTGGAGAGGTGACATATGAGTTAGCTCTGCCACCAGGCCTTTCAGGCATTCATACAGTTTTCTATGTGTCTATGCTGAAGAAGTATCATGTCGATGGTTCTTATATCATTCAGTGGGACTCCGTGTTGCTTGATCAGAATTTGGAGTTTGAGGAAGAGCCTGGCTATTTTGCTCAGGCATGTGAGGAATGTGAGATCGAAAGATATAGTTCAGTGGAGGCATCACTCTGTTGAGGAGGTGACTTAGGAGACTAAGTCTGACATGCAATATCCTGGCTTGTTCACTACTTTCGGTATGCTCCCTCTATTCGTTTCTCTCCGTTAGAGGATGAATGTTGTTTTAATTGGTATCTGATGTAAGGATCTGTGTGGTTATTTTTAGCTTAGAATCCTTATTTTATTATTTAACCCTTCCCATATACTCTTTGTGGGGTTTCTGATGCATTGGGATGGGTGGTACGGATCCCTCGGTCGATTTATACGAGTTTCGGATGAAAAACCCAAAAGCTAGAAACTTAAAGTTGGATAGTTTGACTCAAAGTTGACTTTTGGCTAAATGGGTTCGTTTCGTGTTCCGCTGCTTCCGTAGTTCCGAAGGGTCATTTATGACTTAGTCGAGTCATTTGTTTGCTTTCTGAGGCAATCGGATGTATTTTGTGGCCTTATTTATGAAATGTGGGTATTTGGTTTTTCCAGACAATTCTTTAAAAAAGTATGCCTTGGCTCGGTCAGATGGAAAATCCGAGGGTATAGCGAGTTCGTAGCACTGTTTACCTTAGGCGAGCATGTCTGGTTTATGTCCAGGAGGTCTCGAGAGTGTTTTGGGTGTTTAATTAAAGTTTGGGCTGATTTATAGGATCTGGTGTCTAGTGTCTACCTTGGAGGCACTAGTGCTTGTTCCGATGTGTCTGCCTCGGCTAGCGGTTGGCTCGCCAAAGCAAAAATTAGGAAAGTGTTGTTTTTTGCTTTGGCGAATGGTCTATCTGCAGGGGAGAGTCCGCCTCTGCGGAGTAGTGTTTTCCATGGCATTGAGACGCGATGTCAAGTGACACCGCCTCAGTGGGATTTCGCTTTGCGCAGCATTTCCACTCCAGCGGAATCGATTCCAACGGGATGGAATCACTATATCATGTGTCCTATAAATTTTTTAGATCATATTTTCTTACCCAAATTAGAATACCTCAAAACCAGATCCACCATAGAGCATTTTCATAAGTCTAAGAGCAACTTCATCCTTGGGGTAAATCATTCTTCCCTTGTGAATTATATTTATGCTTCAAAATTCTTTAATAATGGTAATATAGTATGATTATAAGTTGGGGAAAATGAGTTATGCATTCTTATAAGATTAAGAGTGTTAAATCATTGATTAATGAAGGATTTATGGATTAGTTTACTTGAATCGATGGAAATTAGTTATAGATATTTTTAGATGATCATGTTATAAGGCTTAATTTGAATATAGAAACCCATTCCAATTGGAGGAAATTTCTTGGGTTTTAATTTGGGGCTTTTGTATATTGTTCAATTGAGGATTCAAATGTGTATAGATTTTCAATTAACTTAAAGATGGGACTACCTAGTATGTATCCTTGATATTCGACTATTAAAGTTCGCATCTTGGTATCGTGGGCCTAGGGTAGGTATTTATGTCTTGTTTTATATTGTGTAAGCTTTATATTAACGATCATAATATACATGTTTAATTAGCGGGATTTGGGAGGAGATATCAATCTCCGATTGGTTGGTTTGATGCATTCGAGGTTCGGCCTTAGCGTACCAATTTATTGAGAGATTTTATGGAGAAGGTGAAGATGATCCAGAATAAGCTCCTGACAGCTCAGTGCAGACAAAAGGAGTATGCGGACCGGAATGTTCAAGATTTGGAGTTCAAGGTCGGCGACAGAGTTCTTATGAAGGTCCCACCCATGAAGGGTGTGATGAGGTTCGGCAAGAGAGGGAAGTTGAGTCCGAGGTATATTGGGTCTTTTGAGATTCTTTAGAGAGTTGGAGAGGTGGCATATGAGTTAGATCAACCACCAGGCCTTTCAAGCATTCATCCAGTTTTCTATGTGTTTATGATGAAGAAGTATCATGTCGATGGTTCTTATGTCATTCACTGGGACTCCGTGTTGCTTGATCAAAATTTAGAGTTTGAGGAAGAGCCTGTGGCTATTTTGTACAGGCATGTGAGGAATTTGAGATCGAAAGATATAGTTCAATGGAGGCATCACTCTGTTGTGGAGGTGACTTGGGAGACCGAGTCTAACATGCAATATCCTGGCTTGTTAACTACTTCCGGTATGTTCCCTCTGTTCGTTTCTCTCCGTTCGAGGATGAATGTTGTTTTAATTGGTATCTGATGTAAGGATCTATCTGGTTATTTTTTGCTAACGAACTTTATTTACTTATTTAACCCTTCCCATATACTCTTTGTGAGTTTTTTGATGCGTAGGGATGGGTGGCACGGATCCCAAGGTCGATTTATATGAGTTTCAGATGAAAACCCCAAAAGCTAGAAACTTAAAGTTGGATAGTTTGACTCAAAGTTGACTTTTGGCTAAATGGGTTCGTTTCCATGTTCTGTTGCTTCTGGTAGTTCTGAAGGGTCATTTATGACTTAGTCGTGTTATTTGTTTGCTTTCCGAGGCAATCGGATGTATTTTGTGGCCTTATTTATGAAATATGGATAATTGGTTTTTCCAGACAATTCTTAAGAAAAGTATGCCTTGGCTCGGTCAGATGGAAAATCCGAGGGTATAGCGAGTTTGAAGTTCTGTTTACCTTAGGCGATCATGTCTGGTTTGTGTCCAGGGGGTCTCGAGAGTGTTTTGGGTGTTTAATGGAAGTTTGGGCTGATTTCTAGGATCTGGTATCTAGTGTCTGCCTTGGCGGCACCAGTGCTTGCTCCGGTGTGTCAGCCTCAGCGAGCGGTTGGCTCGCCGAAGCAAAAATTGTGAAAGTATGGATTTTTGCGTTGGCAAAGGGTCTATCTGCAGGGGAGAATCCGCCTCTGCGGAGTCGTGTTTGCCATGGCATTGCGACGCGATGTCAAGTGACACCGCCTCAGTGGGAGTTCGCTTTGCGGCAGCAGTTCCACCACCAGCGGAGTGGATTCCACCGGGATGGAATCACTATATCACGTGTCCTATAAATTTATTAGGTCATATTTTCTTACCCAAATTATAATACCTCGAAACCAGATCCACCATAGAGCATTTTCATAAGTCTAAGAGCAACTTCATCTTTGGGGTAAATCATTCTTCCCTTGTGAATTATATTTATGCTTCTAAATTCTTTAATAATGGTAATATAGTATGATTATAAGTTGGGGAAGATGAGTTATACATTCTTATAAGATTAAGAGTGTTAAATCATTGATTAATGAAGGGTTTATGGATTAGTTTACTTGAATCAATGGAAATTAGTTATGGATATTTTTAGATGATCATGTTATAAGGCTTAATTTGAATATAGAAACCCATTCCAATTGGAGGAAATTTCTAGGGTTTTAATTTGGGGCTTTTGTATATTATTCAAGTGAGGGTTCAAATGTGTATGGATTTTCAATTAACTTAAAGATGTGACTACCTAGTATGTATCCTTGATATTTGAGTATTAAAGTTTGCATCTTGGTAGCGTGGGCCCGGGGTTGGTATTTAAGTCTTGTTTTATGTTGTGTAAGCTTTATATTAACGATCATAATATACGTGTTTAATTAGAGGGATTTGAAATCTAGGAAATGTCGGTGGAGGAGTTGTTGAAAGATTTTGACATGACCATTTTGTACCATCCAGGCAAGGCAAGTATGGTGCCGGATGCCTTGAGCCGAAAGGCAGCCAACATGAGGAATTTAGCTCGGTTAGTTGCTTTTGAGCGTCCTTTGTCAATAGAGGTCATGTCTCTAGTCAACCATTTTGTGAGACTTGATATTTCGAATCCATGTAGGATTTTGTCTTGTGTGGAGGTGAGGTCGTCTCTTTTGGATCAGATTCGGACTCACCAGGTGCTACTAAGATGTACCATGATTTTAGGTAGCACTATTGATGGGTAGGATGAAGAGAGACATTGTTGATTTTCTGTCTCGGTGTCAGAATTCTCAGCTGTCAAATATGAGCACCAACGTTCCAGTGGCATACCTCAGAGGATGCCCATTCCTGAGTGAAAGTGGGAGAGGATTGCCATGGATTTCATTGTTGGGTTACCCAACTTTGGGCAAGTTTGATGATTTTGGGTCGTTGTTAATAAATTAACCAAGTCCGTACATTTTATTTCGATTCAAATGATGTATAATGCAAGAAGTTGTCCAAGATCTACATTCGTGAGATTGTTCCTCTTCACGGGGTTCCTATTTCTATCATATTGGATCGGGGTACTTAATTTACTTCAGATTTGTGGAGGACTTTGCAAAAGAAGATGGATACTCATTTGGATCTCAGTACATCATTTCACCCACATACCTATGGTCAATACGTGCGGACTATTTTGGTATTGGAGGACATGTTACGAGCTTGTGTGATTGATTTTGATGGTCATTGGGACTAGTTCTTACCTTTGGCAGAGTTTGCGTACAACAATAGCTATCACTCCAATATTGATATGGCACAGTACGAGGCTTTATATGGGAGGAGATATCAATCTCCGATTGGTTGGTTTGATGCATTCGAGGTTCGGCCTTAGGATACCAATTTATTGAGAGATTTTTTGGAGAAGGTCAAGATGATGCAGAATAAGCTCCTGACAGCTCAGTGCAGATAAAAGGAGTATGCAGACCGGAATGTTCAAGATTTGGAGTTCATGGTCGGCGACAGAGTTCTTATGAAGGTCTCACCCATGAAGGGTGTGATGAGGTTCGGTAAGAGAGGGAAGTTGAGTCCGAGGTATATTGGGTCTTTTGAGATTCTTTAGAGAGTTGGAGAGGTGGCATATGAGTTAGCTCTGCCACCAGGACTTTCAGGCATTCATCCAGTTTTCTATGTGTCTATGCTGAAGAAGTATAATGTCGATGGTTCTTATGTCATTCAGTGGGAGTCCGTGTTGCTTGATCAGAATTTAGAGTTTGAGGAAGAGCCTGTGGCTATTTTGGACAGACATGTGATGAATTTGAGATCGAAATATATAGTTCAGTGGAGGCATCACCCTGCTGAGGAGGTGACTTGGGAGGCTGAGTCTGATATGCAATATCCTTGCTTGTTCACTACTTCCGGTATGCTCCCTCTATTCGTTTCTCTCCGTTAGAGGATGAATGTTGTTTTAATTGGTATCTGATGTAAGGATCTGTGTGGTTATTTTTAGCTTAGAATCCTTATTTTATTATTTAACCCTTCCCATATACTCTTTGTGGGGTTTCTGATGCATTGGGATGGGTGGTACGGATCCCTCGGTCGATTTATACGAGTTTCGGATGAAAAACCCAAAAGCTAGAAACTTAAAGTTGGATAGTTTGACTCAAAGTTGACTTTTGGCTAAATGGGTTCGTTTCCAGGTTCCGTTGCTTCTGGTAGTTCCGAAGGGTCATTTATGACTTAGTCGAGTCATTTGTTTGCTTTCCGAGGCAATCGGATGTATTTTGTGGCCTTATTTATGAAATTTGGATATTTGGTTTTTTCAGACAATTCTTTAAAAAAGTATGCCTTGGCTCGGTTAGATGGAAAATTCGAGGGTATAGCGAGTTCGTAGCACTGTTTACCTTAGGCGAGCATGTCTGGTTTATGTCCAGGAGGTCTCGAGAGTGTTTTGGGTGTTTAATTAAAGTTTGGGCTGATTTATAGGATCTGGTGTCTAGTGTCTTCCTTGGCGGCACCAGTGCTTGCTCCAGCATGTCCACCTCAGCGAGCAGTTGGCTCGCCGAAGTGAAATTGGAAATGTGTGGATTTCTGCTTTGGCGGAGGGTCTATCTGCAGGGTGAGTCCGCCTCTGTGGAGTCGTGTTTGCCATGACGTTGAGACGTGGTGTCAAGTGACACCGCCTCAGCTGGGGTTCTGTTTGCGGCAGTAGTTCCACTCCAGCGGAGTTGATTCCACCGGGATGGAATCACTATATCAAGTGTCCTATAAATGTTTTAGGTCATATTTTCTTTCCCAAATTAGAATACCTCGAACCATAGCCGCCATAGAACATTTTCAGAAGTCTAAGAGCAACTTCATCCTTTGGGTAAGTGATTCTTCCCTTGTGAATTATATTTATGCTTCTAAATTCTTTAATAATGGTAATGTAGTATGATTATAAGTTGGGGAAGATGAGTTATACATTCTTATAAGATTAAGAGAGTTAAATCATTGATTAATGAATGGTTTATGGGTTAGTTTACTTGAATTACTGGGAATTAGTGATGGATATTGTTAGATGATCATGTTATAAGACTTAATTTGAATATTGAAACTCATTCCAATTGGGGGAAATTTCTAGGGTTTTAATTTGGGGCTTTTGTATATTGTTCAATTGAGGGTTCAAATGTGCATAGATTTTCAATTAACTTAACGATGTGACTACCTAGTATGTATCCTTGATATTCGAGTATTAATGTTCGCGTTTTGGTAGCTTGGGCCTGAGGTTGGTATTTAAGTCTTGATTTATGTTGTGTAAGCTTTATTTTAACGATCATAATATATGTGATTAGATTTCAATTATCACGAAGCGCATAGGAAGGGCAAGGTTATCATTTAGGCTTGATCGTGTAGTGCTCCTGTTTGGCCCAGAGCTAGGATACGGTTTAGTTTTTTGTTACTTCGATCGAAGTGCATAATTAGTTATAAATATTGAATGGTATTGGGCGTATTTGGGGGTCCCACTCAGCCTGTTATGATGAACATTTAAGTGGGTACCAGTTTTTAACTGTGATGATGGGTAATTTGGGGAATCAACCTTGTGCTAGTTCCAACTGCTGCTTATTTGGGCTTGTCGCCATATTTATTATTGTTTGTTTACTCATCACATATGCTTTCGATATGATATCTTGATTTTAATTTGGATTATATATGTGTGTTATTGAATCTTGGAAGCATGTGATATGTCATCTCTATACTTTATTGCATCTTATTATATCATGATATATTGTCTTGTATTGTCATTTGCATTCATACATCATGGTTCTATGATATTGGTATGAGAGTGCTATGGATATATTGTGGGCTCAAGAGTTCAGAAAGGTAAGAATATTATGAGATTATGGCACATTGAGATGATATTGATACACGGGGAACGGAGTTGCACGCCTGCAACGTAATGTTATTCAGCTAAGAGTTAGGCTCCAATGGGACATTCTGAAGGTGTATATGGACTTTGTGGGTCCCCCATGGGTGTACGGATCATCATAAAACCTTGACATATACCATATTAGAAAAGGTACCTGGAATATGCATTGCATTCATATCATACATACATATGCCATTACATTGATTAATTGTAGTGAACTTGTATTGAAGTTATTGATGATGACTTGACTAGTTTGCTGAACATGAAATACTTGAACTTGGTATTTGAGACTAGGATCTCTGTCATTGAACTATTAGGATTGGGTTACTTGAGTAATTATGAAATCCTACTAAAAATGTGTTGTGAACTTCTATGTTATATTTTATGAACAGTGTGGCATTAATTAGACTCGTTGAGTTGCTAGTATAGGAATATTTGGTGTCAAGTTGATATTTATCTCTGATTATGTATCTTTCATCGTTGTCGGCCTATGATGCCTATGGGGGTACGTTGTGTATTCATGCTACGCTTGTTACATTCTTTTGAATGCATATTCAGTACTTTCTGCCTCCGCAGGACCACATGACTGAGTTAGAGTAGTGGATCTCCAGCATTTAGGGTGAGGATGCTATCTCCAGCATACCCTTGGGTGTTTATCTCTATTTCAGTCTTATGTTGTATTTGAGAGACATGACATACCTTCTTAGAATATTTATTGGGTTTTAGGCTTGCGTGCCTATTCAGACTTATATCGGATTTATTAGTGTTCTTGTATCTACAGACTAGATCACTTGGGGATGTTTTAGTGTATCATACTTATTCCTTCTTCCGCATTTGTATTATGAGATAGCTTATGTAGTATTTTCTATCTTCCGCTTTTACTTATATCATATTATGTAAATGATTGGGAGTGGTTCACCTACCTGTGGGAATATATAGATGCCACCACGATCCCTGAAAAGGGGTCATGACAATAATGCCTCACCATAACCTACCACCACCATTATAGCCTTTCCTCGAGAAGGAAACATTAACATTCAAACTGAAGAGATTCTCAAGGTTCCCTCTTGTTATTCCACCCTAGACCGCTTATTCCAGAGTACCGTGTAACTACACATCTTGATACAATGTCAGTCCTCGGCTCAAATAATCCTGCCGCTTCGAATCCAAATCCTTTCTTATGCTCGAAATTGTACCTTACTCCTCCGATTCTTGATTAACTATACATTTACCTTAATTATCGAATTTCCCTATTCTATTCAAATAACATTCACTGCTATCGACTGATCATCCCTCAAAACCACTCAAATTATACCATAGTATCATAAGTCCCACAAAATAGTCGAGTCGATCCTAGAGATAGTAGTATACCATAATTGATCCTATTGACCAACATCTTCCTCGAGTGTCTTATATGATGCTTGTCTGTGAAGAACCAACCCTTACCTTATTTTGCCGAACCAAAGCATATTCAACTATCCCTGCGAGTTTCCCTATCTTTCGGTAATCTCCAAAGTCGTTATACCAGTAATTGTAGAACATCTCAAGTATTATCCTTTATATACCATGCCCACAAATCTTATCCAAGAACTACAGGCAACATTAGGTAATTTCTTAAATAGAACTCCACACTTGTCCATCACTAGAGTTATTCCTATTAGTCTATCACTGGCTCCCATTATCCTACGATGTAGTCCAACGTACCAACTCATACACGATCTCTTACACTTACTTTATACTAAACAACTGCGAAATAACTCACAGATCAACAATCTCTTGGTTTCAACAATCTTTTTTTATCACTAACTTCGGAATGCTAGTGACCCTACGAACACACTCTTTAATTGAAGGAATGCGACTGTCTATATCATTAAGTTGTACTCATCACAATTAACCTTGCCACCTGGAACCGATAGCCATTTACTGAAAAGAACTCACAAACTCTAGTTCTCACTCTACAATTACATCTCTGTGATGTCGAAGCCTAACTTAACCTTTCATAACCTTATACGAATTTCACCCTCGTACATCTTGCAACCTCATCCTAATGAACACGTCAGATACCAATTTTTCCCTTCATACAGCGGATATTAATCCATCACATTCCTCTTTCTTTCCCTATGTATTGTCATTCCCACTTTTCAAAGATATCACCGAACTGAGGAGTCATAATCATACCCCACTAAACCGAACCTTCAAACCATTGGGAAAGACTAAACTGTGTCATGCGTCCATATCACAGTGACACATATATAGCCTACCATGCGACACTATAACAAACTATTCACATACGAGATCAAGAACGTGCCCCCACTATTGGTGATAGAATAGGATGAAGGAGTTTCAGATACCAATTTGAACGAAGTAGCACCAAAGAATGAAAGAAGGAAAAATTTCCTAAATGACTTATACCTTCTCGAAGATGGGTACAGACGTCTACGTACCTATTCGCGAGACTCTACTAAACAATGTCCTTGTACTCATGAGATCGGTGAACCTAGATCTCTAATACCAATTTGTCATGACCCAAAATTGCATTTGTGTCGTGAGTGCACCTACACTAACCCATAGGAGAACCACTATCATTAGCCATAGAAAATACATGAATTTAAATGCGGAAGAAGAAGAAATTTTTTTATAAATATATAACAAACTCCTTTGATAATTACACCATTCACCAAATACAATTATTTACTACCCAGAACCTGGTGTCACTAGTACAAGAACTCTAAGATACAAGTGCATAAAGAATTAATAGATACGCCCTGAATGAATAAGGGCGACCTGACTGGATGAAGACCAAGGCTACCGAGAATGAACGGGTTGCCTTAACCTTCTCGTACTCCAAGCTACAACCTGAATAGACCGAGTACTTGCATCCACGTAAAAGATGCAGCAAGCGTAGCATGAGTACACAACGTACCCCTATAGGCAAGATAGGCCGACAACAATGGAAGTTATACAACATATATAAACATCAAATTGACTCTCAAATAGGTCCTATTCTAGGCAATTCAAATATGGCACATAATCACCTTAATCACGAATGAATTCATAAATCAAATAAATCAATCAGTTCACATAAGGTTCAATCATATCCAAGTACACTTCAATACATGTAGCACGTAGGGACTTTACTACCGATACCCACCGATCTAACCCTCTGTCCAAATCATATTCATGATTCACCTACTTACCCAACTTGACACAACCAATAAGCAAGTTGACACTTCGTACACAACATCACTTTAAGAATACCTTCCAAGGATATGATGTCTATGCTAACGTACCACCTTAGATTTTTTATTAACTTAGCCTTTAGACTTAGTTATGACTCTAGGCGTCCACAGGCATAACACATATTAGTTCATTAACTTCTTCATTATATACAAGTAGGAGTCTACGCCCTACACCGTTAGATCAGTTATATACAAGTAGGAGTCTACGCCCTACACCGTTAGATCAATTATATACAAGTAGGAGTCTACGCCCTACATCGTTGGATCAAAGAGGAAAGTCTACATACACTCCGCATACAAGTCAACAACTACCACAACAACACACAGGCACACATAGTTCCCTGGATCTAGATGATAATTCTAACAAGTTGGCATTTCTAACTATAATAACAATTTGACATCAATTACTTAGACTCATAAGTTGTAAACCACACTACCAAATCCACAGAGAACAAGCCTAATCATGGCAATCAATCCAATCATCCAAGTACAGTTAATCAGAAGAATCACCCAACCCAAGTTCCAATCATTATCAAGATTCAATATTTTATCCAAATAAACAATCTTACCATTAAAGGTTCAATACTTTAGTTCTTATGCTAAGGAACACGTAAAGATCTCATCTCTACATCATTCCTAACAATCCAAGTTATAAAGATCTCATATTTATTAGAATTTCTAGCAATCAAGGTCATAAAGATCTCATTTTTATATCACTACCATACCATCTCATATTTCAGTCTTACATCAAGAATAAGTTACAATGTGTCAGTATTTCTTTCCTTAAAAGTCGCATAATCATAAGTCTACAGTTTTACATCACCGAGTACACATAGCGATAATTACACGTCGAGAAGTATGAATGAAATGCAATGCAGATGATATGTATGCAATGTAATGACCATATGTACCGATATACATACGATGTTGCAGTAGTTGTCACATGACCCATGAGGGACTCATGAGGTCCATATACCCATCAGATCCCAGATTTGTCACTGTAGTATC
The DNA here is from genome assembly GCA_029783415.1 of Anisodus acutangulus. Lineage (NCBI taxonomy): Eukaryota > Viridiplantae > Streptophyta > Magnoliopsida > Solanales > Solanaceae > Anisodus > Anisodus acutangulus. The sequence continues at coordinate 17,742,391 of CM056498.1, forward strand.
ATAATCATCCGAAATTTCCCATCGGATCCTAGCTCTATAGTTGTAGTATCATCATCGATCATCACTCTCTTACCATGTACCATATTCAGTAATTGGCTTTAAAGCCCCTTTAATTAGTATTTCAACAATTCAAGTGCTAGGGAATGTATGAATGATATGGATATGTGTACACCATGCAATAGCATAATCAATACGATCAATATTATCAAATTCTTTTCAAGTATTTAGACGAGATGTAGAGTGATGAATGCATGACTAGACAAATCACAATAAGTTATCAAGCATAAGGAATGAATATCACAGACTTACAGAAGCTCAACAACACATAATTTTATGTACATTAGTTTATCATATCGAAAGTAATGTGATGACTAAACACACAATATCAACAATGGCGACAAGCCCACATAATGGCTACAAGACCAAATAACAGCAGTTAGAATCAGCTTAAGGCTGATTCCCCAAATCACCCATCAACACAGTTCAACACCGGTACCCACACAAGCGTTCATCACAACTGCTAAGGTGGGACCCTCAAACATGCCCAATATCCTTCAACATTTATAACTACTACGTACTTCTATCGGAGTCTAAAAGAGTTAAATTGTAGCCTACCTCAATGTCGAGTAGGAGCCACGAACCTCAATCTTCAATGCAAGCCTTTCCCTTTCGAAGCGCCTCGTAGTCTAACATGTAGATGTTACGTTAATAAGTAATCTAATGCAAATACAAGGACTTATTCCTTTCAAACAATACATAGATTCATTCCAAAATTGACCCCAGGCCCTTAGTAGGAAAATCCAAAATTTATTACCCGAAAAGTATAATAACATACTAAATAATCATATCCTTAAGTTAATTTAAAAACTAAACTCAATTGGACCCCTAATCGCAAGATTAGGCAAAAGCCCCAATTCCAAATCTAGGTTTTTCCTCAATTTAGAAAAAGGTTTTTAATACCAAATTTACCATCGAAACATCATCATCCAACATTAACCAACACTAGATTACAATATTATAATTATATATTCAATAATCAATCCTCAAATCAATATTCCTACTCTCATATTTTCAACATGAAACTTAGGCTATCCTCTTCCCAATTTGAGATTAAAAAAAAATACTTTATTCTTAGTTCATAAATAAATCACAAGAGAGAAATAGGAACTTACCAAAGGAATAATTCCTCCCAAAGCTCTTAAAATCGCCCACACAACCACTCTCTAGGTTTAGCATTTGTGAATGGAAAGAATGGTTCGAAATTGGGAAGCATAGGACTTTTCTGCCTAGCGATTCTCGCACCCACAGACACCTTGTTGGCAGATGCGGGCTCCCCCTACCCCCTCCCCCCCCCGAAGAAAGGATCGCACCCGTGAAGCCACTTGACACCTCACTTCCTCGCGTCTGCGGGCCAAGTCCCGCATAGGTGGACCCGCAGAAGCGGAACACCAAAAAAATCTAGTTTTCACCAAGTTCAACCCAAACTCGTGATATCCATATGAGACCTCCTGGATACAAACAAAGTATGCAAAAATATGAAATACGCTATGAACTCAATTGTGCCCTCGAAATTCCCAACGGAGGTTACCTTGACCAGGTCAACCCCCAAACTGTCAAAATCAAGTTTCCGACTAAGGGTACAAAATGCTCCCGAATGCCTCATAAACTGAACCAATCGTGCCACCAAGTCATAATCAACCCTCCGAACTTTATAGATTTAATGGAATTCTGGAAAAGGTCCTTTTATCCAAAATTCAACTATTGGTCAAATGATTTCAAATTAAAAGCTCTAATTTCCTCAAGTTCTTTCAAGACTCTCCTGATGACCTCGAGAATCATGTCTCCCATCCCCGTGCACCGCGCTAACGGTGCTGGGAGAAAGGTCAACAAGGGTAAAAGAGTAAAATACCTAAACGACCAAACGGATCGTTACACACACACACACACACACACACACACACATATATATATATATATATATATATATATATATATATATATATATATATATATATATATATATATTATCAACATACACACAATATTGAGGATTTCTTGCAATTTATGTAAAACATCTTCCACCTAATTGTTCTTGAAAGATGTAACACCTCGTACCTTCGTGCTAAGGTTTAACCCGTACAATGAAAACATAATGGAACCAAGATAAATATTTTAGGAAGTTTTTAAAAAATAATCAAGTTATAATAAGAGTGTTGGGCAAAGCATAGTCGGAAGCTACTCTACGGGCCATGTTTTCAAGTCAGTTTGTACAAGGCCTCACTTCAAGCGAGCATTCGAAATTTTTTATAAGGAATTTGCGAATGCTTTATTATGACAGTTGTAGACCTTTGAAATACATTTCCAACCATATATTGTGGAGGCTAAACGGAGATCTTTACAAAAGGTTATGTATATTTTAATGGATAATGTACAGTATGTGCGACCAAGCTTTAGGTGGGTGATCGCGCACTCGAGGCAGTGTCACTTCCCTTGTTGTGTGATCAGGCAGTGCGTTTGGGCCTTCAGATATGAAACTGCACACGGGGTAAGTCATTTTAAAGCCCTACATCATTCCCTACACTCCCAAACACAAAAAATTGTTCTGGAAAGGGAAGCTCTCAAGAACCCAACTTCCTCCAAGGACCTTGCATCATCCAAGGTAAGTTTTACTGATGATTCTAAGTTAATTTAAACTTCCCAACACCTTATTAACATGGGTAAACCCTTCAAATTCATTGAAAATCGATTGAGACTTCATTTTAGATGAAATAACCCTAGAATATGAATTCAAGAGAATCAAACGCCAAAAAGGTAAAACTTTCATACTTTAATTGATTATAGTTTTGTATTGATGATTATAAACTCTAAGTTCATGAGATATCAGTTGATGGGTTTGATAGAAAAGCATGAACGGTTATAGGTTTGGGTTGTTGGTTGTTGGTTGTTGAATATTGATTAAGGGTATTGTTTACCTTATGGGTAATGAAGAATGATATTGATTACATCTAAATGAGATTGTAGAATCACCTAGGAGTGATAGTATAGGAATTGGGTGAAGAAAACACCATTAATGAAGGTTGTGGAGCTTTATAACCACCAAGTGTTTGATAAAATGGTTAAATGATCAAAGCATGAGTCTTATTGCTAATATGGAATTTATTTTACTTGTATTGCCTTAGATTAAAGTTGAAAGGGTTGACGGACATTGTATTACACTCAAGATCATGGAATTAAGGTATGTAGAGCTTCTATTCACACTTCCACACGCCACGTTTATCCATGAAACCATGAACTTTTATACTTAGGGTTTTGTTCCAAGTTCATAATAACCCTAAATTATATGTATCATGATACACCATATTTGTGTTGCTAGTTTCTTATTGTATTCTTGATATTCCATTATGGTTATTTGGAATCCATACATAATCTACGTATGCTCGTGATTATATTTTCCATGATCTCTGAAATATCAACTAGGAACTCAAATTGTTCCACTCTAGATATCTTTTACATGTTTTCATGTCTCAGGAATTATATACATAGATTTACTCAGATTTTCATGTAGAACTATTTTCAAATCATATTTATGGAATCCATGAACTTTCATAAATTATATTATGAATCATTTTTTGAAAACCATGGGCGCATATGCCACTTATATTCATGTTCATGTTTTGGGAGTTGCACAGATTACCGAGAAGGCTCAGACAACCTAAAATAATGTATGCCAACATAGGATGAGGATCGCTCTGCCCAGTTAGGACGATTCCTTCATGTTACCCATTGTGATTTATTGGATCCAATAATGTCATGTTCATGTCTCATACCCTAGTAAGATAGGAGATACGGCTTAGCTGATCGGGCAGAGATCAGACGCCACGTTCTAGCGTGGTGGTTTCATGTCGGTTATACTAAAGCTCTCCTATTTAAAATAATTTACCAGGTTTTATATTTATTATATATATTCATGCCAGATATTACACATGCTCATGCTCAGGTTACAGTTTCAGTTTCATGTCTTATTTCATGTGTCTGCTTACTCATTCAGTAGCTTTACATATAGTAAAATTCAAATGTACTTACGTCCCTTTTGCCCGGGCCTGCAATTCACGGTGCATGTACGGAGTTTCAGGGTAATAGATCAGTTCACTATGATTTCATCAGTATCAGCTATGGGTGAGCCCCATTTCATTTGGGGTGTCAGTTTAATTATTTTTATATTATGTTTTACAGTAAAAGGAATGCCAAGGCCTTGTCTTGGTAAAATAGTTTTGTAGTCAGACTCATGTTCAGAGATTTCATAGACTAGACTAGATAGCATGTCACGCCAGATAATCAGTGTTTTAGATTTATTATGTTCAGACTATTTCCGCTATGATATTTCAGTCTATCTTTTCAGTATTCAATTTTCCATGTTTTAAATCATTATTATCATTACATGCTTTTGATGCCTATGTTGATTCAGCAAGTCATGTGGTTCACTCAGTCAAATGTTGTTAGGCATCGAGTGTCGTGTTTCGCCCAGGACATGATTCGAGGCGTGACAAACGATTACAAGCTCTTATTTTCCTCTTTTTGAGGGTGTATAGTCTTACTCATTTTTGTAAGATAGGGGAGAACGGTCTGGTTCTAACTTATTTAAGAATAAGGTGTAGAGGACGCGGATTCCGGCACTATTAGTAGAAGTTTGGAAATAAAGGTATGTTAAGGTTAATCCTTCCTTCTTTTGGCATATTCCAAGTACATGAAACGTAAATAAAATGTATCCATAGATGGTTCTACTCTTAGTAGTTAAGGATGTTCATGTTATTTATTCCCATGAAATGTATTTCAAAGCATGTCTAAATATGTTCTTAAGTCCCTATTGAGGAGTATTAGAAAAATGTTAATGTTCATAACATAATCGGAGAGTGAACGACTATAGGTCACTACGAAAGATGTTCTAATGATCCTGAAAGGCTTTTCATGCATTGTATGTGTATAGGTAAATGAGTAATGGCATTACATATTCATATACAATACCTATAAGAGCACGGCTATGGTATCCCTACTTACTACCGAGCTACTACTGGTTGGGCAGATATGTATTCACCACCGAGCTACGGCCGGTTGGGAAGTTATGCAGTTACTACTGAGCTACATCCGGTCGGGCAGTTACCACTAATCAGTTAGGCAGTTAAAGTTTACGATATTGATATTAGACCTGAAAAGTTGCTCGATAGAAAATGATACAGCTTTGTAAAGTGGTATTACATATATGTCTTACTTATACTTTTACTGTTTTACATATTCAGTACATCTTTCATACTGACGTTTCTTTTGTTGGGGACGATACATTTCATGCCTGCAGATTTAGATAGACATATTGATGACATCACCAGTAGGTTCTCAGCTTAGTTATGGTTGGTGCACTCATTTTGTTCTAGAGTTGCTACTTTTGAGTCTGTATGATGATATGTACATGTTATGTGTAGGACGAGGCCCTGTCCTGAATATGTTATGTCAGTCAGATGCTCTTGGAGGATTTTGTAGACACATGTATGCCTCTGGTCAGGTTTAGTATGTTGGTACAGTGTCTGTACATGTCGAGGCCTCATAGGCCCATATATATATATATATATATATATATATATATATATGTATATATATATATATATATATATGTTGTTGGAATTTTCTGCTTGCAGGTGTGCAAATGCAGTAAGTTTAATAGTTTTATAAGATGGATCGCTCACGTACGTAAGTCACTAGGTGTGACCGATCACCATCGATAAAGAAGAATCTTTCTAAATCACTTCGTGTCAGCGGGGCCTTCAAGCATCCAAAATACGCCGGGATTGAAAATGACATATTGTCTACCTTACCTAGGTTGGGGTGTGACAAAGTGGTATCAGACCACGTCGTACCTTATATATTCTACAAAGTCATGTCTAGTAGAGTCTTGTTTATAGATGTGTTGTGCACCACATTTATAAATGGGAGGCTACAGGACATTTAGGATTGGTTACCCTTCTTTCTGATTCCCAGTCATGCTATAGAGCTAAGTAATAAGAAGTCGAGTTTAACTCATGTTTGATAATCTATAGAGATACCGATGACTAGAAAAACTATGGCCAGCCAAAAGGGTAAGACAATTGAAGGGGATAAGTTATGGAAGTATTAGAAAATAAGGTACCAGGTTCATATGTGAATGATATAGAAGTGAAAAAGGTATGAGATACCTAAGTACGGAAGAATGTGAATATTTCAGACTTCAAGTAGGGCCAGAAGCCCCATGATTCAATATCCAGATATGATAGTGGTACCATTAGTATCATGATATGTCTTCCAGCATATGATTTTCATGTATCGGGAGTTTAGCTATGAGAGTAAGAAGAAGTTAGAAGCTATGTGATGTCTCGCTTGAGGTTTTGGAACAGTATAAGAAAATCTATAATGCTAGCAAGATAAGTTAAAGGTTACGAATGGTATGAATAGAATAGGTGTAGGTCGTAAGCAAAAATATAGTAGTGCGATAAGTTTTTAGATGGAAAGAAATAAGGGTAGGAGAAAGTAAGTAAGGAAGTAATGAGGATAGGTAAGACCTTGGGATTAAGCCCATCAAGACCAGTGAGTTGACGGTTTCCGTAAGTTATAGAGAGATCGATAGAGCCTGAATAAATCAGAGGAGTTTTAAGACTAGAAGAACTTAGAAGAGGTGGAATGCCTCCCTTAATAATAGAACTTATGAGTAAGATGATAAGCGATAAAAGAATAGTGTTTGAAGATATAAGTTTACGATTGAAGTAATAGTTCAATGAGAAAGGAATTCAAGTATTACATGGGATTAGGATGCCTCCCCTAAGAGGAATTATGTTGATGTGTTGTGGAATACTATTATGGACATATAGTACCATCCCTAAGATAAATCGTGCAATAGCTTCGGATGTTCGCTGACGAGATATGAGCCCTGATGTAAGTGAATTACATAAATAGTTCAAGTTTCCATTAATGGATTATAGATCGTCGTTAAGATAAATCAATAGTGAATAGATAAAAGTTTCAAAGTATGAAATGAGATTAGAATATTTCACCTAAGAGGGATTGTAAAGAGATGATTAGGGATCATATAGATATTAGGATTAAATTTGGCAATAGTTTTGCGTCGCGATAGAGAGCTTAGAGTCATCTAAACAAAGTATAAGTTATGAGGAAAAATGAACTACCTAGGTGTAGTGGTACCCTAAAGAGAGAGCCATACAGGCTATGTAACGAATGTAATAATAAGTCATAAGCTCGATGAATAGCAAGTGATACGCCTCTACATAAGGATAAGGTTTAAAGGAATTGCATGTCATAGTACATGTTCTCAGAATAGTTGTTTAGTTAGTTATTTGATGAGTCGTGAGAATAGTAAAGTACGCGTGCAAGTCAAACATTCGAGGACGAATGTTCTTAAGGGGGGTGGTGTTACATCCGTACTTTTACATGTTAAAAGTGCGTCATAAGTTAGTTGACATAAACTTGGAGAACTAGGTTGTTACACCCCGAATTTTCGCGCTAGTATGCATCAAGAGTAAAGTAACATAAATCGGGAGGGGTTAAGATCCCTTATATGGATAACGATGGTTTATAATAATGTTAAAACGTAGGTATTAAAGGTTAAACGAATCGGAGAAAATAAGTTTTGTTGATGTTTGGAATATTGAACAAGTTATACGGACCATATAGAATTTTGATCATACTCATATGTGCAAATCGAGAGCTTGGTATATAAAAGGATGAAGACCCGAAATAATTTAGGACTTAATAAGTCTGATGACGATGATTGGGAATAGTATTTAATGTGTGCCAAAAAAGGATATGGAGTAGTCCATTATCACATGATTATGATAATGAGTATATGAAGTGTGTAAAAAATAATTCATTATTTAAGTGAATTGAGATTAAGAATCAGTTATGTGGGTAATTGTCTAGACATTGGATTTTAGTGGGAGATTAATAAACTAATTGGGAAATTATGGATAGATAATTAAGGAGGACATCACCCCCCCCCACCCACCCCACATGCCAACAATTAAGATAAGTGAATAATGGCAACAATGATTAGGTAATGTTGGTACTTAGGTGGCATCCTTAGGAGAAGTCTTTTGCAAAGTAATATTTAAAGGGTGGGACCCACTTTCCACTAATAGTAAGAAAAATTCAACACCTCATTAAAGTAATGAATGCTTAGCTAAAGTTTATATAGGCAGCAACAATATATATAACGTTAGGATTTCTTGCAATTTATGTAAAACATCTTCCACTTAATTGTTTTTTAAAGATTACAAGATCTTATTTTCCTCGTTCTGTGGGTGTATAGTCTTACTCGTTTTTATAAGCTCGGGGAGAACGAGGTTAGAGGATGCGGATTCTGACACCATTAGTAGAAGTTTTGAAATAAATGTATGTTAAATTTAATCCTTCCTTCTTTTGGCATATTCAAAGTACATGAAATGTAAACGTAATGTATTCCATAAATGGTTCTACTCTTAGTAGTTAAGGATGTTCATGTTATTTATTCCCATAAAATGTATTTCAAAGCATGTCTAAATATGTTCTTAAGTCCCAATTGAGGCGTATGAGAAAGATGTTAATGTTCATAACATAATTGGAGAGTGAACAACTATAGGTCACTCCAAAAGATATTCTAATGATCCTGAAAGGTTTTTCATGTATTGTCTGTGTATAGGTAAACGAGTAATGGCGTTGCATACGCATATAGAGTACCTATAAAAGCATGGCTATAGTATCCCTACTTACTACTGAGCTATGGCCAGTTGGGCAGACATGTATTCACCACCGAGCTATGGCCGGTTAGGCAGTTATGCAGTTACCACCGAGCTACGACCGGTCGGGCAGTTACCACTGTTCAGTTGGATAGTTAAAGTTTACGATATTAATATTATCCTCGAAGAGTGGCTCGATATGAAATGATATAGCTCCGTAAAGTGGTATTACATATAAGTATAGTCATTATGCATGTCATGTCCCTTGTCACGCCCGTTTTTCGACCTTGCTCGGGTCAAAGCGGAGCGCGAACGTGTCCGGTGATTCCTGGGTAAAAAGGGTTGAGGAGTCGCCACCTAATTATTTTTTACGGTGAATTAGGACACCTGAATATTAACTAAGTGCTGCAATGTAAACTCCAATTTTAAGGTCTGCGAAACTAGCGAGATTCTAGGTAAGGGTTCTTTATTATCCTAAAGGGAAGGGGTTAGGCATCCTTTAAGATCCGCTAACTTGCGGTTATCCGGTCAAACTCAAGTTAATTATTGCTAGAAAAATGCATGTTTTAAAGATGTTTGCAAATAATTAGTAAATGATGCATTTTTTTAAAAGAAAGATACATGTAGAAAAAAAATATGCATTTGTATGGTATTTAAAGAGAAATACATGTAGAGTTGGAAAAAATATGCATTTGTCAATTGAGAGTAGAAACAAAATTATTTATAACGCCAAAGAAGCGAATCTTTCGGAAATCATCGAGTTGCAAAAAAAAAGATAAACTTATTCGGTATGATTTAATAAAGCAAATAAAAGATGACAAAAGTTGTTTTGAAAATCTTGAATACGCGTGACGAGCCTAAAATAAATAAACTAGCGAAGGATTTCTAAGTTTAAACTACCCTATGAATTAATCATAAGTTTGCCTATTCTAAGCATTTCAATAGTTACATAAGTGCGATAAATATTATTACAATACAAAGCGGGATAAAGCTGAATTAAAGAAAGAAATAAAATAAATAAACACCGAGGAATAATCTGCCTTTATTTACTTTAATCCCTGCAAGCTGTCAAGAACAAACGGTTAGAAACAGTTAAATACAAATAACTTCATATTCGTATTCAAAACAGTGAATGTTTTGATCACGGAGGGCTCAGACTTAAATTTTGAAAAGAACATTCCAATCACGTCGTGGCTGCAAACATATGACTAATGTGGTTTATTTTGATTGTCTCGCCTACTAAACGTGTTGGTCTCTCGGGTGAAATAGAAAAGATCACTATAATCACGTCGTGGCTGCGAATATATAACTTATTGGTTATTTTAGTCACCTCGCCTACTAAACATGTTGATCTCGGATGAAAAAAGGTTTAAGTCTTCATCATTGCCCAGAAGTTATATTTTTTCCGTCTTTACAACTGTGGAGGCCTCAAAATCGACGGATATTTTTCATCGGCCAGTGTAGTATCGTGTTCAAATCAGTAAAATTAAAATGAAATAAAGACACAGCAAAGAAGAGACGGTGAAACAAAGAAGCGTAAAATAATTTCCGAAAAAGACGCGGTGTTTAGTTTAAAACAGTAAAAAACAGTAAAACGGATATTTGAATGCTGAAACAGTGGACTGAAACAGGAAAGCAATGTCTGAAAGGTGCGGTGTTTATTTTAAAACAGTAAAAACGGTAAAAACAGTAAAATAGTAATCAAGCCGGCAAAGAAATCAAACAGAAAAACAGTGTTAAAGCGACTGTTTTCAGCCAAGAAACAGCAGCAAATGGGTTTAAAAATAACGCAGTAGTGGGCTGGAAACGCAGAAGCAGTGGGCTGTCCGAAACAGCCTAAAGTAGCAGGATTTTAGCCAAGAAAACAGCAGCAATTGTGCTAAAAATACAGCAGTGATAAGACACCAAATGAGCTCAAAATGCAGCAGTAAAATGCTTCCGAAAAGAAGTGTAAATGGTCCAGATTGCAGCAGCTGTGCGCGGCAAACGCAGCAGCAGAATAATGGCTCAAAAGTGCAGTGATCAGCCCAAGTATTGCAAAGAATCGCGCCTCGTAATCAGCAGCCAAAATGCAACAAAACCCATAACTAGAACTATTTAAAGATGACATATATCCAGAATCTCAAGGTGCAGCTGGATACCACAACTATTGGTAGCACAGCAAAGACATAAAGAAAAAGGTAAACGTAAAAAAAAACAAATCACACTAAACCTCAAATTTGAAAGGATAAGAAGACCAAGGGGGCTACCACCATTCATTTCCGATGCCGCAACAAGATTCAAAAGGCTTCTTGAACCTTAGGCATGGCAGGCTATCGAAGAAGGCTAAACCCAACCCGAAGCTTGTCTCCGTTTTCAACCAGCATAATAAGATAATAGGACAGTTCTGACAAGGCAACTATGAAAGAAAACATTCTGCAATAAACATAGAATGCAGACATGGGCAGTAATATAACACGACACAAATCGTTCAAATACGCGAAATGCTAATACATATATCATTCATCAAGTTAGTAAACATAGCATGATATAAGATAATTTAAAAGATTTTATATGATATATCTAGGCACTTAGCACTTCAACAAAGTGATGACAGTGAAAATGTAATTAACTATCCAAAAGATTATATTTTTTAGACACAGAATTGTCTAATCTGGGCCAAAAAATGCATATTTTATTAAGGTAAGCAACGTACATTAATAATATGCTCTAAGGACTTTCATGCTAGCACAAGGATCAAACTTACACTAAGATGAGCAAAGATGGATGCATAATCAGCTCAAGATTGACATGGAAGATAAACAACAGAGATTTACATGGCCATGTGGAAACAACATCTTAAGTATGCAGAACCACAAGCATTAAGGACATGCAATCATAAGTTAATCATTCTAGGCATGTCATAGTTAACATGACCACTAAAGAAGACCTATGTTAACAAAACCCAATCATCTAACAACCTGAATCATATCTGGAGCATGCTGGACTGAACTCAAGAAACTTTAATAGGAACATACATGATTCATCGCTTGTCTTAAACCATAGGAATCACATAAACAGGTCACTGAAGCATCCAAGCACACTCACACAATCACTATAGCCTTGCCATTGCTTAATATGAGGCTTAGATAGCTTAAAATCAGGCACAATCATATATTCAGGCTTTTCTAGGCTAGACATGATCTTCCAAATAATCTAAACTACCAAACTAACATTCGTGTTATGAAACCTACTTAAACAAACACATACATACATCATATAAGTTTGAATCTGAGTCTTAACAATGACATATTGATCATACACAAACCACTAAAATAGACCTAAACTATCACAAGACATTCAAACTAACCCTATTATAATCCTTTTAAAAGGCAAGCATGTTCAAACTCAAGCTTAATCAGGATTTCCACTTAATTAGCGTTAATATCAGATACTTATTTAAGTAAAGAAAAAATATCATTAGGCTCGGATATAGTTCGAATCAAAGTCACATAACCTCAATGAGTTACTAATATCATTTTCTAACACATGAAATCACATAGACATAACCTTAATAACTGAATATCTTAATATAATCATGACCAACTAACAACATTCAATCCAAACAAGATCATATTAAACCCACAATGACATGCTATAAAACTCTAAGACAGTAAACAGAAATAAAAGTAAAGGGGAGGAATTCGACTCACTGACCTTCTCCGGGCAGCGAACCGAGGCGTGTTTCGAGTTGTCGAATCCGCTCGGAGATGTTATTTTGGAATTCTGATTTTTGCGATTTCGGAATTCTGATTTTTAGGATGCTGCTTTTGTAAGTTTGTTTCTGATGTTTGACCCAACCCGGAATGTGACCCGACCCGGAATCCGAAAACGGTCAGAAGCAAACAGAAATTCCAGATTTCCCTAACACCACAAACCAATAATTTCAAACTATATTTCGAATTTTTGGATTGAAGAACACATGCAAGAATAAAGAAATGTTCTTATGAGTTTCGGATTTCTTAAATTTCGGACCTAAAAATGACCCGAAAATTCTAAGAAACCCCTTCAAAGACAGATTTTCGGACCTCCTCCGAAGACGGATTTTCGAACCTCCTTAAATGAAGAACAAGGGGGATATTTATAGGTGGATTTTTCCCCCCAAGAACGAGTTTGAAATTTGAATTAAAGGTAAAGAAAATCTGAATTTTGGAAGCGGATTTTAGGGGTATGGGTATGGTGAAGTGATGGGAGGGGGTGTGGTGGTGTCAGGGTTTGGTGGCAGGGAGTTGGTGGTGGCAGGGGCGAGGTGACCGGCTAGTGGGGTCTGGGGCGTGGGGTGTGCGGCGATGAGAAGGGTTTGAAAATTTTTTTTGTTTTGGGTTAGGGGTGTTTGATTTTGGGTATAAAGGAAATGGGTTTGGGCCGACGGGTCGTCAGGTTGGGCCTGGGGCGACGGGTTGGTCGAGTGAGCTGCGGATTGAGGGAGTTGGGCTCGCGGTGTTGGGGTGTGGGAATGGGGTTTTAAGGGGTAGTCGGTGGGGCTTAAAATGAGAGAGGGGGTTTTGGGAGTTGGGCGGAATGGGTTAGTGGGTATTGGGCTGTGGTTTTGGGTTAAGTAGAATTAAATGGGTGATGGGTTGGGCTTTGGTGAAATGGGTTTTAGTTTCGGTAGAATTTGTATTGGGTTGGGAAAATGAAAATGGGTTATGGATAAAAAATATAAAAGGGGTTTAATATTAAAAATATTATTTTTGTTTTGTAGAAGATGTGAATTATTTAAAATAACATAACGATGCGATAATAATAAAAATATAATATTTGCGAAATGTTTAATGCTTAATAAAAGGAAAATGCGATGCAATTTTGTGAGAATAAAATAACATAGAATTTCGGATAAAACTTATGATTATTAAAAAAAATGCAAATGATAAAAAATGCGAATAATAATAATAATAAGAGGATATACACATATATGCCTATATTTTAAAATTATTTTAAAAGTGTCAAAATATTAAAAATTATGAATAAAATCATAAAAGATGGGACAAAATTGGGTGTCAACAGATGCCCCTCTTTGGACGGAGACGATGAAAGAGTTTTCAGCCAAAGAAGTTGACCGAGTAGCCAATTTTGTCCTGATCATCGGGACTGCATGGTAAGAAATAGAATCCCGAGGGGTATAGAAGTTGCAAAAAGATAGTGCACATTCAAGAAACAATGCCCCAGTGTCGACTTAGGATGACACTGGTCGCAGATGCGAGAAACTAATGGGAAAAGCGGATCGACGTTCGAAGTAGGTCGTTGACCAATTTGCCTCGGTTCGCCGTAGGAGATAGTTCCACGCTGTGATGAAGTTCCTGCAAATTAAAAACTCCTGCAAACTAAAGCTTAAGATATAATTAGTGTATAACTGCTGAGAAAAATTGTAGAGAAAATAACTTGGAAATACCCGCATTAGGAGGTGGGCGCCTGACTGAAATTAAAATACCCTCATTATAAGGTGGGCGCCTGACTGAAATTAAAATACCCGCATTATAAGGTGGGCGCCTGAAATGACGTCGTTGGATTGATGTGTTGTGTTGAAGACGTCGTTGTAATATTGTTGACGTCGTTGTAATAATGTAAAAGACAGTTTTTGTGCTGCATGTAACGTCGAGGACGTTGTTGTAATATTGTTTTGCTGTAAAAGATAATTGTTGTGCTGAAGACGTCGTTGTAATGTTGTTGACGTCATTGTAATACTGTAAAAATAAATGTTGTGCAGAAGACGTCGTTGCGTAGGCGTGTTGTTGATGACGCCGTTGTATGGGCGCGTTGCTGATGACATCATTGTAATGTTGTTGATGTCATTTTAATGCTGTAAAAGATAGTTGTTTTGCAGAAGACGTCATTGCGTAGGCGTGTTGTTCATGACGCCGTTGTATGGGCGCGTTGTTGATGACGATGTTGTATGGGCGTGTTGCTGATGACATCATTGTAATGTTGTTGATGTCGTTGTAATGCTGTAAAAGATAGTTGATTTGCAGAAGACGCCGTTGCATAGGCGTGTTGTTCATGACACCGTTGTATGGGCGTGTTGCTGATGACATCATTGTAATGTTGTTGATGTCGTTGTTGTAAGAATGTAACGATGGGGTCGTCGTTGTATCGACGTGTTGTGTTGAAGACGTCATTATGATGACGTTGTTGCAAGAATGTAATGCTGTTTGTTGTAAGAGATAGGCGTTATACCAAGACGTCGTTGAAATGTTGTTGACGCCGTTGTAATGTTGTAAAAAGTTGGCGTCTTTGCCCGTGAACGCCGTGGACGTTGTTGTAATGTAGTTTTGCTGTAGAAGGTAGATGTTGAGCTGAAGGCGTCATTGTAATGTTGTTGACGTCATTGTAATGCTGTAAAAAATAGATGTCGTGTTGCTGTAATGTCGTGGACGTTGTTGTAATGCTGTTGAAGATAGTTGATGTGCTGTAGTAACGTCAATGACGTTGTTGTAATGCTGTAAAAGATAGCTGATGCGTTGAAGACGTCATTATAATATTGATATTTGTTGTGCTGCAGTAACGTCAATGACGTTGTTGTAATACCATAAAAGATAGCTGATGCGTTGAAGACGTCATTGTAATGTTGTTGACGTCGTTGAGATGCGGTAAAAGATAGTTGTTGCATTATCGTAAAAGATAGCTGTTGTTTTGAAGACGTCATTGTAATGTTGTTGACGTCGTTGAGATGCTGTAAAAGATAGTTATTGTGTTGCCGTAAAAGATAGCTGCTGCGTTGAAGACGTCATTGTAATGTTGTTGACGTCGTTGAGATGCGGTAAAAGATAGTTGATGCATTGCCGTAAAGATAGTCATGTTTTGAAGACGCCATTGTAATCCGCTGACGCCGCTGAGATGTGGTAAAAGATAGTTGTCGCGTTGAAGACGCCATTGTAATGTGTTGACGTCGTTGTAAAGTCAAAAATAATTGTCGTCTTTGCCATAACGTCGATGACGTTATTGTAATGTTGTCCTCGTTATAAGAGATGTAAGTGATGTCCTTGCCGCCGCTTGTCGTAATAGGGTTCCACGTTGTGCTGAATCTTCTGCCGATCCAAACTCATGTGAATTGAAATGTCGTCCTGGCACGGGCGAAAATGTGATGCGACGTCTTTGCCATCGGGTTTGTCTTGTTGTCGTTCTTTGTGATTCGAAATAACATCTTTGTGCAGACATAATAGTCGGGACCCTGTAGGTCAAGATGATGTCTTCGTATAAATGCAGAACAAGAACGTAATCCTTGTAGTGAGTTGTGGTGCCGAAATTCTTTGGGGAATTGATCATAACTGATGTGGCTTCCCTGCTTTTTCAACCTGAAGAACCTGTACTCAAAGAAAATTTGTGAGTTTGGGGAGGGGCGGTTGATTCGCGTTGACTTGGTAGCTTTGGCTCTTGATAGCTGCATGTCCTGCTGATTCGGACCTGTAGCCCCTGTCTGGTTCCCAGTCTTGGCTAACCGTTAATGAAAACATTTGTTGAAAATAATTTGTTTATAAGAAAGTATGCTTATCATTAAAAAGTTCTTGTCGAACTCTAATGAAAATATTTTGTGAAAATAAATTGTGTATAAGAAAATATGCATATTAGTAATAAAAATCTTGTCAAACTCTAATGAAAGTATTTGTTAAAAATAAATTGCTTATAAGAAAGTATGCCTATATGTAAAAGTTCTGTCGAGCAGTGACATGTCGTGAAACAAAGCAAACGTCTTATCCAAAATTCTTCTGGCTGAAGACTTAGTTTGCCGATGCTTTTCCATGTTTATCGGCGTCCTCTAACAGTGATCCCTTAAAAAATGCCCCAGTTTCTGATATGTGAGAATGACGATCTTTTGAACGGACAACCGAGTCTTGTGTAGATTGCTTGCCTGCCCTATCAGGGTGATCAGATGGGTGCATTTTGTCATATGTGATATAAAGGAGAAAATATTTCCTAATGGTGGGACCGAAGCCGATTTAGGCCGCCTACGTATCCCCATGAGGGAATCAGGTCATGAAGTAGTTCATTATAAGCGAATGAGATTTGTAAGGGTTTTTCTAAAGATGGGACCGAAGCCGAAGTGGCCGCCTACGTATCCCGCCGAGGGAATCAGGTCATAACGTAGTTCAGGTTATTCTGTTATGATAAAGTTGCCCCGGACAACTGTGTTCATCAGCCTCTCTGTATATGAATCTGTATCCACTTGGCTGCGAAAGATATAGCATTGCCCCAGTAGAAGTCCTGATCGTAGTATGGTAGCCCGAGAGTACAAATGGCAAACATCCGTGCCAATACTTGTAACTATCAACCATCTTGGTGTTTCATCCAAATTTGGTTTTGACTTATTCCGAAAATGCCCCAATTCTTCCGGTTGTGAGTCTTCCTTATATTCTTCGAAGCCTTGCTTGTTGTTCGGGACCTTGTTTGCTTGTTTCATTACATGTCACGTATTATCGGCAAATTCATACGTTTGCATGATGAAAAAGAAAAGAAATTGATTAAACAAAACAGAATTTAAAATACCAAAAGCAATGCGGATTTGTCTTTTTGAGCTTTCAAAAAGGTGGAGGCAAAATACATTAAACTGCATAAAATGCGATTCAGGCCTCAATTTAAATCGCATTTTTTTAATTAAGTTAGCGCTAATACAATTTGGATAGGCATGATTGGGAAATAACAGATGGGGTGCTCCGCCGGTTTTAGTCAACACGAATCAACTTTTGGGGAAATAAATAAGGCAAAATGAATCTCCTGAAAAATGAAGAAAACCAAATTAGTATAAGGTGAGTAATTATTGATTCAAATAATATACACATAGTGGAAAGCAGTAGAAAATAGCAAAATGATTGTAAGGCAATTAAATACGCATTCTAATATGCATGGGGCCTCCCTTATGCCGGAGGTGGGCCTAAACGCCAGATATGCGGGATTACGACAGATTTGATCCAAGCTGCTAAATTGCAATGCTTTGTCGAAAACGAGACAAAATGAATGTACATTTTCCAATATCAGCATGTCATGATTAGTCTTGGATTAATCTATCCTTATCACGCTACACATAATATGATGATTGGTCGTTGGGTTGTGAGACCCGTAGACATCTTTGGCGGATTTCTTAATTGTGGAGTCGATACCAAGGATCGACCCACCTAAGGTGTATGTATGCATGACTTAAAATAAAGGGTGGTATAGCTCTATCTTAAATTTTCTAAGATTTGGCTGACTAGACACAAGGTTCCCGAGCGGACTACTCGAGTGAGAAGGCTACGCGGCCACCGGATGGTCCGGTCACTCCGCGCATACGCCAACTCTCCTAAAATTTGGTAGATTGAAAGAAATTTGCGGGTGCGCAAAACACACCTCGCGTGTAGTGTGTGATAGTGTCAATTTTCCAGAGTGGAAGAAATATGAGCGAAATGCCAATTTAAGAAAAGCAGTAAGAGAATATAATAATTAAAGCAGTTTATGCACGCAAAATTTCACAAAGGAAACAAATCAAAGCATACATCAAACAAAGAGTGAAAGTAAAGCACAAATAATTAACCTGAATTTTGCTATGGTTAAGAACCTGAAAATTCCCCAGCGGAGTCGCCATGCTGTCGCGCCCGTTTTTCGACCTTGCTCGGGTCAAAGCGGAGCGCGGACGTGTCCGGTGATTCCTGGGTAAAAAGGGTTGAGGAGTCGCCACCTAATTATTTTTTACGGTGAATTAGGACACCTGAATATTAACTAAGTCTTTGCAATGTAAACTCCAATTTTAAGGTCCATGAAACTAGCGAGATTCTAGGTAAGTGGTTCTTTATTATCCTAAAGGGAAGGGGTTAGGCATCCTTTAAGATCCGCTAACTTGCGGTTATCCGTCAAACTCAAGTTAATTATTGCTAGAAAATGCATGTTTTAAAGATGTTTGCAAATAATTAGTAAATGATGCATTTTTTAAAAGAAAGATACATGTAGAAAAAATATGCATTTGTATGGTATTTAAAGAGAAATACATGTAGAGTTGGAAAAAATATGCATTTGTCAATTGAGAGTAGAAACAAAATTATTTATAACGCCAAAGAAGCGAATCTTTCGAAATCATCGAGTTGCAAAAAAAAAGATAAACTTATTCGGTATGATTTAATAAAGCAAATAAAAGATGACAAAAGTTGTTTTGAAAATCTTGAATACGCGTGACGAGCCTAAAATAAATAAACTAGCGAAGGATTTCTAAGTTTAAACTACCCTATGAATTAATCATAAGTTTGCCTATTCTAAGCATTTCAATAGTTACATAAGTGCGATAAATATTATTACAATACAAAGCGGGATAAAGCTGAATTAAATAAAGAAATAAAATAAATAAACACCGAGGAATAATCTGCCTTTATTTACTTTAATCCCTGCAAGCTGTCAAGAACAAACGGTTAGAAACAGTTAAATACAAATAACTTCATATTCGTATTCAAAACAGTGAATGTTTTGATCACGGAGGGCTCAGACTTAAATTTTGAAAAGAACATTCCAATCACGTCGTGGCTGCAAACATATGACTAATGTGGTTTATTTTGATTGTCTCGCCTACTAAACGTGTTGGTCTCTCGGGTGAAATAGAAAAGATCACTATAATCACGTCGTGGCTGCGAATATATAACTTATTGGTTATTTTAGTCACCTCGCCTACTAAACATGTTGATCTCGGATGAAAAAAGGTTTAAGTCTTCATCATTGCCCAGAAGTTATATTTTTTCCGTCTTTACAACTGTGGAGGCCTCAAAATCGACGGATATTTTTCATCGGCCAGTGTAGTATCGTGTTCAAATCAGTAAAATTAAAATGAAACAGTAAACAGCAGCAGCAGACGGTGAAACAGTAAGCAGAAAATAATTTCCGAAAAAGACGCGGTGTTTAGTTTAAAACAGTAAAAAACAGTAAAACGGATATTTGAATGCTGAAACAGTGGACTGAAACAGGAAAGCAATGTCTGAAAGGTGCGGTGTTTATTTTAAAATAGTAAACACGGTAAAAACAGTAAAATAGTAATCTGAAGCCGGCAAAGAATCAAACAGAAAACAAGTTAAAGCGACTGTTTTCAGCCAAGAAACAGCAGCAAATGGGTTTAAAAATAACGCAGTAGTGGGCTGGAAACGCAGAAGCAGTGGGCTGTCCGAAATAGCCTAAAGTAGCAGGATTTTAGCCAAGAAAACAGCAGCAATTGTGCTAAAAATACAGCAGTGATAAGACACCAAATGTGCTCAAAATGCAGCAGTAAAATGCTTCCGAAAAGAAGTGTAAATGGTCCAGATTGCAGCAGTTGTGCGCGGCAAACGCAGCAGCAGAATAATGGCTCAAAAGTGCAGTGATCAGCCCAAGTATTGCAGCAACTGGCAGTCTCAGAATCAGCAGCCAAAATGCAACAAAACCCAAACTAGAACTATTTAAAGATGACATATATCCAGAATCTCAAGGTGCAGCTGGATACCACAACTATTGGTAGCACAGCAAAGACATAAAGGAAAAGGTAAACGTAAAAAAAAACAAATCACACTAAACCTCAAATTTGAAAGGATAAGAAGACCAAGGGGGCTACCACCATTCATTTCCGATGCCGCAACAAGATTCAAAAGGCTTCTTGAACCTTAGGCATGGCAGGCTATCGAAGAAGGCTAAACCCAACCCGAAGCTTGTCTCCGTTTTCAACCAGCATAATAAGATAATAGGACAGTTCTGACAAGGCAACTATGAAAGAAAACATTCTGCAATAAACATAGAATGCAGACATGGGCAGTAATATAACACGACACAAACTGGTTCAAATACGCGCGAAATGCTAATACATATATCATTCATCAAGTTAGTAAACATAGCATGATATAAGATAATTTAAAAGATTTTATATGATATATGTAGGCACTTAGCACTTCAACAAAGTTGATGTATTGTGAAATGTAATTAACTATCCAAAAGATGATATTTTTAGACAATGTAATTGTCTAATTGGGCCAAAACTGCATATTTTATTAAGGTAAGCAACGTACATTAATAATATGCTCTAAGGACTTTCATGCTAGCACAAGGATCAAACTTACACTAAGATGAGCAAAGATGGATGCATAATCAGCTCAAGATTGACATGGAAGATAAACAACAGAGATTTACATGGCCATGTGGAAACAACATCTTAAGTATGCAGAACCACAAGCATTAAGGACATGCAATCATAAGTTAATCATTCTAGGCATGTCATAGTGAACATGACCACTAAAGAAGACCTATGTTAACAAAACCCAATCATCTAACAACCTGAATCATATCTGGAGCATGCTGGACTGAACTCAAGAAACTTTAATAGGAACATACATGATTCATCGCTTGTCTTAAACCATAGGAATCACATAAACAGGTCACTGAAGCATCCAAGCACACTCACACAATCACTATAGCATTGCCATTGCTTAATATGAGGCTTAGATAGCTTAAAATCAGGCACAATCATATATTCAGGCTTTTCTAGGCTAGACATGATCTTCCAAATAATCTAAACTACCAAACTAACATTCGTGTTATGAAACCTACTTAAACAAACACATACATACATCATATAAGTTTGAATCGAGTCTTAACAATGACATATTGATCATACACAAAACCACTAAAATAGACCTAAACTATCACAAGACATTCAAACTAACCCTATTATAATCCTTTTAAAAGGCAAGCATGTTCAAACTCAAGCTTAATCAGATTTCCACTTAATTAGCGTTAATATCGATACTTATTTAAGTAAAGAAAAATATCATTAGGCTCGGATATAGTTCAATCAAAGTCACATAACCTCAATGAGTTACTAATATCATTTTCTAACACATGAAATCACATAGACATAACCTTAATAACTGAATATCTTAATATAATCATGACCAACTAACAACATTCAATCCAAACAAGATCATATTAAACCCACAATGACATGCTATAAAACTCTAAGACAGTAAACAGAAATAAAAGTAAAGGGGAGGAATTCGACTCACTGACCTTCTCCGGGCAGCGAACCGAGGCGTGTTTCGAGTTGTCGAATCCGCTCGGAGATGTTATTTTGGAATTCTGATTTTTGCGATTTCGGAATTCTGATTTTTAGGATGCTGCTTTTGTAAGTTTGTTTCTGATGTTTGACCCAACCCGGAATGTGACCCGACCCGGAATGTGGCCCGACCCGAAATTCGAAAACGGTCAGAAGCAAACAGAAATTCCAGATTTCCCTAACACCACAAACCAATAATTTCAAACTATTTTGGATTGAAGAACACATGCAAGAATAAAGAAATGTTCTTATGAGTTTCGTATTTCTTAAATTTCGGACCTAAAAATGACCCGAAAATTCTAAGAAACCCCTTCAAAGACAGATTTTCGGACCTCCTCCGAAGACGGATTTTCGAACCTCCTTAAATGAAGAACAAGGGGGATATTTATAGGTGGATTTTCCCCCCCAAGAACGAGTTTGAAATTTGAATTAAAGGTAAAGAAAATCTGAATTTTGGAAGCGGATTTTAGGGGTATGGGTATGGTGAAGTGATGGGAGGGGTGTGGTGGTGTCAGGGTTTGGTGGCAGGGAGTTGGTGGTGGCAGGGGTGAGGTGACCGGCGAGTGGGGTCGGGCGTGGGGTGTCTTGGCGATGAGAAGGGTTTGAAATTTTTTTGTTTTGGGTTAGGGGTGTTTGATTTTGGGTATAAAGGAAATGGGTTTGAAGTAGGCCAGATTATTGGGTTGGGCCTGGGGCGACGGGTTGGTCGAGTGGGCTGCGGATTGAGGGAGTTGGGCTCGCGGTTTTGGGTTGTGGGAATGGGGTTTTAAGGGGTGGCCGGTTGGGCTTAAAATGAGAGAAGGGGTTTTGGGAGTTGGGCCGAATGGGTTAGTGGGTATTGGGCTGTGGTTTTGGGTTAAGTAGAATTAAATGGGTGATGGGTTGGGCTTTGATGAAATGAGTTTTAGTTTGGGTAGAAATTGTTTTGGGTTGGAAAATGAATAGATTATGGATTAAAAATATGAAAGGGGTTTAATATAAAAAATATTATTTTTGTTTTGTAAAAGATGTGAATTATTTAAAATAACATAACGACGTGATAATAATAAAATATAATATTTGCGAAATGTTTAATGCTTAATAAAAGGAAAATGCGATGCAATTTTGCGAGAATAAAATAACATAGAATTTCGGATAAAAATTATGATTATTAAAAAAATGCAAATGATAAAAAATGCGAATAATAATAATAATAAGAGGATATACACATATATTCCTATATTTTAAAATTATTTTAAAAGTGTCAAAATATTAAAAATTACGAATAAAATCATAAAAGATGGGACAAAATTGGGTGTCAACATCCCTCAGTAGCAAGTACGAGTTACAGGTTGATTTTTCTTGACTCTTTTACATTGATGTCTTAGTTATGTTTTTACTGCCTTACATACTCATTACATATTTCGTACTAACGTTCCTTTTATTGGGGGACGCTGCGTTTTATGCCTGCAAATTCAAATAGACAAATTGACGACCTCACCAGTAGGTTCTCAGCTCAGCTATGGTTGGTGCACTCCTTTTGTTCCGGAGTTGCTGCTTTTGAGTCGGTATGATGATATGTACATGTTACGGGTAAGTCGGGGCCTTGTCCCCACTATTTTATGTCAATCAGATGTTCTTAGAGGCTTTTGTAGACGCATGTATACTTGTGGTCAGGTTTAGTATGTTGGTACAGTGTCTGTAAATGTCAAGGTTTCGTAGGCCCATCCGGATGATATATATATGTTGTTGGAATTTTCTGCTTGCAGGTGTGCAAAAAGAGTAAGTTTAATGATTTTATAAGATGGGTGTTTCATCTACGTAAGGCACTAGGTGCATGTCCACCTCACCTAGGTTAGAGTGTGACACGAAGATATACTTTGAATCTCTTTTCAAGTTTTCAAGAATTATGGATTTTAGAAGAGCGAAAAGTTATTTTAAAACTAAGTTATCATCTCTTGAATCAGGTTCTATCTTTTCTATCTTTTATTAATTTTTAATACTTCATCCATATAAAGTGTCTTTTAAAATTTTGTTAGGATTTAATTATGTCAAATAGAAAATATGAATCCAGTTATTCAAAGATCCAAAAGAAGAGAAGAATTGAACTTTAATACAATCACAAAAAGGTGTCCCTTATTAATTTATAATTAATGATAAAGTACTAAATCAAAAAATATGGAAGAACGTTCAATAGAACAAGTTAGTAATTTAGTTGAGTTAGATGATAATAATAATAATTATTATTATTATTATTATTATTATTATTAAAAAAATTCAAGAAGAAGAAGAAGCTAGTGACAAATCGAACACAGATCTTCAAGAAAGCCAACAGTTTTTAATTGAGAAAAATTCAATTCCTAAAAACATATATGATCATAGTCAATGAACAAATGTAGATACAAAATTGAGAAATCTATTAGTAGAAAAGATCAACAATGTCTCAAGAAAGATTGAACGGATTAGCTATATTGTCAATTGAAAAATAATTATTAGAAGATATGATTATAAAAAAATTATTAGTAATTTTGCGTCTTATATATATATATATATATATATATATATATGTGTGTGTGTGTGTGTGTGTGTGTGTGAAATTCAAGTTAAGGCCCTCATTAGAAGTTTGGTCTTAAGGCCCCGATATGATTGAGCCGTCCCTGAAAAAAGAGTAAGTCTCTAGTAGATTAACAGAAAAAAATGAACACAAAATCAAAATTAAATTCCTTGAGCTTGTTAGTTATCTATGTTCAGAAAATCAGTAAAGCAGTAAACAAAAATAAACTAGAAAACATAATGAAAATTCAGAAATTTTAAATATCCGGGGCTATAGAATTCACTATTATTCCTTACGGAATTTAATTTCCTCATTGTACCCGAGGTGATGGATTGCTTCCTCCCAAGATAAAATGGATATACATATTGATGATGTAGCCGTACCTCAAACCCCACCAACTTCGTCGAATGCAAATTTGACAACACATTACACAAACACTTACCCTTGATGTTTGTTTGTAAGAAAATATGCACCAGTGGTTTGGAAATTCAATGCAAAATAGAGGAATTGCCTCTGTATTTATAACTAAATAATGGGTGTTGTGAAAAGATGTGGTGACTCTACGGAAAAGTTTACATCCTTTTGCTACTGATGCCTTTTCAGGACAATGACTCAATTTTCGATTCACACAACACAAAACCGAACAGTCCTTAGTCAGTAACGCAACCTTCATAGCATTACTCCAAACAATATTATCTATTCCTGTTAACTGTAACGAAACTAAAATGTTACCAAGTGTATATGATGGATGCAGATATAAAAGAGTCCGATATCTATGAACTTTTCAATCAAATCTTCATTGTTCCGCTCCTTATTCTCGATTGCATGCGCCATCTTCTTCACTCAAATCATATCAATTGGATTAACAAAACTTAAAATTGGCCTCGAAGCAACTCAGAACCCTCGTGATTCAGAGATCGCAGATCTTAGGCAAAATACAGATAAAAGGCATCGATTTTTGAAGAATCAAGCTTAGTTTTCCATCAACGAATCCTCAATACTTCAACAATCAACTCGTAACGCCATTGATCTATGACTTTGATACCAAAAGGGAGATTAAGTTAATGCTAAGCTAAGAAGACTGAGAGAGAATAGATAGCGAAAGGAAAATGAATTAAGTGTTACTCATATTCTCATTATCTCTACAATATACGTACATCCTTTATTTATAGTCTATTAGCACTCCAACTAGGATAACTAATTCTATTAACAACCACTTTGTCTAACTAATTATGTACAATCCATAACTACACATGTACTACTACTTATATTTCTAACAGTATCAGCTAAGGATATTATTAGGCGCGGTCATCTTGAACCAGGAAGGCGATGTGTCTAATAGTAATTGGCATTTTAATTGAGGCTGGAGCTCATATACGCTGCATATTATGATTGGCATTTTACTTCATGCTGGAGCTCATATACACTGCATCATGTACTTAAGAATTCAATACTTCTTACACTATCATATTACTTAAAAGATATTAACCAGAAGAAACACATGATCATACTGATCTTCCTGAATTCATATATGTCACAAGTCACGAATTCGAACTGCGGACAAAATCTTAATATTTAAGTGGAAAATATATTAGCCAATTATCCATAGAGTTCTCGGCACTCCCCTAACCGGTCCTCGAGAATTGCTTGGTTACTAAAAATAACAATAATAAAAAAAAAACATGTGTCAATAACAAAATGAACGAGTTACTTGGGAAATAAAATTAAGAACCTGCTACATCACACGTTAAATTAAACTAATAATGTGAATATTATAATTTCCAGCGTATATTAGATAAATCCATATTTTAAGAGGTCATAACAGAAGAAGAAACACTATGAAAATGTAGAGTTAAAATAGAAGGTGATTTTTGGCACATCAGGACTTCATCAATCAATCTCAAGGCATGTTCAGAGGCATAAGTAATCACACCCACAGACCATATATTTGGTGAATACATGCCTCTGAAATGCTGCATAATGGCATTATAACTGATATTGTTCTGCAAATCTCGTAAAGAAACTGCACTATTTTCATGGACCTCCCTCAACTAGATGGCAGCTGCCTGGAGGAGTTATGATATAAAGGGACTAACCAAACTTTGGAAAATGGGCAAAAAGAATGAAAGAACATGTATTAATGCTGGTACACTTCCAAGTTCAAACTAAACATTTTGTTATCCACTACCATATACCAAAATGAACAAGAGAGTAACAATCAAGAATTGCAATTATACAAGTGAGATCATGATATGAAGTTGTCTAGGCATATTAGATTGACTTCGTTTATGATTCCAGTGGTTCCTTTCACGGGCATCATTTAATGCAGCTGAGGATTCTCTCAACTTGCTCGGCAGCTAAAATGTTGCAAGAAATAAGTAAACGTAATACAAACTTCCTCCGTGGGAGATCAATTAGAAAGACATTCTGCCCTCTTCTTGCGATGCTTCGCTATCACAGAAAGAGAGGCAGAAGAAGCAATAGCTCCTCATTCCAAGAGTGCCATTCTCATACGAGACATATCAAACCTATTTTCCTTTTTTCTTTTTTTTTAATTGGTGAGAGACAGATGAATACTTTTGTCAGCACCTTGCAAGGAAGACCAAGAAAAACTGCCAATAATGGAGGAAAAGGTCAACAAACTTTTGCAGAATGAGAAGAAATAGTTTATACTAATATGATATTTGCTCAAACATGCAATAGAGAGAATTTCTCTACACTAACTCAAGCAAGCTTCAATTACGGATGCAATTTGCATTAATCTCCATTTTCATGGAAATTATAGTGATTTGAAATCACATCATTGCAACTAACTGTGGTTATATAGCGTCTTAAAACTGCATCAATGCAACCAACCCATGGTTATACGTATTCTTTACTGAATATCACTGGACCAGACCAATCTGCTAAATGAATCAATTGATTTCTAAAATCCATATGCTACCTACCTCTCCACACTCTTATTGTAGTAAATACTTCAATCAGCACATAGCTATAGTTATTCAACAAACATATCCATGGCAATACTTCAATCAGCACAGAATCATAGTGACTAGCATAAGGTGAATTGAAGCAAAGAGCTGGATAAAGCCAAAGAGAGCCAAGTTAGCTCAATAAATGAAGAAATCTTGACAGAGCTAAGAAAAGCACAAAGCTTCCTGTTGAATGAGGCTATCTCATACATTGCTCACATCCAAATAAGCTTCTTTGCACGGATCAGAATCTAATAGTCAACTTAACGAACAAAGTTTCACAGTAAAAGGAGACATTTTAAACCCATACTCCCTAGTCAGAAACAAAAGCATAAGACATCAGTTTTCCCAGTCTCCCTCATACACTCCAGCATCTAATCAAAAACAAAGGGAGACCCCCACCTCATGGCAAAGATAATTAGTAAAAAACTGCAAGTTCTTAATCTCCAGGCTGCAAAACACCAAGGAATTAAAAAGATAAAATCAAACAGATTGAAAGACATGCCAGCATGCGATCTATGAATACAGAAGCATTTTCCACCATATGTTTCTGTTAAAAAAATTCAGTTTTCAGTTTTTCCTCCCTGAAGAGGCAGCCGGAGGGTGAAGTGAATGGTGTAGTCTCCCCAAAAACCCTGCTAGTATGTAGCAGCTAGAATGAATCAATCAATTCATACTTAAATAGTCTGTAAATACGAAAGCAACATAGTAAACACTGGCAAAGTTAGTGTTAAGGCATTCAACAAACTAGATATAATCTACACATCCAACAAAATAAAGTAAATATCTCTAATACCTGCAAGTGAAAGACAGTGTACTCCCTAGCTTTTAGTTCCTGTGTTCTTGTGCTTTGCATGTCGAACATCTAACTGATCTACGTACTGCAGCGGGTGATCAGTTTCATTCCTAATCCTTTTGACATTAGGACTCAACAAGCCCTTATGCCTAAACCCATACAAGTTAAGCACTTGATTGTCTGCAAAATTGAACGCCCGCTCCATGCTTTTCAAGCATCTCTCAACGGGGTAATCTCCATAACTCCCACAAGGCTTGCATCCTACAAAATGTGTAACAAATGGCCATCTCTCATCGCCTAAACCGGGATGGTACTTCTCAATCATCTCCTCATACCTATCAACTAGCCCCGCCCAATATCCGTGTAGGTAATAAGAATTCTCAACAAACACCTTCGGCATCCATTTATCCTTCTGTGTTACCAACAAGTATATTAACGCAGACTGATCATCCGCTTCAAATGCAGGTCTACCCTTTAAATTAGCCGTCAAAATCTTCCCAGCTTCATCACGAATCGGACCTTTAGGTCCCATTGGGGCCCAAGCATCCAACAAATCAAGAGACCATTGACAATTCCTAAAAACAAAACTACCCGTGTTCAATGCAATCCATGATTTCTGATCAAACAATAAATCAGGGTAGCCGTGAATGACGAGATTATGACGATTATACTTAGATAAAGGCATCTCAAAAACCATATCAGTAAACAAAGCATCACTGTCCATCCACCAAATCCACTCTACTTCAGGATGAGACAACATTAACCTACGAATCAATGGCAGTTTAGCCCAGTAACCAGCCATTTCCTTTTCCAAATGAGCTAAATTATAAACAATATCAATACCATGAATCCTACAATAATCAATCTTGTTCTTTATTGCCTTCAACAAATAATGATCCCCAATTGCGTTGTCACAAGGATTTGGAGGAGACCCAGTTACAAGCAAAATCCTGGGCTTGCCATTAATGGAATTAGGAAATTCAGGATTTTTCTGAAGCCATATTTTGCGGTCTTTATCCCAATTACGAATCTTAGGACCTAAAGTGTAAGTATCATGAAGAGACATGAAAGCGTCAGGTTGATCATCCGGGTCATTATCGGATCGGATTTCGGAGAGGATCCGATTAGTTACTTCAATTAGATTCTCATTAAGGGCGTCGGCTTCGAAGGAGGAAAGGTTGCCGATGCCAATGGTGCCACGGAGGACGAGGATAGTGACGAAGCCACAAAGGATGGTGATTTTGACGTTGTTCAAAGTCCGTTGCATCTGAAGGCCCCGTGAATTGGCGTTGGTCGAGCGGCTACGAACGGCGCCGTTAGGGGTGACGGTTGTAGGGAGTGCTCCGGCTCTTTTTTGAGCGGTAAATGTGCTTTCTTGGCCCATGCTAAAACAAATGCTCTCTACCCGACTTACAACTACTGTTTAGATAACATGATTCTATATATATAGTACCTTTTAATAATTTTCAACAATTTAAAATGTCTAATTGTTTAACTTGTAAGCTTTTTATTGTTAGTAGAATTTTCTATAACTAATCACAACACTAGGGGGTGGGCATTATTTTAATCGAAATCTTTTATATCGCGGTTTTGATATTATTGTATTTGGTACGTTATATGGTATGCATTTAAAAAAGTTTGATATTCGATACGATATTTGATATTTATTAAAAAATACCGAAATACTCCATACCGAAGTATATAATTACATATACAATTCATATATTTTAATAGAATAATACTAACAAATATATAAGCAACTATTATAGTACAAAACTAATTGTTTAGATGTTGAAATTTTGAGTAATACATCTTGATTGAAATGCCCTTTTGTGTAATTAATTTTACGAAGGGGATTGTTTGTACATTATTTTGAATATTTTAACATGCGTAAGGTGTTAATATGATATAATTGAGATATTTTTTTAATAGCCGAAGTGATAATTTTCTATCATATGAGAATATGTAAGTTGAAATTGAACAAACTATGATTACCGATTTATCGTATCGTAAAATATCGAAATCAAACTTCAAAATATCAATCCAAACTAAATTAATTTAGTATGATAATGATACCGTATCTTTAAAAATCGAAAATCTTAATTATCGTAACAAAATTTTAAATAACATACCATTATGTACTCACCCCTACATAACACTGTGTTTGGTCAACGGGACCCAAACAACCGAACTTTGATTTGTTTGATGTCTCCGTGGTTGGACATACAAACTTTATCTAGAGAAAATTATTGACACGATTTGTTCTGATTTTTTCATTTTATTTATTTGAAGAAATGATAAAATATTTATTATAATTAATTTTTACTTTTTAAAAAAGAAAACCTAACCATTTTCTTTGAAGAAAAAGCTTTGAATTTCTACAAGAAGAAAATCTTTCCTTCATATTTAAAACAACATCCATAATGTAGTGTTTTGGAGAATTTTGTTGGCAGGCCCTAACTTAATTTTTTTTAGGGGTTTGGACAAAAGGTTCTAATTATTAGGTGGGAGGACGTTTTTTGGATTAAGGCTAATTAAGTGGAGATGTTATTGGAGCGTCAAAATAAGCTCTCAAGTTTAAAAATATATATTTTAGTCCAACGATTTAAAAAATAAAAATAATAAAATAAAAACTATTATAAATCATTTTTCTCCCATTCATCCTCTTTCCAATCCCGCGTTTTTCTTGGATTGAAGCTCCCAAATCAGCTATTTTCCTCTCTTTCGATCTTAACCCTATTATAGTAGAGCTTTCCTTCTCCTTTTCTCCTCCCGTTACTTCATTTTGAGCTGCCATTGTTGAGGTATGTCATTGTTAAACTCATTAAAGCTTTTGAAAATTCCGAATTGTGTGGTTATTTCTGGGTTTTACGGCTTAGGAATTACTCTTTTTGGATATAGTTTGGTCTGGTAAGCTTTAATTCATGATATAGCTTTTATTTGTGATCTGTAAGTTTTAATTTGTGTTCTTCTAAATTTATCATTTTTGATATTCTGAGTATAGTGTAGACCAATTTAAGTTTATCATGGAGGGTAAAAAGATAACAACTGGTGATTTCGATGGTAACTGGATATGTATTAAAACCGCCTGGAAATGGAACTCTCCACAAAACATCCAACCTGTTGAATTAGATACTTATTACACCTATGATGATTTGTTGAGGAGCATGATTATGTCTTGTAATATAGACCCCGTGTCGACAGAAGTGTCCATTAACTACGTAATTGATGCTCCTAAAAAGGGACTGCCTCTTACCTACATCACAAATGACCATCAAGTCCGTCTATATCTTATGAATTTTGATAAAGATGGTTCCAGACTTAGGTTATATGTAAGTTTGAAGGAGAGGATTATTGAAAGTCCAAATTCATCAGTTGTAGTGAATTCATCAGTTGCAGCGAATTTATCAAGGGAAGCGAATACTGCTGGGTCAGCCTCACCAATCATCGATGAAGATCCTTGCCAACCTCCAATGGACAATGACATTTATGAAGATCCTTGCGAACCTCTAATGGATAACGACTATCATGATAATGTTCATGGAGATGATTTGGAAAATCCAACTTCCAGAAACCATAGCTATGTTGATGGAATAGGTTTTAAGAGTGGCGACACTTTCAAGGACAAACGTACGTTAGTGGAAACACTATCATTAGCTGCCTTGAAGACACGCTTCAATTTCTATGCTTGAAAAAGCAAATCAGACAAATATGTGGCTAGATGTATTAATGATTCTTGCAAGTGGAGACTGTGCGCCAATAAATATGTAACAAGTTCTTGGTTTATTATAACCTTGTACTGTAACGTGCACACATGCAGCATACAACACGTTTCCACTAAGCATTCAAAGGCATCAACTATAGTAATAGCGAGGCACATTATGGGTAAATTTAAAGAAGGCACGGGGATCACTCCCAAACAAATCCAGAAGGAAGTACGTAAATGCTTTGGCTGTGAAATTAGTTATTGAAAGGCCTATCAGGAAGGCTTAATTGGTAAGGAATTGGTAAGGGGGTCAGTGGCTGATGGGTGTTCGAAATTGATTCCTTACAGTTGGATGGTACATACTACAAACTCAGGAAGCAAAACAGACTTACAGCTTGATAATGAGTGGAGATTCTTATATTATTTCTTGGAATTTGAAATGTGGATAAGGGGATTTAAGCACATGATAAAGGTTATAGCAGTTGATGGCACACACTTAAAGTGCAAATATGGAGATATTTTGTTAACTGTTGTGGCACAAGATGTGGAGAACCATATTTTCCCAATTGCCTGTTGTGTGGTTGACTCGGAGTGTGATGCCTCTTGGAATTACTTTTTCAAATAGTTTCTTGAAATTGTACCTAATATCTTAGACCTGTGCATAATATCTTATCAGCACCACAACATTAAGAAGGCAATACGAGAGGTTTACGCTAATGCTCAGCACGGTGTTTGCTCAAGACATCTTTGTGAAAGAATGCACGGGAGGTTCCACAATGGATCTTTCGAGAAGTTCTTTTACAGAGCAACAAAAGTGTATACCGTGGAGGCGTTCAATGATCACTTTTATGAAATTCAGAGTGTTACACCGGATGTAGTTGATTGCCTTAGGAATGAAGTTGGGTTTGATAAATAGAGCAGGGTTTTTTCCCGGGGAACAGATTTGATGTGTTGACGTCAAACATTGTCAAATCATTCAACTCAATATTTGTAATAGAGAGAGTTTCCCATAACTGCTCTTTTTAACTCCATTAATATGAGGCTTATTACCAAATTCAATGAAAGGCGTACCTTAGCAAATAATCTGCTCTTATTAAACAACTGCAGCATGCCTCTTTTTGAGAAAAAGATAATGAAGTGAATGGAAGCGAGCAAAATGGTAGTTGTCATTAGGATAAATGAAAATGACTACACCACGTACGGACACGACGACCATGCAATTGTCAACCTGTCGACTATGTCATGTTCTTGTAGAGTTTTATACGTGGACAAGCCCCCATGCCCATATGCCATAGCAACTCTTAGTAAGAGGTACCTAGATAAATTTGGAGACTCTGTCTATAACCATTGTTCTGCATATTACTTGGAAAATGCATACTACAAAGCATACGAAGGTGATATTGTCCAAATTCCTCATGAAAGTAAGTGAATGATTCCTTCACATATGCAGGGCGCAGAAGTTTCCCCACCAAAATATGTTTCTAAACTAGGTTGAAAGAGTAACAATAAGCGTAAGAAGAGTTGCTTGAAGGAAGAAAGTAGTAATACCAAGAAATCAGCCAAGAGAATAAATAAATGCTGCCTATGCAAACAACCTGAACATAAGAAAATCATTTGTAATATGAATTTGTCACAAAATTCATCACAAGTTGAGTAGTGAATTTGTTGTTTGTCTATTGGTCTATTGTTATTTTGTTTGCTATGGCTGTGGTAAAATGTATATCTTTTGTTGCCATTGTTTAGTTTCTTTTGAAATAATTTTTTTTTCCTTTTAAAACTTTTAGAGTTATATAATATTTATTTTTTAGATTCCTTTTAAAATGTTTTTTTCCCGCATCGAAATAAGACCCACTATATTAGATTTAGCCAATTCGGGTGCGGATGGAGATTCCCCAATAGATTCTATAGTCATTCAAGACAGTGGATTCGCCCCTATTAAGATCCGTTAAGTTGGTGAATACCAATGATAGCTTCAGTCGAGAGAAAGTTGAGACTCAATCGCCACGACCATCTAGTTCACCGGTACTACCAAAAAGTCTCATGCTTACCTTACTGTTATTGATGGTTTTGGAACAGAATTATGCTTCTTGCTAGGCCCTGATGGCAAAACTGGCATTTTGGGGGGAAGAAAGCGGCCCCTTTTTGCAGCAGCGATTCCGGCTTCATGTAGGCGAGTTGCAGCCTGCAATCCAAACTGAGGGCGGGTTTTTGGGGATGGATTTAGGTTTCGGAGGTAGATCAAAAACCTCAGCGAAGGTCACTAAACATGAATAAGATATGAAAGATGTTAGACAGCGGACCACCATGTCTTTCTTGTTCTACTAGCTAAGACCAAATTCTCACATGTCCCTTTAGTTATTACAGCCTTCTTTTTTGATGTCAAAGTCTATTGGTCTATTGTCATTTTATTTTTATATATCTACAGTAAATGTATAACTAGTTTATTTATAATTGTTGTTGGTCTATGTTAAACGTTGTTATTTTGACTTCGCTTTTGGACGAATGCATTCGATCTATACATAAAGTAAAATAAACTGACAATTGATTAAAAAATGAAACGCAGTCAAAAGAAACCACAAATGACCCATTTGGTAATTAAAAATGACACTAAACATAGCAGCATCCTCTTCATCTTTTGATTTCCAATTTTAGCAGCCTTCAGTTCCTTTTTTCCTGAACCCTCTCCATTTCTGCTACCTTCAATTCCTTTTTACTTGATCCCTCTCAGTATACGCTTCCTTCATTTGATCATTAAACCAGTCTCTCGATGCTTCCGTTTCCAAGAAGAGGCTTCTAACTTCTCCCAATGACTCTTCATCTTTGTGAAGTATGTGCAGTAAATTGAATTTCTCCTCTCCAATGAATGGAGTATCATCATCAACCCAATCGAAAATAACCACAACTACCATCTTCTTTCTGCACAAATCAAAATAAAATAATTAGTAGTGTATCAAGTTAAAACAGATGTAAGCAAATTAAATACTAACATTTCCCTTCGTACAGCCATAAAACTCTCTTCCAGGATTTTGTGGTGTCTTTAAAATCCTAATGGAAGCTAAATCACCACACCTGCATATTTCCTTTTGTGTAGCATATGTGTTAGACAATGAATTATGTGACATTTTAGTAATTAATTAACGATGCTTCTAATAATATTCACTGGCGTTATTTACTCTTTGGTGAAAACCCTAGGAATGGGGGTATTTATAATGGAAATATTATTGTTATTTGGATGTTGGGTTTGGAAAAGTTACCGCTGGAGTTATGTGCGAGTTCTGAATGTTTAGTTTATAATGCACCTATAAATTATTAGTAGAATAAACAATGTGACACGTGTTTTGAGAGTTCTGAATGTTTAGTTTATAATTCACCTATAAAATATTAGTAGAATATACAACGTGACATGTGTTTTGCGAGTTCTAAACGTTTAGTTTATAATTCACCTACAAAATATTAGTAAAATATACAACGTGACACGTGTTTTGTGAGTTCTAAACGTTTAGTTTATAATTCACCTATAAAATATTAGTAGAATATACAATGTGACACGTATTTTTTCAACCAAAAATATTTATCAAATAAGAATTGAACTAATTTTAAAATTTTAAGCTTATATTTTTTAGTGTAGTCATCATGCAATTAGTGAAACAATATTATAATGATCTAAACAATGACACTAATTGAGTAATGCTAATAATATGCTAGTGAAAGTCTTTGGTTGTGATAATCATATGTAACAACTATAAATTAGCGACATAACTATATGTGAACATTATATATATTTTCATTGATATTGGTGTTTATATTAATATGACGTTTGATATTGATATTTTCATTGATATTGGTTGTGATGATCATATATACAACTTTAAATTGGTGACAAACTATAATTTTTCCATTTAATGTGCATATTTTTTCCATTTAATGTGCATATTTTTTCCATTTTGTGATGATCATATGTAATAACTATAAATTGGTGACATAACTATACGTCAACATCATATATATTTTCATTGATATTGGTGTTGATATTAATATAAAACTTGAAATTGATATTTTCATTGATATTGGTTGTGATGATCATATATAACAACTTTAAATTGGTGACATAACTGTAATTACCCATTTAATATAACAACTTCAAACACATTTAGTAGAAGATACAATTCTATCTAGTGTATATGTGTGGCAGTTAACGATGCATAGTAATCATTTTTGCATTAATATTGGTGTTTATATTAATATGACGTAATATATTCATTAATTACCCTTTTAAATGCCAACCAACATAATTTTTAAGAATTAATACGTATTTTTCCGTTTTTCAACAACGGTTAGTAAAATATAACATAAGGTCTAGCGTCTATGCGCGGAACTTTAAGTTATCAGTGCCTTTTTCACCATTTTTCAACAACGCTTAGTATAAGATAAAATAATGTCTTGTGTCTATGCATGGAACTTCAAGTTATCAGTGCCTTTTACCCATTTTTCAACAACACTTAGTAGAATATACAATAAGGTTTAGTGTCTATGCGCGTAACTTTAAGTTATCAGTTTTTTTTTTCATTTTTCAACAACGCTTAGTAGAAGATAAAATATGATCTAGTGTCTATGCGCGGAACTTTAAGTTATCGATGCCTTATTCCCCATTTTTAACAATGCTTAGTAGAATATAACATAAGGTCTATTTTCTATGCGCGGAACTTTAAATTATCAGTTTGTTTTCCCCCATTTTTTAACAATTCTTAGTAGAAGATAAAATAAGATCTAGTATCTATGCGCAAAGTTTTAAGTTATTAGTGCTTTTTTCCCCATTTTTCAATAACACTTAGTATAAAAATATACTTGAAAGAAGTGAATACCCATAAAATAAGACGTTATCTTAATAATTATATATGGTGATATATAGGGTGATTTACATGGCATTCAAACAAAACAACAAAAACAACAAAACAACATCCTTTTCAAATGCCATGCAATAACAAAAACAAAAGAGAAGTAGGAATCACAATTATTGGAGATTGTTGGGGGGAGCTTGAGGGAAATGTGGTGGTGAAGGAGGGGGAGTGAAGTAGTCTTCCATCACCTCTCCACACTCAGCGAGGAGTTCAGTGAGAATCCTATTGATTATCTGACGATGTCGTCGGTTCTCTTCTATCTCCGTTACAACAATATGACGGATATTCCACAACTCATCTTGAAGGCGATCAACATGGTTTCTGAGCCGTGTGATACTACCGCTAATTATGGATACTTCCCATAGTAGACTGTCCACACAAGGGTCACGATTTTGTGCGGGGTGGTGGTGGTTAACATGGCCATTTGGAAGGCCACTAAGAAACTTTTGGGGTGCTGCCATTTTTGGTATTTGAGCGTTTAGAATACTTTTGATTAAGTAGTTATGAACTCTCTTACAAGATGGATGGGTTTATTTATAGGGAGTAAAATTTATTGTATTCCCTTACAAGATGGAGAGGTTTATTTATAGAGAGTAAAATATATTGTCTTTTCCACTTCTCATCATACATTTAATACGAACATTCATTACCCTAATTAGTGATTGAAAAGCCACACTAGGAAGTATCACATAAGTGTAATCATGAAGAATATTGCGGAAAATATATAGACAGAATCCATATACATGTACGTGTCTGTCGATGCATTTTCCAAGTTTTGCGTCTACACTCAATGTATATCCACTTGTGGGATTTAGGTATGTTTTTTGTTTCTTGTATTGGAGTACACGCAATTTATAATAGATGCAACTAAAAAATCATTTATTTGGACATGTATAACTTATTCTAAAATTAAATTGACAGTAATGAAAGCAACAACAAAATTAATACATAACATCAAAACACAATTAATCGATCCAAACATTTACAAACAAAGATAATATTATAAATTATATTACAATATTATAAATTATATTATATCCTGATGCATTTTTTAAACTCATCAATTGATTTTTCAATTGCTGCCACTCTATCTAGAATGACATTCGTCCCCCGACCACGCTCCATGCAAAATCCACTACCTCCAGAAGTCACAGGATCCCGCTCTACTATACGTCATTGGCAAGGCTCTACTGGCCTATTGATCCATGTCGCATCAGCAATCTCCTCCCTTAATGCATCTATTTCTTCATCCACGTGTACTTTGTTTCTTCATTGGCGGGGCTCTACTGGCCTATTGATCCATGTCACATCAGTAATTTCCTCCCTTGATGCATTTATTCCTTCATCCACCTTCTAATCGTCATAAGGCACAAAATTTCTTATGTGGTCCTCCTCCATCTCACCAATAGTTGGGCAAAGAAAAGGACGCACCCTTTTAAGTTCAACAAACAAACAACAAGATCAATTCATAAAATAAGTAGTTTATAATGTATCAGTTTTGACATTCTAATAGACTTAAGTTAAAACTTTCTACCTCTTCAACATGTATTTCCTTTTAGTTTATAATGTACCAGTTTTGACATTCTAATAGACTTAAGTTCAAATTGTTACCTCTTTAGCAAGTATTTTCTTTTGGAATGGATCAGGTTCATATTGGCATGAAGTGCACCATGTCAGCATCCTTGGAGTTAGAAAAGGAACAACCCCTGATTTGGCACTATGATATCCAACAATGGGGATTGCTTTATATGCCCATGCATGTAATGGAATGCAACACATAATAGGGTCAACTGAATACCAATGGTTTATAATAAAATGATATTGGTATGAATAACATACGATCAATACCCAAGAGAATCCATAAAGACAGTAAGTTGGTCTTGTAGTGGGATCGTTATTGAACTGAATAAACAATTTGAACATTTCCACCATGTTCAAGTAATCCAAATTCAGATCAAAGCATATCTTTCCCCAAAGATATTTTTTAAAGCGCGGTAACGATTCAACCAAGCTTATCCATCTCATCTAAACTATTTTAGAATTGTCATGTGCCAATATA
The DNA here is from genome assembly GCA_029783415.1 of Anisodus acutangulus. Classification (NCBI taxonomy): domain Eukaryota; kingdom Viridiplantae; phylum Streptophyta; class Magnoliopsida; order Solanales; family Solanaceae; genus Anisodus; species Anisodus acutangulus. The sequence goes on from CM056498.1 coordinate 17,781,165, forward strand.
ATACAGTGAACAAACTATAGCAAGGAAACCTTATTTGGACAATGTTTCAATTCTAGGCTCTTCAAGAGCTTATCCTGCATAATACCTGATTTAATTTTTATCATGTCCACTTCTTATGGACCTTATTCGACTCATTTCCTCTAGGGCCACAATTCAACCCAGTAACCAATGCAAACTCCATCAGCCCAAAACAACATGGCATATCATCAATCAAAAACCACATCTTATGCTTCTTATTTCGATTGGTAATTTGCCGTAGAAGAAGCAAATGAACAAACTTTCCACTAAATCTATCCCAGTCTGAGGACAGGTCCAAGAAGTGGCCAAAACAAGTTCTACGAAATAGATTTAGAATTTTATGCTTTCTCAATAGAACTTAAAGTCAAATCACAACTTCATACTAGACCTTACTATGATCCTGGCTGGGAAATCAACGCCTTCCAAAAGACATGAGTTCAATCCGAGCCTTTCCAGCTTTTCTACGGTGATAGACTTGAACTTTTCAAGAACATATACACGATCACTATTGTCCTCCTCATCTTCTAAAGCCTCGCATTCGAGACATTCCTCTTCTCCAAGACCACAATTGACTACTTTTCCTTCTTCAAATTCAAATTCATCAATATCTTTGAGAAGCTTATCAAGAGACGGAGAGTCTACCTCTTCTTCATCTCATCTATGAATTAACTCATCTGGTTCTTCGTCTCATCTATTAATTAACTCATCTGTTTTTTATCTCATCTATTAATTAAATTATTTTGTTCTTCATATAGTCTATTAATTAACTCATCTGGTTCATTTCGTTTATTAATTAACTCATCTGCTTCTTCATATCGTCTATCAATTAACTCCTCTTGTTATTTCTTTCATCCATTAATGTTATTCTTTGATTGTTTCTTTGCTCTACTAATTAACTTCTTTGGGGATTCAACTTCACCTACGTCGGGATCTAGGTCAATAACCTCATTTCTTAACCTTTTTTTAGATGAAGAAGGCATGTAGTAAACTCTCCAAAGTGATCCAGTTTGTCTTCTTGTCATCACCATGACTATAAATTCTAAAGAATCAATAAATAAGACACGCAAAACACAATGGAACTCAACAAGAAAACATGATAAAAATAATTAGGATTTGGCAATGACTGTAAATCGGAATCAACAAATAATCAATATCAACTAATTAGGGCTCCACAGTGATTGTAAACTTAAAATATCACAAAATAATACATTAAAATACCATTTTGAACTCGAAAGAAATCAAAATAGGAAAAAATTAGGGCTTCTGAAACTTGCAACTGTTCTTCAGCTAAAATCCTCAAATCTTGGCTCTAGAAATAGCTTTTTGGCTCCCAAAACTGCCTTCAGATATGTTTTTTTGAGATGGATGGAGCTGTGGGAGAAGAAGGAATCTGAATGATCATTGGTGGAGTTGGAGGAAAAAGGAACGATGAAGAAAATGGAAAGAAAAAAGGCATGTTTTGAAAGTTTAAAACTTAACCCAGAAGTTTTTAAAAATATACAAAGGCCCCCGCATGTTTACTAATCACCTCATTAGTAATTGCTTGGGCAAAAATAAATGAAAGAAAAGCGGGGCCCTGCCACTTAAACTTTTGGGGTCTTGCCAACTTAATCATCCTAGTGTTTTAAGGTTAAAGAGTGTAACGATACGTTTGGTCGTTTTTAGCTAAAAATATTTATTTAACCAAATTACCCTTTGCGTAGACTCTATGTGGGGATTTGTAACGCGCGGGGATGGCTAGCACGGATCCGGAGGTACTTTTATATGATTTTTAAAAGAAAAACCCAAAATGAATAGTTTAGAAATGATAGGTTGACCCAAAGTTGACTTTTAGATATATGGGTTCATTTTCGGGTTCCGTCGCTTCTAGTAATTTCGGAGAATCATTTATGACTTAGTCCAGTCATTGGTTCGCTTTCTGAGAAATTCAGATGTATTTTATGACTCTTTTTGTAAATTTGTTAAATTTAGATGTTTTGGATGATTTTGTAGAAAAGTATATTTTAGCTCGGTCGTATGAGAAATCCGACTTTGTGAGCGAGTTTGTAGCATCATTTACCTTGGGGTAGCATATTTGGTTTGTATTCAAGGGTCTCGGGAGTGTTTCGGGTATTTGGTAGAGAATTGGCTAAGTTTCCTAGTTGTTGATTTCTTGTGTGCCGCATCAGCGGGCCTATGGCCGGTTCTGCAGGTCCGCCTCTGCGGAGGTTGGCTCGCAGAGGCGAGCCTTGTTATGATTGTTGTTTCTGCTTCTGTGGATCATGATACGTAGAGGCAACCCGACTCTGCGGTGTACTTTTCGCTCCTGCGCCCATTCAGAACTTAAGTTGGGCCTCTTCGGCGGTGTATTTTCCGCCTGAGCAATCCTCCTTGGCGGTATCGATTTTCGCCGAGGCGGAATCACTATTTCCAGAACCTAATTTAATGTCCCAAATGAAATCACTTTTCCCAAAATATTTTCTTGGGATTAGAGCTCAGTAGAGATGGGATTCTTGTGTCTTCCATCATCATCCTTCTTGGAGGTAAGGTTTTTCATCCCTTTTTATTTATTAATCATTATTTGAGTCCTCTAATCTTAGTGTACCTCTTAATTTGGGAAGAATGTGACATATATTTCCACGCTAGAATAAGAGGTTATAAATCTCTATTTAGAGGTTGATTAATGATTATATTGTGGTATTATTGTAACCTAGTGTTTGGTAATGATAGAAGATGATATTGTGATGATTAATTTGATGTTGGAAACCATTTTGAAATTGGAGAAAATTTAGAGTTTGCAATTGGGGCTTTTGCATGATCATGAAATTGAGGGTCCAAACGTGATTAGTTTTCAAATTAACTTAAGGATATGATTCTATAGTGTATTATCATGACCGCCCGCTATAACTGCGGGGGTGTGTTAGACAGAGCAATATACATGTGATATACACTGAATATATATCACATGTATATTGCGGAATTTGGCAGTCCAAAGAGTAAAGAAACCAAAGACGCAAAGACGCCCGGTTGGGCCTCTCGGCCAAAGACGCAAAGACGCCTGGGCCTCTCGGCAATTTCAAAGAGTAAAGAATTTCAAAGACGCAACAGTGGACAAAATCTTGTATATTAAGGAAAGTATATTGTGTGTATATTGTAGTAAATTTATTACCATAATTAGTGTTATACACTTATCATAATTGAATAGTTAGAATTATGGTAGAATAAGGTTTTAGGAATATGATTCTCCTATTTTGTAACTTGTATATATATCTATTCAATCAATGAAAATAATCAAGGGGATTATTTCTTTCACGCCCGAAAAAAGTCGTGACAAAGAGAGAATTTATATCCTCTTGCATATTAATAGAGTGTTCATGTCTTTATGAATATAGGTTAAGTATGTGGAAAGTATGCACAACAGAAGTATTGAAGAAATATACTGCTTACATGAATAATAGACAATACATACGATCACCTAGAATATACAAACATGCTAAAATGTAACTTGAAATAAACCTCTCGAAGTCTTCCTACATGTTGGACTCCAGTATATAGGAACGTTTTTCCTGTCAAAAATCTAGATAAAATGATTTTCTTTTCTTCTCTACTAAAAACAAGATTCTGAGTCTTAGTAAAATATGGGCACAACAGAGATCACCATAATTAATTTCTGAGGCTCCCTATTTTAAAAGTTGCTTGTGTCATTATTAAGTGCAAGTTAGAGCTTCTACTGTCTTTGGTAACAAAGTCGCACGCCGGTGCTAAAAGTATATACAGTTGTAACAGTAGAAATAGAAATTGTAGAAACATCTCTTGCAATTATAGAAATAACTGGATAATTTTTACTTTCATCTTTACACCAAAATCAAGATATTTAAAGTTTTAGTCAACTACAAATAATCTATCACGTACTTCTCAAGATCATTTTATTTTTATCATTGTCTTCTTCTTGCAAATATTTTTATCATCGTGAGACATATCTCGTCACAATCATTTTCACTCATCATACCAAATTGACCTCCCAAATTCTCATGGAAGTTTCAAAAAAAATCTTTGTAATGATTATACAAAGGAGAGAAAGTAGCCATTGCTCCGTCTGACTTCACATTTCATCATAAGATTCGTAAAAGATGAACCTCACATATTTCATCTCATATTGAGAATTAACACAACAACGATAAATAATATGTTAAACAGAGCAATATACATGTGATATACACTGAATATACAGCAGTGTATATCACATATATATCACAGAATTGGGCCTCGCAGTAGGCTGTCTCGGCCAGACCAAGAATTGGGCCTCTCGGCCTCTCGGCCAGTGGGCCTCTCTCGGCCAGATTTCTCTAGGTGTATATATGGTATATATTTGTAGTATATTGTAATAAAAAGGATACCTTAATTAGTGGTATACACCTACCATAATTGTATAGTTAGAGTTATGGCAGAATAAGGATTTAGATGTAGAATAGGAAAAGGATTTGTAGTATTATGGAAAGATGTAATTTGTATATATACCTATCCAATCAATGAAAATAATCAAGGGGATTATTTCTTTCATGGTATCAAGAGACTAGGTCTACACAAAAGTTTTCTCTCAAACTTTTCCTTGTGGCCGAGAACCCCCCCCCCCTCGGGTTTTCTCTCCAAACATTTTGTCTTCCGCTCTCAAAAACCTCTCTTAAATTTAACCTCCTTCCTTGTTCTTTCAAATATGTCTAAGAACAATTTTCACCCTGCCCTCACGGTTTCCAATATCAAGCTCAGTGTCCCTATTGTCCTTGAGATGGAAAACGTTCAATATGCAACGTGGGCGGAGTTGTTTAAAATTCACGCTATCTCTTATCAAGTTCTTCATCACATCATTCCTCCCGCTAGACCCCTTCCTGCGGAGGATCCTGAGGTATGGATTACACTTGATGCTACCGTTCTTCGGTGGATATACGCCACTATTTCAGTGGACCTTCTACAGACGATAATGGAGCCCGATACCACGGCTATGGCTGCATGGAATAGATTGCGTGACATATTCCAACACAACCAACATTCCCGTATCGTCACACTCGAGCAGGAATTCTCTCTCGTTCGAATGGATGTATTTCCGAACATTTTTGCATATTGCAAGAAACTAAAGGAATTGGCGGATCAACTCCGTAATGTTGGTGCACCAGTAACAAATAATCGTCTAGTTCTACAGTTGGTTGCCGGGCTTTCGGAGGCCTATAATGGTGTTGGAACTCTCCTTCGCCAAAGCAACCCTCTTCCCGACTTTCATCAAGCCCGCTCCATGCTGACGTTGGAAGAAGCCGGTTTGGCTAAAAAGGCGGCTACCGGAGCAAGCCCAGTTGTCATGGTGGCATCCTCTCCTAGTTCTTCGGGTTTTGTTAATAATTCGGGCCAAAACCATAATAATGGTGGCGGCAAGAATAATCGCAAAGTAACAAAACCGCGAGGGCAAACGAGGCGATTCGTGGCGGTTCGGTGAGCAACAAACAGCGGTGGGTCCCATCCAGGTAATGGGCCACCACCACCATGGGCCCAAAGAATGGGCCATTGGTAGTGGAACCCGCACCCTCCAGCCCACGCTTCCGGCCAGCTGGCCGCCAACAGCCCAGGCCCAACGCCAGCGGTGGCGGCCCATCGCCGATGGCCCAACAAGAATGTATCCAGACTCACGCCCAAAGAAGATCACGGAATGGCGTCCTTGGGCCCCGTCCTCCGCAAGCCCATCATGCAGCGGGCCCCACTCAGACCGATATCGAGGTCGCGATGCACACGTTGGGATTGTCCCAACCGGACCTAAATTGGTACATGGACACCGGGGCCACTACTCACATGACTTCTGAATCAGGTACTCTCTCATCTTATTCCAATTTGAGCATCCCTCGGGGGATAATTGTTGGTAATGGCAGTTCTATTCCAATTCTAGGGTATGGTCAGAAAACATTGTCTCCTCCTAATCCACCACTCCTCTTAAAAAATACTTTACAAATGACAATTATGTTTCTGTTGAATTTGATCCTTTCGGTTTCTCTGTAAAGGATTTCAAGACGGGGAGTCATCTCATGAGGTGTGATAGTAGGGGGGATATGTATCCTATCATGCCTGGTTTCAGTCCATCGAGTCCAGCCTTGCCATCAGCTTTTGCAGCCATCTCTCCCTCTATGTGGCATGCTCGTCTGGGTCATCCGGGATCTTCTATTTTATCAGCTTTAGATAAAAATAGCTTTATTTCTTGTAAGGGTACAAGTCGTACTCCAATTTGTCAGTCTTGTTCATTAGGAAATATTGTTAAGTTGCCATTTGTAGACTCCAATTCTCATACTTCTATGCCATTTTACATTATTCATAGCAACTTATGGACATCTCCTGTTCTTAGTTCAATGGGTCATCGATATTATGTTCTCTTTTTAGATGATTATTCTAGATTTTTGTGGACGTTTCCAATTGCGAATAAATCACAAGTGTTTTCCGTCTTCATAAAATTTAGAGCGTTCATTCGTACTCAATTCGAAAGAGAAATAAAAAATATTCAATGTGATAATGGGAAAGAGTATGACAATAGGGAGTTTCGAGATTTTTGTGCTACTCATGGGATAAATTTTCATTTTTCATGTCCTCATACATCTTCACAAAATGGGAAAGCCGAACGCAAAATTCGTTCCATAAATAACATTGTCCGAACTCTCCTCATACATGCCTCCATACCTCCATATTTTTGGCATCATGCTCTACAAATGGCCACTTACCTTCTAAACATAATTCCGTCTAAAGGTCTGACATACTCTTCCCCCCTCAAAATCCTATATAATAAGAACCCTTCTTATTCTCACCTTCGGATTTTTGGGTGCTTGTGTTATCCGTTATTCCCATCCACCACAATTAACAAACTTCAGGCTCGGTCTACCCCGTGTGTGTTTTTGGGTTATCCGTCAAATCATCGTGGTTATAAGTATTTTGATTTATCCTCCAAGAAAATCATAATCAATCGCCATGTCATTTTTGATGAAACTCAATTCCCATTTACGAAAGTTCATACTCCCGAACCTAAGTCATATAATTTTTTGGATGACCAAATATCCCCATATATTATTCAGAATTTTTCGGACATCTCCCGTACCCAAAATCCTCCAATGGCCCATCGCCCACTGGACCAACAAGATCGCCACACTCACGTAATCCACCACCGAATAGTTCCAAAGAATCGGGCTCGCCACCCACCTCGAACCGCTCCGAATCTGAGTCTAATTTGTACCATTTTGGGCCAAGAAAGCCCATCACGTCGGCCGCCACCCGTCCCGAGCCCAGCAAATTCCCAAAATTTCATCAATTCTTCCTCGAGTCATAGACCGGTCACTCGTAGTCAACGGGGTATTTTTACACCTAAAAGACATTTTAATTTACATTCTGATGTCTCTAAATCCCTCTTGCCCCGCAATCATGTGTCCGCATTAAATGACCCTAATTGGAAAATTGTTATGACTGATGAATATAATGCTCTTATTGATAATAAGACGTGGGAGTTGGTGCCCCGTCCATATGGTATTAATATTATCAGGTCTATGTGGATTTTTGCTCATAAGGAGAATTCAGATGGGTCATTTGCTCGACATAAGGCGCGACTTGTTGGTGATGGTAAGACTCAGCAGGATGGTATTGATTGTGGTGAGACGTTTAGTCCGGTGGTCAAACCGGCTACCATTCGCACTGTGCTTAGCTTGGCTCTTTCAAAAACTTGGCCAATTCATCAATTGGATGTCAATAATGCTTTTCTACATGGTGATCTCAAGGAAACAGTCTATATGCATCAGCCGTTGGGTTTCAGGGATCCCAACCGCCCTCATCATGTCTGTTTGTTGAAGAAATCACTATATGGGCTTAAGCAATCTCCACGGGCCTGGTATACAATATTTGCTGATTTTGCTTCGACTATTGGATTCACTCACAGCCGGTCAGATAATTCCTTGTTCATCTACCGCCGTGGTTCTGCTTTGTCCTACATTCTGTTGTATGTGGATGATATCATCTTGACCGCCTCTTCCGATGCCTTGCGCCAATCTATCATGACCATGCTCAGTTCTGAGTTTGCTATGAAGGACTTGGGGCCGTTGAGTTACTTTTTGGGGATTGCCGTCAAGCGTCATTCAGGTGGCTTGTTTCTATCTCAACGGAAGTATGCTGCTGAGATCATCGAGATGGCGGGGATGTCATCCTGTAAGTCCACTTCCACACCGGTTGATGCAAACCCAAAGCTGAGTGCCGCAGCAGGTGCACCATACGAGGACCCGACCCGCTATCGCAGTCTTGCAAGGGCCCTCCAGTATCTTACCTTTACCAGACCGGATATTACATATGCGGTTCAGCAGGTGTGTTTATTCATGCATGATCCCAGGGTTGGGCACATGAATGCAATCAAACGCATCATTCGGTATCTTCAGGGGACACTGGACTATGGGTTGCACTTGTATCCTTCATCTACATCCACACTTGTCTCTTACACGGATGCTGATTGGGGTGGTTGTCCCGACAACAGACGGTCAACTTTTGGCTAATGTATGTTCCTTGGCAACAACTTGGTCTCATGGTCGGCAAAACGTCAAGCAACTCTGTCACACTCCAGTGCAGAGGCAGAATATCGAGGGGTAGCGAATGTGGTCTCCGAGTCCTGTTGGCTACGTAATTTGCTTTTGGAGCTTCATTGTCCCATTCAGAAGACAACCTTGGTCTATTGCGATAACATTAGTGCCATCTACCTCTCAGGTAACCCCGTTCAACACCAACGCACCAAGCATATCGAAATGGACATTCACTTTGTCCGGGAAAAGGTTGCAAAGGGTCAAGTTCGCGTATGCCATGTCCGTCTCGTTATCAAATTACAGACATCTTTACAAAGGGTCTACCAGCGGTTCTCTTTGAAGATTTTAGGGACAGTCTCAACTTTCGAAAACCGCCCGCTATGACTGTGGGGGTGTGTTAAACAGAGCAATATACATGTGATATACACTGAATATACAGCAGTGTATATCACATATATATCACAGAATTGGGCCTCGCAGTAGGCTGTCTCGGCCAGACCAAGAATTGGGCCTCTCGGCCTCTCGGCCAGTGGGCCTCTCTCGGCCAGATTTCTCTAGGTGTATATATGGTATATATTTGTAGTATATTGTAATAAAAAGGATACCTTAATTAGTGGTATACACCTACCATAATTGTATAGTTAGAGTTATGGTAGAATAAGGATTTAGATGTAGAATAGGAAAATGATTTGTAGTATTATGGAAAGATGTAACTTGTATATATACTTATTCAATCAATGAAAATAATCAAGGGGATTATTTCTTTCATAATAACATATTCATATTCTCAAAATCGTCCCAATATTAATTGAACTAGACTTTCATCTTAATAGTCTTATCAATCAAACTAAGCTATCACGATAAGAACTTTTTATAATAAATTAAGAAGAGTAACACACAAATACCACTTTGTATGTCATATACTTCTTAGTGTATTATGTATGCATATACACACATTATATACCACTTTATATATATCGATATACTTCTTGTTGTGCCGTATATATATACCACCTAGTATACACCAACATACCTCCTCTTATACCTTATACAATACCGCTTGATATACCATATATACCGTTACATACCATACATACTTTCTAATTTCCATAAACTATTTTCATCACCCTTTTTACCTTATTAGATTTAAGGCCAAAGATATAGATGCCCCTTAAACTTTACACTATTTTTCATTTATACCTTAACTAAAGTTTGTTTCTATTAACCACTTAAACTCCATACGAAATGTGCATATTCAACACAAATTTAACAATACCAAATAGAAATTGATGTGTTAAAGTCTCTCTTTTGAAGTGTCAGGCTAGACGAATAAATATTTCCATGTCAGCCAAAAAAAAAAGAAGAGAAATAAAATAAAATTTAAAAAAGAAAGAGAGCAGGAAAAAAAATTAAGAAAACAAAAGTAGATGATTGTCGGGAATCCATAACCGGCACACCGGCAGAAAGGTGTACCTCTTTTTTATAAATCAAATATGAAGAAAAAAGTGGTTATGGTGGTGCCCTCTCAGATCAAGGAAGAGGAGGTGGTGGAAGCGAAGAAGGTGGCGGTGCAGATATTCTCCAAAGTAAATTTATCTTTTATTGGTGTAAATTAATTTAAAACTACAAGAAATTAAAAAGACATCATTTTTAATTACAAACATCTCAACTATATTTTCTTGGAGCAGAAGAGGTTTAATGGGTGGCATTGACAATGGCAGGAGAAAGTACTGTAAGAGGAAAGGAGAGGTTAGGGAGAGAGAAAAAATAAAAATATATAGTAATTCTCTTAACTTTTCACGCACTCAAAGAAGGTGTATTACACTTGCTATGCCACTTCAGCAGTTTGTGTCTAATGGCACACTTTATGTTTAGATGAAGGGTTCATTTATTTACATTTAATAAAACGTTTAAATTTTAATCATTCAATTTGTTTTTAAGATATGAATCTTTATCATTCAGATTTAATCTATTAAATTTATTTATTTTATTTTTTTATGATGCCTCTTAATGGGTCTGAATGAATCAGATCTGTAATAGAGTCTTAATATCATTCAGACCCATTTAAAATAATTTGTTTTTCACAAAACCTTTCACAACTTCTCTTCTCAACAAAATTTTCACGCCTCTAGCTATTATTTCTCAACCAAATATTAGAACTCTTGTTGCCATAAATATTAATAAATTAACTGTAACAACAAAAACAATTTTTAAAATTTTTTTGAATCTATCAAAAATTTTGCTTGAAATCTTATGTATCTTTACCTAGTTCATGATCTATTTTGCATTAGAAATATTAAATATGAGTTAATCCATCTTCTCAATAAAATTCTTACCTTCATTTCTCAATCTTTGAAAGATCGCAGTGACTCTATAATTTAATGAATCTTGAGACAATAACAAGAAATTGAAGAAAAAAAACTTGATACCTACATAATCCTCTAACCAAATTTGAAACTAAATACATAATGTCAAGCTTCAAGAAACAACAGAGAACGCTAAGAAATTATGTCATGCATAGAAAAGCTTCCTCCTTTTTATCTTATTTTAACAAAGTTTCTTACTAGAAAACATCTTGTAAGATTCAACCACAACTCTTTTTGAATCACTTTCAGTTGATAGATAAAGGTTTACCATCTCAATAATAATCACAAATTCTTAAAAAATTCATGTTACTTTGTTATAATAATTCTTTATATTGATGCATAAATTTTATTTACATTCCAGATAGTTCAAATTTTATCTTTATAGAAAACAAAAAATGAGATAGTTCGAAATTTTAATCAAATATAGATATTCCAAATATTATTTTTTATCAAAAAATAAATTTATTTTACAGAAATGAGATTTTTATAATATTTTATAAATATTATGGTTAAATCCATATGCACATTCAGATATTGAAAACAAACAGTCTTAATCATTCAGTATTCAGATAAAGACAACATCTCAATATTCAGATGTATATTCAGATTCAGACATTTAGATCTTAATGTGCATCTTAATATTCAGATGTGTATTTAGATTCAGAAGTATTAATCTTAATGAAAATAAATGAGGCCGAAGTGTTCAATAGGAACACACCTTAATTAAGGTGTCTAAATGGAAAATAGTGTCAAGTTTAATTGGTCGTATATGTATTTGGCCTAGATTTAACTACTTCATTTTCACATTTCATTCAAAATCAAGTAAAAATTAAAATAGATAATCCCCATCTAGTGCGATTAAATTAAATTTAAGGATTATTTTCGAATAGGCTCTAAAGAATGTCTAGCACCTTCCCCTCAGAGTAAATACAATTCTTACCTAGAATCTCACACGTTCCGCGGACTAAAATAGAATAACGTAGCAATATACTTAGGTTTCTTAATATATCCTTAGAAGTTAGGTGGCGAATCTAAACCCTTTAAGATCAGGTAGAAAATCCGAATGTTGCAAACATATTTGACCAATTCAAAATAGAGCGCAACAATTATGTGAGCTTATTTTGTTGTTTGTCGTCCTCTGATTCAACTGAAATTACTCCTGCAAGTATTACTGCCAACTTCAATTCATTCCTATGTTAAATGACACTAACTTCAAATCATGGCAAGAGAACCTCAATATAGTGCTCATATTCATTAATCTCGACCTTGCGTAAGGGTTGATTCTCCATCACCTCTTACATATAAAAGTACCTCCGATGAGAAGAGGAAGATGAAAAGGTGGAAGAGATCAAATCGCATATATATGATGATCATGAAGAAGACCATTGTAGAGACATTCAGGGGCACTTTGTTCGACATGGTTAAGACGACTAAAAAATATATGACAGAATTGAAAAGGTATTTGTCAAGAATGAAAAGACGGATATTAGTACACTCTTGACAAGCTTGATTTCAATGAGGTATTGAAAAAAATATAGCATTAGGGAGTACATTATGCAGATGTCTTATCTGGCTTCTATTTGATTTTGATATCCCTTTCACCGCAATTTAATCAGTTTATGGTGAGCTATAATTTAAAAAAAAACACTTGATTTCTGAATGAGTTCATCTCACACTGTGTTTAGGAAAATGATAGATTGAAGAATGAAAAGACGGAAAGTGCTCACTTAGCTATTGTACCAATGGACAAAAGGAGACACAAGAATAGAAAGAATAAGAAAGTTACAGATACGACAACACTGAAAAACACCACAAGGAACAAAGCTTCAGGTCATAAGAAGAAGGACTGCACAACTATCACACATGACGTGCAAAGAAAGGTAAACTTCTTATAAAGCATAGAATTCGTTTTGACTATTTTTTTGATATACTGAATTTAAGTTGATTTCATATTTGTTTACAAGCCAATTGCAAACAAATATCAAGTCTATCATATCTTGCATAAGACTACCAAATATACATGACATAAAAAACTTTACTTATTTGCTTATCTTATTTTGAAGTATTTGGGCACCATCTAAGTATACTACGCATTAGTTTTCTTGATTGGAGTTTTGACAGGGTCACAATTTTACAAGTTAAATCATTTAATTATAATTTCTTTAAATATTTTTTTTTAAATCTTTACTTTGAGAATATATCGATCTTCACTCATATCTTCATCTCCAGGTGAGACGACAACAAGACCTTTACCCCGTTTACATTCTCCAAATCATTTTTCAGCTATTAACATCATCAACATATCACAATATAATTATAAAGCTACTCTTTTATCTTTTACTATATTATTTGATTTTGTCTATTAATACATTTGGTTTCTATGAATATTTTACATTATATATTTGTCTTTATATTTTTGGCCTTAAAACTTTTACCTTTTGTGTATTAACAAAATTTATCCAAAGCGACAAGGGCAATAGAGTCTTTTGAAGATAAAAAGAGGTGCACCTTGTCTCTGTGTGGGGTAGCAACAAACATTGGGTTGTGCCAAGACCATTCTCATTCATAATTCAACATCCTTCTCTATCTCCGAAACGATTATCGAACCAGTCGACGATCAAGTTGCACAATCATTATGCTTTGAAAAATAATCTCTGTTTGCTAAAATATCAGCCCTATATTTATCCGATTTAATATTAATTAATTCCTGCTCGATTAGGTCTATATCTAACCTAATTTGGACATGATGTACTTAATGAAGGTAATTTGAGAACAAGATGAGTCAGGTATTTGAAGGATATGAACGACAATGTTGCGAGCTTTCAGCTAACTTAACGAAGAAATGCACATCAGCTAGTCTCCTTGATGGAGGTAAGTAACAACGATAGCCTTTTTTCTCAAACGTTTATGAATGATTGTTTTTATTCCTTGACATAAAATATCATACTGAAAGATCTTGAGTGGAATAGATGCAGTGGATTCATACAGATGAAACCACCCGAGTTGGGATTGCGACATAAAAAGAATATTAAAATATATTGAACTGAATGGATGCAGAGGATTCATATAGCTGAATCGACATAGTTGTGATTGATACATAAGAAGAATATTGAAAAGAAAAGATTAAGTGGCTTTGCTCTCTCTTTGCCGGATTACAGGATGTGTTTGTACGACCAACTTTAAATAAACGATGAAATGTCAATTGGTGGCTAAAACTTGAGCTAATGTCGGTGGTGTTGTATAGTTGAATTGGCTAATTGATTAACTTTCTCATGGTGAATTACTTTTTTCCTGGTAGTGAATTCTGATATGTTTTGCTTTGGCATGCATGGAATTTTAGATAATTGACTAATCGGGGTGATGATGAAAAGGGTCGCTAACTGTGGCACCTCAGTTAATATAAAAGGAAAAATATGTATCCTCTGTTTCAGATTTTGTCCAACATGCTTTGACTCTACATGTGGCGTATACTAGGGCGATCAAAGATATGTATGATGGAGCCAAGACTAGGGTACGGACAATAGGAGGAGACTCGGAGCACTTTCCAGTAATGATGGGGCTGCACCAGGGATCAGCTCTTAGCCCATTCCTATTTGTCTTGGTGATGGACGGACTGACGCGACAAATACAAGGGGAGGTATCATGGTGTATGTTATTCGCAGGCGATATAGTCCTGATTGATGAGACTCGCAGCGGAGTGAACGTA